>QEPC01002222.1:26725-90767 GCA_003113815.1 Sphenodon punctatus | reverse complement strand
GGCCTCTCCCTGGAGCTCCAAACCCCTCCTCAGTGTTGTTTCTTGTGGAGGGCGGAGCTTTGGGCATGGTCAAGTGGCGGCACGGCATGGTGTGGTGGCGGGATCAGAGGCAAATCACGTTACCACTGTCAGTTCTTCAAGAGGCGCCCAGGAGGAGACAGCAGCATTTCCTCTGCCTTTATCCCCTGCTTGGGCTTGCAATCTAAAGGCGTTTATAGACGAGACAAAAAAGGCGGCTGATCCTTTGATCAGCCGCCTTTCTTGCCGCTCGTCTACTTGCTTGCCCTGCTTTTTAATCCGCGTCGGAGGGGGCAGGCTCGCCTGCCCCCTCCGACGCAGATTCCCGAAGTGCCGGCTTTACGCCGCACTTCCTGGCTCCGCGGCGAGCGCGCATGTGCAGAAGCGCGCGCATGCGCACTCGCACTCTGCGCCATGTCTGAACATCAGACACGGCATGCAGAGGCTGCGCGGGGAGAAAAGCCGGCGTTTAGCGATCTCGCTTGTAAGCGGGATCGTTTATAAACGCCCTAAGCCTGGGGTTTTCAAAGGGCTTTACAGTCCCTGAGTTTACAATCTATGGGGCCCGGGTGTGTTTTCCTCCTTCTTCTATTCTGTGCTGGATGGGTCACAATCTGTGCTGGGGGGGTGGGCAACAATCTAATCCCTGGGTTTACAATTTAAGGGGTGTGTGTGTTACAAAATACAATACTGAATAAAAGTTTTTTAAAAATTACTCATGAGTTTTCCGTGATTTTTTCTCATTCCCGCCATGACCAATTCATGACTTTTTAAGAAAATGTCCATGACAAATTCGTAGCCTTCATCATGATGGTACAAGATAATTTGTGGAGCTGTGACTAACAGGGAGACATAATAATAATCCAAGTCGGCTCCGCGCTAGATAAGGCACTAGCAGAGGCCTCCAACAAGGAGAAAAAGCACTCACTGCACCAAGTTCAGTCTGCTAAAAAAATGTTCGCCCTTTTCAGTGTTTTTCACAGGGCCCAAGGCAAAGCTACACCCCCACCACCACCTGGTCTTTCCAATCATGCAGCACAAACCAGCAAGGACGTGGATCCAGATCTCACAGATTCCAGGCCCCACCACATTGCACCAAAAGATCCGGGTCTCCCAATCGCAAACAGGACTCCTGACTGCTCTGAGCCCTGTTCCCCACGCCTCGACTATTGTAACCTCCTCCTCGCTGGCCTTCCCTGCTCTCAACTTTCTCCCCTCATCTCTGTTCAAAACTCTGCTGCCAGGATCATCCACCTAGTCCATCGCTTTGACCACGTGCAGCCTCTCCTCTCCTCTCTCCACTGGCTCCCTCTTCCTGAGCGCATTCTGCACAAGCTCCTTGTATTCACCTACAAAGCCCTTCAAAACCTCGCTCCTCCTACCTCTCTGCCCTGATCTCCTTCCGAACCCCTGCTCGAGCACTCCGTTCCTCCTCCATCTCCTCCCTCATCCTCGTGCGCCTCCCCTGCTCCCCCAACCGCCTTCGTCCCTTATCCCTCGCTGCCCCGCACACCTGGAACTCCCTCTCTACTCTCGTCTGCCTGGCCCCCACCCTCCCTCCTCAAAACCCACCTCTTCCGCTCCGCCCTTCCTAACTCCTGTTAACCATCCCCACCCAGGATTATCCCCCCGTTATCTGTAAATTCAAAACTTACTGCAATCAAGCCAAGAATGCGTACCTGAGCTCTTGCATCCTCATGAATGTCGCATCCCTTGTCTCTCCTTCTGTTCCCCCTTCCCTTTCTCCCCTCCCCCTGTCTTCAGATTGTAAGCTCTTGGGCAGGGACTGTGTCTATCTTATTTTTTGTAAAGCGCCAGGTACATTGCTGGTGTTATATAAATGCTCAATAATAATAATAACAACAACTCTTCTCAGACAGATGGGAGGATGCAACCACAGATGCCTGGGTTCTCCAAACAGTGTGGAGGGGATGCATGATCAAACTCAGGTACACACCCAGGGAGTTCTTTCGCGTATCCCCTTGCTCTCGCGACCCAGCCAAACAAGTTGCCATGGATCGCGAAATCTCCAGGCTCCTGCAGATCGGAATGATAGAGTCCGTGCCAATGCCAGAAAGAGGAGACGGCCTTTACTCCATCCTCTTGTCGAAAAACAGAACGGGGACTGGAGGGGAGTTCTCAACCTAAAACGCCTCAACAAAGCAGTAAAAGCACAGCAATTCAAGATGGAGACCCTCTCACGCCTCCCCTGCTCCCCCAACTGCCTTCGTCCCTTCTCCCTCGCTGCCCCGCACACCTGGACCTCCCTCTTTACCCTCGTCCGCCTGGCCCCCAACCTCCCTCCTCAAAACCCACCTCTTCTGCTCCTTCCTTTCTAACTCTTGCTAACCATTCCCACCCAGGATTATCCCCCCACCTGTTGTCTGTGAACTCCCAACTTACTGTAACCAAGCCAAGAACGGGTACCTGAGTTCTTGCATCCTCATGTCGCATCCCTGTCTCTCCCTCTGTTCCCCCTTCCCTGTCTCCCCTCCCCAGTCTTTAGATTGTAAGCTCTTGGGCAGGGACTGTGTCTATCTTATTCTTTGTAAAGTGCCAGGTACATTGCTGGCGCTATATAAATGCTCATAATAATAATGAACAAGTGAATTTTGGAAGGAAAAATACTAAAGATGTCATGTTATTTAAATGTACCAAATATAAAAGAAAGTTTAGAAAATTACAAGAAGTTGTAACCCAGACTAATGAAGCCTGGTTTCCTAAAGGTATGGGTTTGGAGGAGAACAACACTCAATTTAAGCCAATAGGAGTTTTTTTTGCTAAAGAGGTCTTCTCTCCCCTATTCAAGTGCATCCTACTGAAAAGAAATTTGGGGAACCTATTTACCTTTGGTCCTTCTGCCCTCTGCCAAATTTAGCTGTAATTGACCTGTAATTACTATGGGGAGGGAGAGCACATGCACACATACAATTGCATAAGTCTTCTTTCCATAGAAAACGAGGCAAAAAACATATATACCTCAAGTCCAAAAAATACGCATATGGTACTCACTTCAAACAATGGAGAGGCCCAGGAGAAACTCTAGCTACACGATTAACACTAGCACCATTCACAGTGTTGAGATGAACTTCAGAGATGTAAAGGGTTACAGATGATGACTGCAGCCGTGTTTTCACAACCTCTAGTGGACATGTCAGAATTGCGCCCACAGTACCCCCACATCTGCAAAAAGAAATACAATTATTGCAGTAGTTAAGTCATCAAGGAACTAGGAAGGACAATATTTAGCTAGTCACATAAAATGGCTCAGGAGGGAAAAGAATCCCAGTGATTAGTTCTCCCCTCTAGTATTAGTAAGCTTCTGAGCAGACAGGTTTTTCTTCTGTAAAAATATAAATTCCATCAGTCCCCAATTATCTCTCCAGTTTCTCACTGCTAAACACCAGTGTTTACAGGACATGGAAGACTGAACTTGGTTTTTGGCTAAACAATGCATAGCGGACAGTAGAATTCCTCAGTGTGAACTTCACCGATTTTCCATGTGGCAGGAAGGAACTACTGATCCTTTGTTTTTTGAGAGTAAGATTCAGTAATTTATTAATTTTGTTTTAGGGGCAAACCACAAGGACAGTCCATTAATCAATATATGAAATCATTCTGCTAAAGTGATCAGTGTAAAAGTCTCTACTTCATTTCCAGCTGTTACCTCAAATAGCTCTGCCCATCTCAACTGCCTTTCTCCTACGCCCTGTGGAAATGCCACTCTTCCATCCAGAAAGTGCCATTCATCCATGATCTCTTCCTCTCCCGATCCCTCCAGCTCTTTTCCCTTACAGAAACCTGGATTCCCCCCCTGTAACACTGTCACTCCTGCTGCCCTCATTCTTGGCAATCTCACCTTCACCCACACGCCACACTCTGAAGGTTGTGGTGGTGGTGTTGGCCTGCTCCTCGCCAAATCTTGACAGTTACAACGCCTTGCTGCTCCTCCCTTTCTCTCTTTTTTTTTTTGAGGCCCACTGCATTCACCTCTCCTCTCCACCCCACCTCCGTATGGCTGTCATCTACTGCCCCCCAGGCTCCCCCTCCTCTTTTCTCTCTGACTTTGATGCATGGCTTTCTTTCTTTCCTTCTTTTTCTGACGACAATATTCCCATTCTTTGAGACTTCCATATCCACGTGGACAACCCGTGACAGCGGTGCTTCCTGCTTCCTCTCACTGACCTCTTCGTTTGACCTTTGCCTGTGGCCCAACGCACCGTGACAGCTACTCCCTTGACCTAGTCTTATTGAAAAACTGTTCTCTCTCTGATCTCTCTTTTGATGTTCTTCTTGCTCTTTCTGTGACCTTCAGTCCATTAGTTGTTCTGACTTTGCTTCCTCCCTCTCTTCACATCTCTCTCCTCTACCACCTGCCTGGACTCTGCTGTCTCGACCTTCAACTCATCCCTTTCTTCCACCCTTGACTTCCTTGCTCCCCTCTCATACCATCCTATCTGTAGCATAAACCCCTGTCCCTGGTTCACCCCAACCATCTGCCACCTCAGATCCTGCTCCTGAACTACAGAGCACCTCTGGAGGAAGTCTCATGATTTCACTGACTTCCACCACTTTAAGTTTGTGCTCTCTGCATGTCCCTTGCCAAAGACTGCTATTACACGAGGTTAATCAAATTCCACTCCCGCAACCCCTGCTGTCTCTTCTCCAAATTTGCTTCTCTCCTGAAGCCTTCATGTCCTTCCTCACCCCCGCACAGGATCTTCTCTCCTTCTTCAACAACAAGATTGATAAACGCCGCCTTGCTATCGCTCTTCAACACTCTCCTTCCCCCACCTCATTCCCTGATGTTCCCCCTCCTGCCATTCTTCTCTTCTCCCTTTTCCCAGCTTCTCTTGATGAGGTCCGCGTTCCTCCTCTCTTCATCCAACCTCTCCACTTGCCCCCTTGACACCATCCCCTCTCACCTCCTAACAGCAATTACCCCCACTGCTGAGCCTTCTCTGCTGCACAGCATCAATCTCTTCCTCTCTACTGGGTCATTTCCATTGGCCATAGGTAATGATAGACGTTCTGATCTACATGACATCTGAACCTGTTTGTCCTCCCAGTTCATCGCCTAAACAATGACTTGCTGGGAGATGTTAATAGACAGACACTGAATCTAAATTTTATATGACCAAGTATTTTGTTCTTTAAGTGTGTGGTTTACAAATATATGCCTGGAGAACAGACCGATTTGAAAGCAGTCATCACTTTATTATTATTATTATTATTATTAACAAACATTTATATAGCGCCAGCAGTGTACCTGGCACTTTACAAAGTAATAAAATAGACACGGTCCCTGCCCCTAGGGCTTACAATCTGAGAGACAGGAGCTGGGGGAGAGACTTAGGAAGGGGAACAGAGGGAGAGACAAGGGGTCTAACATTCATGAAGATGCGAGGTCTCAAGTGCACGTACTTGGCTTGGTTACGATGAGAATGACAGCAGGCAGGTCCATGTTGCAAGGATAAGGGTAAACCGATCGTAGGTATAGGAATAGTGGCTCAGCAGGATAAAGAGTCAGACAGAGCAGAGCGAAAGAGGTGAGTTTTAAGGAGAGATTTGAAGGTATGAAGGGAGGGGGCAAGGCGGATGTGGACAGGGAGGGAGTTCCAGGCATGGGGGGCAGCAAGTGAGAAGGGACGAAGGCGCTTAGGGGAGCAGGGAAGGCGTGGAAGGGTGAGAGAAGGGACAGAGGAGGAGCGAAGTGCACGGGCTGGAGTATGGAGGGCGATAAGTGCAGAGAGGTAGGGGGGAGCAAGGTTGTGAAGAGCTTTATAGGTGAAGACTAGGAGCTTGTGCAGGATTCGTTCAGGAAGGGGAAGCCAGTGAAGCGAAGAGAGGAGGGGCTGCACATGGTCGAAGCGACTGGCGAGGTAGATGACCCTGGCAGCAGAGTTTTGGACAGAGATGAGGGGAGAAAGGTGAGACCGGGGAAGGCCAGTGAGAAGGAGGTTACAGTAATCGAGGCGAGAGATGACCAGAGCATGAACAAGAGTTTTGGCAGACGAGACAGAGAGAAAAGGGCGAATCTTAGCAATGTTATGGAGGGAGAAGCGACAGGATTTAGCAACAGAGTCAATGTAGGGTTTAAAAGAAAGGGCTGAGTCAAAGATGAAGCCTAGGCTACGGGCTTGGGGGACAGGCAGGATGGTGACTCCATCAATAGTTATTGACAGTGAGGAAGGAGAGGAAGGATGAGGGGGGAAGATAAGGAGTTCAGTTTTAGCCATGTTGAGTTTGAGTTGACGTTGAGACATCCAGGTAGAGATGTCAGAGAGACAGTTGATGAGACGAGCTTGAACAGAGGGAGAGAGAGAGGGAGTAGAGAGATAGAGTTGAGTGTCATCAGCATAGAGGTGGTATTGGAAGCCATGGGAGGCAATGAGTTTGCCTAAGGATGAGGTATAGATCGAGAAGAGGAGAGGGCCAAGAACAGAGCCTTGAGGAACACCAACTGAGAGGGGGAAGGAGGAGGAGGCGGAGTTGGAGAGAGACACATTAAAGGAGCGGTCAGAGAGGTAGGAGGAGAACCAGTTATGGACAGAGCCACAAAAGCCAAGGGAGTGAAGGGAATCCAGCAAGAGTGAGTGGTCAACAGTATCGAAGGCAGCAGAGAGATCAAGGAGGACAAGAATGGAATAGAGACGTTTAGATTTAGCCACCAGAAGATCGTTGGTGATCTTAGCGAGAGCAGTTTCAGTAGAATGAAGGGGGCGGAAGCCAGATTGGAGGGGGTCAAGGGAGGAGTTGGAGGATAGGAAGTCAAGGCAGCGGGAGTAGACAACACGTTCAAGCAGCTTGGAAGCAAAAGGAAGGAGTGAGACAGGACGATAGCTAGAAGGGTCAGAGGGGTCAAGAGTGGACTTTTTGAGAATAGGAGAGACTGTGGCATGTTTGAAGGCAGAAGGGAAAGAGCCAGTAGAGAGGGAGAGGTTGATGATGTGCAGGAAGGAAGGGGCGACAGTGGGAGTAATGGAGGTGAGGAGGCGGGAAGGAATGGGATCAAGGGGGCAAGTGGAAGGGTTGGAGGAGGAGAGCAGAGAGGAGATTTCCTTAAGGGAGGCAGGGGAGAAGGAGGACATGAGAGAAGGAGGGGGAGGAGGGAGAGGGGTGGGAGTGGGAAGAGAGGAGTGGGAAGCGATGTCGAGGCGGATCTTGTCTATCTTGGAGGTGAAGAAGGAGGCAAGATCCTGAGCAGAAAGGGAAGAAGGAGGGGGAGGACAGGGAGGCTTGAGGAGGGAGTCAAAGGTAGAGAACAGGCGGCGAGGGTCCCGAGAACAGGACTCAATGCGGGAGGCATAGTAGTGTTGTCTAGCAAGGGAGATAGCAGAAGTAAGGGTGGAGAGACAGAATTTGAAGTGAAGGAAGTCAGCGTGAGAATGGGATTTGCGCCAGAGTCGTTCAGCAGCACGAGTGCAAGAACGGAGGTGGCGGATACTAGGGGTGAGCCAAGGACGGGGGTTGTGGGAGAAGGCAGGGCGGGAAGAGAGAGGGGCATGGGAGTCAAGTGTGGAGGAGAGAGAGGCGTTGAGAGCAGAGACAGCGGAGTCAGGGGAGGAGGAAGAGAAGACTGTAGGAAGAAGGGGAGAGAGAGAGGAGGCAAAGTCCAGGGGATCAATAGCTTGAAGGTCACGGAAGGGGCGTAGAGAAGGGGAAGAGGAGGGGGGACAGTGGGAAATGTTGAAAGAGGCAAGGAAGTGGTCTGATATAGGATGAGGATCGAAGGAGAGATCAGCGACAGAGCAGTTTCTAGAGAGGACAAGATCAAGAGAATGGCCATTAGTATGGGTGGGGGAGTTGGTCCAAAGGTGGAGGTTGAAGGAGGAGGCTAGGGAGAGGAAGCGAGAGACTGAGGGCTGAGATGGGTCATCAACATGAATGTTGAAGTCACCAAGGATGAGAGTGGGGATATCAACAGAGAGGAAGAAAGTGAGCCAGGACTCAAAGTCAGAAAGAAAGGAAGAGAGAGGACCAGGGGGACGGTAGATGACAGCAACACGTAGATGGAGGGGGGAGTAGAGGCGCACGGAGTGAGCCTCAAAGGTATGGAAGGAGAGAGAGGGGGGAGGAGAAATTGGTTGGAACTGACAGGATTTAGCAAGAAGGAGGCCCACCCCACCACCCCGTCCTTCAGGGCGGGGTTGGTGAGAGAAGGAGAGACCCCCACAGGAGAGGGTAGCAGGCATGACAGAGTCCGAGGGAGTGATCCAAGTTTCAGTAAGGGCAAGGAGCCCTTCCATTGAGGGAGTCACCATCTGTCTGGTATCTCAGGTGCGTAGCCTGGGATTCATCTTTAACTCCTCCCTCTCCATTAAGCCTAAGATCTAGACTGTTGCTAAATCCTGTTGCTTCGCTCCGTATAATATTGCTAAAACCCAGCCCTGCCTTACTGTTGCCACTGCAAAAACCGTAGTCCATGCTTTGGTCATATCTCGCCCTGACTACTGCAACTTCCTCCTTGCTGGCCTCCCCTGCTCCCATCTGGCCCCCCTCAACTCTGTTCAATGCTCCACAGCCAAAATCATCCACCTTGCCCATTGTTTTGACCACATTCTGCCCCTACTGTCTACCCTGCACTGGCTCCCTCTATGGGAACGCATTCAGCACAAACTCCTAGTCTTCACTTTCAAGGCTCTTCATGGCCTTCTTTCTCCTCCATCTCTCTCCGCTCTTGTATCCCGTCACACTCCTGCCTGGGAGTTTTGTTCCTCCTCTGCCCCCCATCGTCGCCTGCTCGTGACCCCCTTGCTCCTCTACATGTCTTTGCCCCTCCTCTCTTGTTGCCCCTCATGCCTGGAACTCTTTCCCTGGATACGTTCACTGTGTTCCTTCCCTCCCAACTTTCAAATCCATCCTGAAAACCCACCTCTTCTGCCAGGCCTTCCCTAGCTTGTCGTGAGTGAAATTGCTTCCATTGCTCCTCACTCAGAATCTAGTTCCCTGTAACTAACTTAAAGATGTGAGCCTACAACTTCTCAACCTCATGAATGTACTCTTGTCTCTTCCAATGTTCACCTCTCCCTTGTCTTTTAGGCTACTTTCACACCTTACAAAACAGGTTACTATAATAACTGGAGATAATACTGGGTATTATAATTGCTAGAGTTTTGTAATGTGTGAATGTACTATTCCCCTTTTCTGCTGCAAGATCTCGGGTCATTGTAAAAGTCACATTTGGTAGCTCTTGCAATGACCCAAGATCTAGCAGCATAAAAGGGGAATAGTGAATTCATACATTCTAAAATTCTAGCAATTATAATACCCGGTATTATCTCAAGCAATTATAAAACCCTATTTTTGTCATGTGTGAAAGCAGCCTTAGATTGTAAGCCCCTTAGGGGTAGGGACCTGTCTAACTGTTGATTGTACAGTGCCAGGTACATTGCTTGTGCAATATAAATAATAAATTATAAACAACAAACAATAAACATGGCTCCTGCTGGTATGCTTTATGTCTATGGCTATTTTAAAAATGGGCACAACTGGGGGGCGGGTCTGTCTGCACCACGAGGCGCGCCCACGTATGTGCAGCGTGTGCAATCAAATGGGCCAGGATGGGTGTGCGCCCCAACCCACGCACGGTTTGCCCTGCCCCGGCACGGAGCATCCTGGATTCCCCCCCAATACTCCATGCGTGGGCATGTGTGGGCGGCGCATGCGCCAACCCACACCACCTTCAGATGGGTGCTCGGGTGAGTTGGGATGGGTGAATCTGCGTGGGTGCATCTTGTTTAAAAACAGCCTATATCACTGCAGAGTAGCCCCTAATCAAGTTAACAACAGACTAGAAAAACCACTTGCTATTTAAGCTATTTCAGTAATAAAATCTAAGAGAGAAGATTCATTTCGAACATCATAGTTTAGGAAAGACAGGGTGCCTTCTTCAAAAGTTACAGACTAGTGAAAGTAGGGTTTCAAAATTCGGATTCACAAAGAGCCCGTCTATAAAATAAGTATAAGAGAGAGTAGGTGAATGTGTCCTTGGAAGTTGTTTAACAATATAATGAAAAGGATGATGGTCATTTGTGAAGAATTAGTACTACTTGCCTTTGAACTATATTGACTTATCAGCTTCTTTTTGTTGGCTTAACAAATCAGGAAAATTAAAAAACAAAAATCTTAACTGCCAGCAGAACTGAACAGCCATATAGTATATACACCTGAGAAACCAAGCTGTTAAGGTAACTCTACTGAAGAGACAGATGCACATGTTCAAAACATGAAGCATTACAGGTATCTGGGAAAAAATATTTAGAAAAAATCTTATTCTGCTTTAAGGACCTGCAAACTATTTTTAATACTGCTATTTATATTGTGGTGATGATAGACTGGAAAAGTTCACTCAGGCCACAGTGCAAGGGAACCTGTGAATATGAAAACCACCCTATCTGGTTATTTACCATGTAGTCCAGTCATCTTGACCTGAAGACTGAGAGAACACTGTTCAGTCATAAAGAGATAGGTTTTGTTTAAAATTATTTTAATTAATAACTTACATGGCCATCTGCTCAAAATGCATTGCACACATGAAAAACACTGCAGAGAAAGTGTGTAAAAATAGAAAATTGTGAAGCATGTTTATATTATGCATACACACACATATACTAGTAAGTTTCCTTCAGTTATATCAATGGAAAAAGACAAAACAGTGGAGTCAAATTTCTCTGGCCAAGTTCAACTTACCAGAAATTGTGCTCACACATACCTTAAGGAAATAGACCTAGGGATGGAGATGGCTGGTGGCTCGGATTAATGCGAGCACCTGATTTCTCCATTTCCAGCCACCTCACGCACTCCACCGGAAGGCGAGTCAGAGCAAATGGGGAGAGGAGGGATGGAGGCAGAACTCCATGTAAGTGAAATCCTGTCAGTTGCAACTCTGGGAGTCTCAGGTAGGCTGGAGACAGGAAAGCCTGGTGATCACTCCTCCCAGAATCAGAACTAGCAGGATTTCTCTCACACATAGATACACAGTCATGTCCCACTGTCAGTGAGAGTCTGCAGGGAGGGGGGAAAGGAGAAGATTTGCTGGAGACTGGAGCAAGGAATGTTTAGTTCTCTCCCTTTCCAGCATGTAGACACAGTGGCAGCAGGGAAGGGATGGACTACTGCTCTGTATCTGCAATAACCCAGCCCCAATGAGCGGTTAAGCACTCAGCACAATTCTCCATTCCTCCTCACCCCTTGAAAATCCCTGACTCCAGGGCTTACAAGAAGAAGTGGCAGAGGAGATCTGTGCTGAGCACTATTGGGGCAGCAGTGGATTTTCCACTCACAGACAGACAGAGCAGAAGCCCTTTCTCTCCACCCCTGCTGTCAGTGAGAGTCTGCATGTCTGGTGGGCTGCACACAGAAAACGGATATGTCTCTACATGCAGACTTGGCACTGACAGTGAGGCAGAGAAAAAGACTTCTGCTCAGTGTCTGCAAGAATGAAAAGCCTATCGTTCCAATTTCCAACACCAAATATTAGTTTTTATACTTGGTCTCAAATCTTTCCCCTCCGAAAAAAATGTTTAAAAAAAATCAATGGCAACTCCCATGATGGCTTGCATGTTTCACCCTGCCAGAATTGGACTAATGCCTTCATATCAATACGCATAAGATATAAACACCTGAACAGGGATTAGAGGTAACACCATCTATCCAGCAACTGAGAAGTACCTCATTACCCATTCTTAGAGCCATTTAGTTCCTTTTCCAGCCCTACAATTAGTGCTAAACAAATACAACTTCATGTTTTAAATAACGGAGCTTCTCTCAATACAATTTTGTATTCTTAGCAGACTGTGGGTGTTTTCAGACATGACGATAGTACGGAGTTCCACACTTTGCCAAGTGTGGAAATTCATACTGTCATCACGGCTGAATGCAACCGCCAGATTTTGGCCTGGACAAGAACCTGGGTTTGCACGGGCTGTGGCATTGCTTAGCCCAAGCTGTTCCTCGGGACCATCCCCGGGGAACAGCCTAGGCTAAGTGCTGCCACGGCCTGTGCAACGGATTCCAGACCAGGGTAAAGCGGGCAGTCATGTTTAATAGCCCGCTTATTCTTACCCCGGTCTGGGTCCGTAGCACTTACTGGCAGCCATGGCGGTCTCATATGATCTTTGTCTCTGAGTAGCGCAGGAATGGGGCTGTGCGGATGCATGTCGGTGTGTTGCCCCACCCTCTCTCCGTCCTGGGCCGTCATCACTCTTGTTTGGCACCTGGGCTGAATCCTGCCTCGAGTGAATCCTCACTCAGGGCTGGATTAAACACCTCATGTCAATATAAAGTTACTGGAGGATTAAAAGCCCGAACATACTGATCCTCAACTGTCTTCGTATTGAATACTAAATAGATTCCAGTTCCAGAAATAAACATTCAAATACTACATTCTCTGGTACCTACATAGAAAGAAAACCTCAAATAACCTAAGGATGTGCAAGAGACAATTGCTTTACTATTTTAACTTCATCTGGCAAAGATCCACAAAGATTATTTTTAAAGCTTCTATTTATAGGTACACAAAGTTACATGTGGACCAGTGTTATATGACAATACCCGAGATTCTCTGCACTGTGACATTTGAATCTTTTTCCAACAAGGGCCTGATACTTCAAAATGCATCTGGTTGTACTGCCTTTCTGCAGCACTCCATATATATCAAGTTATTGTGCATACACAAAAATGCTTCAATTACCATGTTAAGAAGCAATTTTAATATTGGAGAAATATGGAAGTGAAAGATATATTACTCAAGACAATCAAGGTGATCCAAATGATGTCTACTTCTGGAAGTCAAACGATTCTTTATATACAAAATGAGTCACCCCTTCATATGTTTGACAGAAATCAACTGTTATTCCTAGCGTTCCTGTTAGGCCATGAGCTGGTGGTATTACATAAGTGGAAGCAAGAGAAGAATTTGGTCATAACATTTAATTCACTTGAGTAGGGCATACCTGGTCATACTGCACATTGACAAGTTTGTTAGCAGGTTTTGCATAACTAGCCAAACCAATACACCAACTTTGGAGAAAGGAAATATATCCCACCTCTGCATCCTCCAAGTGCTGAAGAAAAGGGACTCAAAGAATGAGTGAGTGGAAGACCAGGGCTGTGCTAGTATTGGGGGATCAAAAGTCCAGATGATCAAAGGTATGGAAAGCATCAAACTATTGCTGGGCCAATCTAAAGCCTGTCTTATCAGTGATAAGGGCCAGACACAATCTTATTTAACTAACAAAAGCCTGAATACAGCATTTGATAAAAGATAATCCAGAAAATTAACATGGTTCAGAAACCAGCTTACCTTCCTATACTCCTACATTAATTCAAAATTAGTCCAGAAATTTCAAAGAACCACTGCCTAGTGATGTGGGGTGGAAAGTTTTCCACTACCAAGTTTTTCCGTGGAAAACTTTCCTGGGCTATAGGAAATTTTGCACAGAAAAATTTTCTGATTCAAAATTTTCTTATGCAAATTAACATTAATGTAAGTAAGAACATTTGCATGGGAAAATTTTCCAATTCAAAATTTTCTGGAAAACCCACATCGCTGTCATTGTCACACACCAGGAATTCTCAAACTTATACAGCTCACTTCTTAATCATGAATAGCCTTCTGAACCACCTCCATTACTGAACAGTCCTCCTCTCTTCCCATATGGCATCACATAACATCCCAGTGACAGCTAAAAAGAATTGCTTACATAGAAGGCTAATATTACCCCAAAATTTATTAAATATTTTCCTACCCTTTGAAACAACTTGACAGCTGGACACAAGGAAAAAGAAACTAGCACCATGTGACCATGTCCAGCCAGCCCTGCACAGACTATAGTTTAAGAACTACTGCTATAGAATTTGACCATAATACATTAATCTCCAATTTTAGAAGTTTATAAGGATAATGCCTGCTATAATAATGCTGGTATTTCAAAAAGAGTGTTATATTGCTTCAGTGTTTTCATGAATGAATGCTAGCCATATAAAACTTTACTTCCCAAATCTTAAACTTGGTCTATGTTTCCCAGTTAAGTGGAGAAAAACTAAATTTGTCTATACACCCAAACAGAAGGTTGATATTGCCTGTATGACACTGGGCGATACGTTTTGGAATCTGTACAATGATTTTAAACAAGATTTTGAAAAATATCTTGCAGCAAATGAAGAGGTCAGTTTTAAAAAAAAAGGGAAGAACAAAAAAAAGAAAGTGGTTCTACAAAAGTAAAGCTGCTGACAGAAAATTAAAACCACAGGATAAAGCTTATAGGTTATCATCTTGGACTTTTGCCAACTCCAGGCCATTACTGTACAAAGGTCACCTTTCACAGTTTGCATTAATTTAAGTTAGGAACCAGTATATTGACAAGTTCAGATAAGTTTGTACTATCATCCACCAAAGCCAAAACAAAATGCTTAGCCTCATAATATCTTTATTCCCACTAATTTATTCTGCTATTTTCAAGATGAGTATTAACCCAAATATAGTAATTTCAGTATTTATATACTGTGGTTTCAGATACTTTCCAGCAGAATAGTGAAAAGGTGCTTCTGTTTAGATATTGCAAAAGTTTATTCAACTATTTCAAGGTAAAGCAGGGCAATATTTTAGGATTATTTCAGATATTTATTTAAATTTCTATCCCACCCTATGCAGGGGCTCAGAACTGGTTACAAATATATATATTGTTGTAAACAACCGGAGTCCCACATATCTGGAAGACTGCCCTGTGCTCCATCGTTCTCCCCAAGGTCAGCCAGGAGCGCTGTCTTGAAAATACCATCAGAGTGAATGGTATCCACAACTTTTAAGACCTGATCCAGTGCTCTCTCCATTGGATCACATCATCCATTACAAGGCCCCAATGTACTATCCAAGCAAAAGAGTGCTTTTCAGTTGTAGATCATGAAGCAGAATCTGGCTTTGAATGTCTTGCAAAGCAAGATAGCACTACTATAATCATAGATGGGAATACCAAGAAAGAATGGGGCCAATCCAAGGTCTGTGTGCTAGGTGTGTGCCATGCGCAAGTGTGGACGGAGTGCATGCATTTTGTTTGTGACGCATGAGTAATGCAGGTGAAGACCAGGAATTGAGTCCAAAGAAATTAGTGGCCTGATTTTAAGAAGTGTTGGGCATTTGAAGGACCAAATGAATTTAGGTTCTTCAACACAACCACAAGGGTAGGAACTTAGACCACTTTCAGACCTGCCCTCCCTCCCCCCGCATGCATATTTTGGCTGCAGGAGGGAATGTGCAGTCAGGATATGCGCGGGGTGCCACCAGCCTGACCACCACCACCCCCCGTGCAGCTTTGCCAGCAGACACGAACAGGGAGGCAGAGCAGGAAATCCAGCTCTGCATCCCTGCATGTGTCTGCCAGCAAAGCCGCGCGGGGGGGTTTCAGACCGGCCGATCCCTGTGCATAACCTGACTGTGCATTCCCTCCCGCAGCTAGAATATGCGCCGGGGGCGGGGGGGGAGAAGGTCTGAAAGCGGCCTTAGAGTGCAACATATGCTGCTGCTTTTCCCCCTCTGTGAAGTCTGAAGGAGTTTTGGGGTGTGCTCCAAATACATAAGTCCCATTCACACAACAGCCTTGGAGCAAGGGAAGACCGCATGGGCTGCACACAGTCTCTCTTGGAGCATTAGCAGGAAGTGTGGTTATCGGCATTTTAGTGGGGGAGGATCACCGTTGTTGCACAGCACATTGCAAATCACTTGCAATACACTCAGTACCAACTAGATAGCAAGCCCTTGAGGTAGGGACCTGTCTATAACTACTGATTTTAAAGCACCAGGTACATTGCTTGTGCTATATAAATACAATAAAATAAAAACAATATTCTGCAGTCACAAGGCTTACTAACTCAGCAATGAAATCCTAAGAAAGGACTTGATCCTGTGCATTAATCTGTACTAGGGAATCCCCTTTTTAAGCCACTGGAGATCTGCTTGAATATACAAGACTGTCTTACAGATCCAACAGGCTGACTGAAGAAGAGTCAGAACAAACTGGCTTTATTTTTAATCGAGACTAAATTCACATAAAAATTCACTCCTTTTTTTACCATAGCCATTCAAGAAACAAAATTTCTTTGTAAAGAACCCCTGATACCAGAGACATTACTAAGTGTCTCCATGACTTGTACAGACACACAAAGAACTTTATTTACTAACAGGTCAATCACCCAGCCTGTAAAGGAGGCAAAAGTCTATTTTAATAGGAAACACATGTACAAGTCAACTGGACTCATACCCAACGTTAATTTTTGTTTCCTACTCTGTGTATTTAACACGCCTACTACCAGAAATACTGCAAAAGGAACAGCCACTTCTTTGTCTTCATGATCCCAGCATGCTAGTAATAGACCATTAGCAACTTCAGTTTAGTAAAAGATGTTCTATTAGCTGCCATCAAAGCTTCCTCTCACTGGCTGCAAAACTGAACAGCCTGCGCACGAATCAGCGCAGCACAATGCCCCCATAATGGGCTGCACGCGGTTTGCGCAGGCATACAGCCCAGCGCATGGGATCAGTCCCATTGCCACTACCTACTGGTTCTGGTAACATCCACCTTAAATTTGCACAGAGAGGGACTTTTTAAAGCTTCCGGTAGAATATCTTAGGGTATCGAAATCGTGATGTAATTAATTATTATTATTATTATTATTAACAAACATTTATATAGCGCCAGCAGTGTACCTGGCACTTTACAAAGTAATAAAATAGACACGGTCCCTGCCCCTAGGGCTTACAATCTGAGAGACAGGAGCTGGGGGAGAGACTTAGGAAGGGGAACAGAGGGAGAGACAAGGGGTCTAACATTCATGAAGATGCGAGGTCTCAAGTGCACGTACTTGGCTTGGTTACGATGAGAATGACAGCAGGCAGGTCCATGTTGCAAGGATAAGGGTAAACCGATCGTAGGTATAGGAATAGTGGCTCAGCAGGATAAAGAGTCAGACAGAGCAGAGCGAAAGAGGTGAGTTTTAAGGAGAGATTTGAAGGTATGAAGGGAGGGGGCAAGGCGGATGTGGACAGGGAGGGAGTTCCAGGCATGGGGGGCAGCAAGTGAGAAGGGACGAAGGCGCTTAGGGGAGCAGGGAAGGCGTGGAAGGGTGAGAGAAGGGACAGAGGAGGAGCGAAGTGCACGGGCTGGAGTATGGAGGGCGATAAGTGCAGAGAGGTAGGGGGGAGCAAGGTTGTGAAGAGCTTTATAGGTGAAGACTAGGAGCTTGTGCAGGATTCGTTCAGGAAGGGGAAGCCAGTGAAGCGAAGAGAGGAGGGGCTGCACATGGTCGAAGCGACTGGCGAGGTAGATGACCCTGGCAGCAGAGTTTTGGACAGAGATGAGGGGAGAAAGGTGAGACCGGGGAAGGCCAGTGAGAAGGAGGTTACAGTAATCGAGGCGAGAGATGACCAGAGCATGAACAAGAGTTTTGGCAGACGAGACAGAGAGAAAAGGGCGAATCTTAGCAATGTTATGGAGGGAGAAGCGACAGGATTTAGCAACAGAGTCAATGTAGGGTTTAAAAGAAAGGGCTGAGTCAAAGATGAAGCCTAGGCTACGGGCTTGGGGGACAGGCAGGATGGTGACTCCATCAATAGTTATTGACAGTGAGGAAGGAGAGGAAGGATGAGGGGGGAAGATAAGGAGTTCAGTTTTAGCCATGTTGAGTTTGAGTTGACGTTGAGACATCCAGGTAGAGATGTCAGAGAGACAGTTGATGAGACGAGCTTGAACAGAGGGAGAGAGAGAGGGAGTAGAGAGATAGAGTTGAGTGTCATCAGCATAGAGGTGGTATTGGAAGCCATGGGAGGCAATGAGTTTGCCTAAGGATGAGGTATAGATCGAGAAGAGGAGAGGGCCAAGAACAGAGCCTTGAGGAACACCAACTGAGAGGGGGAAGGAGGAGGAGGCGGAGTTGGAGAGAGACACATTAAAGGAGCGGTCAGAGAGGTAGGAGGAGAACCAGTTATGGACAGAGCCACAAAAGCCAAGGGAGTGAAGGGAATCCAGCAAGAGTGAGTGGTCAACAGTATCGAAGGCAGCAGAGAGATCAAGGAGGACAAGAATGGAATAGAGACGTTTAGATTTAGCCACCAGAAGATCGTTGGTGATCTTAGCGAGAGCAGTTTCAGTAGAATGAAGGGGGCGGAAGCCAGATTGGAGGGGGTCAAGGGAGGAGTTGGAGGATAGGAAGTCAAGGCAGCGGGAGTAGACAACACGTTCAAGCAGCTTGGAAGCAAAAGGAAGGAGTGAGACAGGACGATAGCTAGAAGGGTCAGAGGGGTCAAGAGTGGACTTTTTGAGAATAGGAGAGACTGTGGCATGTTTGAAGGCAGAAGGGAAAGAGCCAGTAGAGAGGGAGAGGTTGATGATGTGCAGGAAGGAAGGGGCGACAGTGGGAGTAATGGAGGTGAGGAGGCGGGAAGGAATGGGATCAAGGGGGCAAGTGGAAGGGTTGGAGGAGGAGAGCAGAGAGGAGATTTCCTTAAGGGAGGCAGGGGAGAAGGAGGACATGAGAGAAGGAGGGGGAGGAGGGAGAGGGGTGGGAGTGGGAAGAGAGGAGTGGGAAGCGATGTCGAGGCGGATCTTGTCTATCTTGGAGGTGAAGAAGGAGGCAAGATCCTGAGCAGAAAGGGAAGAAGGAGGGGGAGGACAGGGAGGCTTGAGGAGGGAGTCAAAGGTAGAGAACAGGCGGCGAGGGTCCCGAGAACAGGACTCAATGCGGGAGGCATAGTAGTGTTGTCTAGCAAGGGAGATAGCAGAAGTAAGGGTGGAGAGACAGAATTTGAAGTGAAGGAAGTCAGCGTGAGAATGGGATTTGCGCCAGAGTCGTTCAGCAGCACGAGTGCAAGAACGGAGGTGGCGGATACTAGGGGTGAGCCAAGGACGGGGGTTGTGGGAGAAGGCAGGGCGGGAAGAGAGAGGGGCATGGGAGTCAAGTGTGGAGGAGAGAGAGGCGTTGAGAGCAGAGACAGCGGAGTCAGGGGAGGAGGAAGAGAAGACTGTAGGAAGAAGGGGAGAGAGAGAGGAGGCAAAGTCCAGGGGATCAATAGCTTGAAGGTCACGGAAGGGGCGTAGAGAAGGGGAAGAGGAGGGGGGACAGTGGGAAATGTTGAAAGAGGCAAGGAAGTGGTCTGATATAGGATGAGGATCGAAGGAGAGATCAGCGACAGAGCAGTTTCTAGAGAGGACAAGATCAAGAGAATGGCCATTAGTATGGGTGGGGGAGTTGGTCCAAAGGTGGAGGTTGAAGGAGGAGGCTAGGGAGAGGAAGCGAGAGACTGAGGGCTGAGATGGGTCATCAACATGAATGTTGAAGTCACCAAGGATGAGAGTGGGGATATCAACAGAGAGGAAGAAAGTGAGCCAGGACTCAAAGTCAGAAAGAAAGGAAGAGAGAGGACCAGGGGGACGGTAGATGACAGCAACACGTAGATGGAGGGGGGAGTAGAGGCGCACGGAGTGAGCCTCAAAGGTATGGAAGGAGAGAGAGGGGGGAGGAGAAATTGGTTGGAACTGACAGGATTTAGCAAGAAGGAGGCCCACCCCACCACCCCGTCCTTCAGGGCGGGGTTGGTGAGAGAAGGAGAGACCCCCACAGGAGAGGGTAGCAGGCGTGACAGAGTCCGAGGGAGTGATCCAAGTTTCAGTAAGGGCAAGGAGCTGGAGGGAGCGAGAGAGGAAAAGATCATGGATATAAGGAGCTTTACCGATAGATGAGCGACAGTTCCAGAGGGAGCAGGAAAATGGTAGTTGATGAGGGGGGAGGCAAGGAATAGGGATAAGATTGGGGGAAGGGGAGCGTCGTGGTAGGCTAGAGACATTATTATAAGCATTTATATATAGTGCCAGCGATGTACCTAGCGCTTTACAGAAAATAAGACAGACATGGTCCCTGGCCGAGAGCTTACAATCTAAAGACAGGGGGAGGGGAGACAGGGAAGGGGGAACAGAAGGAGAGACAAGGGACGCGACATTCATGAGGATGGGAGAACTCAGGTACACTTTCTTGGCTTGGTTACAGAGAGAAACATACACCCATAATTTTCCATAGCCAATGATGAACACTCCTCAAACTGCTTCACCAGTACAAGCTCCAAAGTGGGCTATGAGCATTTGGCTTACTGCTTAAAGATCTGATCCTACAAACACATAGGACCTTGAGTATTCTTACTCAGTAATCACTGTGACTGTGTGAGTAAAGTTATTCCGGTGTTAACTATTTTAAGATTAGGCCCAAGACAACTCACAGTCCCTATTCTGCAAGCTGCTAAATGCAGGCTGAACCTGGTGCTCACACCGAGTAATTTATAGGACTGTGGTTTGCATCTGGAAAACATTTTAATGCCCATTTACCACAAGCCTTCAACTTTACAAAGTATTCTGGGATATGTTTTTAACGTAGCCTGTATCCTTGCCTCTCATCAGGGTTGCTGTACTACAGTCAAAGTTGTAGTATGAAATATTCTTTAAAAAACCATCTGTCTAGCTGGACTACTACATTCATGCTGGGAATCACTGGTTTAAAAGGGTAGCAGGACTAGAGACTTTTGGTGTATCATCTGAGTAATGCCAAACTGGTAGACAATGGGGGAGAACAAAAAAACCCCCTGATCTTATCCATCCCAAAAAACAAATTCTTCCTGGGCTCTCAGGTTGCTTTGACTTGAGTTCCTCTAAATTCAGTGGGATTTCACGCAGATGCAAGGATGCGGCCAAACTTTGCAAGTTATGGGACTGGTGTAAGATTTTTTTTTAAAACAATCATCATTACTTCTAAGTAGAATATGCCTAATCAATTGCCACTTTTCTTTTTATGATGGCTTGAACATGGGGAGATGCAACAACCTCTTTAGCCTGTTTTCTACACAAAAAATGCTTACAAAAGCAAATTGTCTGTGTGTGTCGCCCCTCTCTCTTAACGAAGCTGGATTCTGCAAGCTAATTTCAAGTACTGGTTAGTAAGTGTCAGCGCCCGCGCTGTCAAGGCAGGGGTGAGCGTCCTGTTGCTCGGCAGCAGCAAGGGCGCCAGACCAGGAAGCAATAGGTTGTTGGGGTCAGGGGGCGGGGTCAATTCAGGCTGACAGGGAATCCAGGCCCCGCCCAGCCTCCAGCTGTACCGCATGAACGCGACGGCTCTGAGGCGGGTTAGGGCCCCGTCCTGAGCATGTTACTCCTTGGGGGAAACTCATAACTACGTAAGAGGCCGGCGGGGGCAAGAGCCTCCGCCGGTAATCGTTCTGAGAGGCTGGCCCCTTGTATCCTTGTGTGCTTATATCTAGAGGTCCTTGAGTACGAGTGAGACGAATTGCATGCTTCTGGTGTCCTTCCGTCCTGTGTTGAGTGAAAGGTGGTAAGATTGGTTGTTTGTCCTTGTTTGTTGTGTATTGTGGGTGGTCTGACATACGTGGATTGATTCTTGGCATATTGGGTCCTTGCTCCCTATTCCGTGATTCCTTGCAATTCCCCCCTCCCGTGTGTGCAAACCCTAGCCCTTCACCCCCCCTCACTCCCCTATCCTCCCTTCCCCTCGGGTCATCCCTCCCTTCTTCCTCCACCACAGTTTCTCACGGTGTCCTGGTCCCTGTGTATTTCCCTGAGTTATTGAGACTTCCTTCTGTGTTTGCTCTTCCTGGGGCAATTGGCTTCCTCTTGTCTATCCCAATGATGACACGGGTTGCCCTCTATATTTGAGGGAAAGCCTACCCAACACCCTGAGGCATATTTATACCCAGATAGATTATTCTTGCCTAGAGGAAGGCGCCCTTTTCCCTTACCTGTTGTTCTCCCCTTTTCCCGTGACTCCCCCTTCCTCTCCCCGTGACAGAAAGAGGGCAAAAGGCCAAAGCAAGGTTGTAAAAATCCTGTTTGCCTTTGGCAAGTAAACCTTTTAGCTGGCTAGTGGGTTTTTACAGCCCTGAACTCCCTTCACCACTCAAGTTCCAACCTGATAAGGAGACTTTTATGCCTGGTTAGTGAATTATGTATGTATTTAATTTTATTTATTTATTTATAAATATATTTATATCCTGCCAAAGGCAACTTGGGGTGGTGAACAACAATCAAAACCAAATGCAACAATAATATCACAGCAATAAAAGATTTAAAAACTAAAATGAATGATATTTTTTAAAAGACTACCAACCATAAAACTGTGCTAAAAGCATTTTACCCAACCCAACCGATTTCTAAATAATTTTTTGTAAAAATCCAAGTCTGTGTGTGTTAATGACTGTTTTACTGTCTTCAGTGATTTCACAAAATGATCATGTTTCACAGCTGTTGCTGCAAATTCATTCTTTTGTCATGCCAACAGAGCAGTGCTCTGGGTCAAAAGGTAAGAAAGGATCCATAACTATAAATGCTCCTGGAGGGGAGAGGAGGTCCCTTTGATAACCAAAAAATCCTTTTGACTTACTATTGAGCTTTATCTCCTCTTAGGATTTTTAACTTGGATGCTTGTTGCATGGAGCTACTCATTTAATCTTTGGCTCTAGTCCAAAGAAGCACGACACCATGAAGTGGCTGTCTGCTTTCTTTACTAGCAGAAAATACATTTCTATTGTTTTCATTACCATTAGCTGTCCTGGCTTTATGGTACTAACAGCATAGCAGTGCCATTGAGTTTGCTCACAGAATTTTCATTATTGGTGATAATGTACAATGGGGTTGGGGGGGTGGGGGAGGAACCTAGCTGAAATTTCAGTTTCAGCTTTTTTGACTAACAATGAAAGAAAATATATTTTTATTTGTAAGCCAAATATATTTGATAAAGAGTAACTGGCTACGTTTCTGTTATGTTACCTATCATTAAATCAAAACTCTACACTAGTAGTAGTAGTAGTGCAAACAGGACAAGCAGGTTTGGGGCTCCCACTATCCCCTGGACCAGTACCAGAGTGGTTGCATTCTGAGATATTAACACAAAATGCTGGTGCAAAAAAAATAAAATAAAAAAAGAGGGTGTGTGGGTGTGGACCAGTAATCTATGCGTAGCTACTTCTCAGAGTAGAACTGAACTTTAAAAGCTACTCTGCACCTGCTTCATCCAGGGCTCTCTTCTCTATTGTACTTTTAGGATCACAGTCTGTAATTACTACAATAGGCTTGAAACCTATTCAGTTGAAAACAAGAGTAGATATGGTATTTACTGGGGCAGTTTTTACCAGGTTAAAAATGGATTTTTACCACTGTGGGAAAACTAATTAGTTCTAGTTTAAGGCATTAGTACTTTCTATTATCATTAATCCAATGCAAATTGCAATGGATTACACACAGTTAAGTTTTACATTTTTAAACTGATTACCTAAAGCAATAAATTTAGGTATTACTTTATGGTTATATAAAGAAAAAGGTAAATTCAATGGGGAATACTAATATACATAATTTAATACTTAACATCTGAATGCTCATGTGCATTTTGTTTAGGCATTTTACTATTTTTTCCAAGTGGTAATAGAAGATATTCCAGTTTTTATTATATAAATCAAACATTAGATTATACAAAAAAACTACAATGCAAGCCTCTAGATCCGGAACATTAAGCAACCAGAAGAGACACATTGGCCCTGACCAGAATGGGTGTTTTTACACACGCGTCTCCTGGATGTTTGCTGTTACATCCTGAACTTTCTGTGTGTCTAAATCACTCACCCAGAGCTTAAACATCTGAATCTTTGAACTTCTGTGTAGAACTTCTCCCAGAACTTGTGTGTGTAAGAAGTTCTTCTGGTAACCTGCTTTGCTCCAGGCAGTTGTGGTTACTTGGTTTCCATGGCAGCCTGTCACATCTACAGCTGCGGCTACTTTAGGCTACCTCAGGGCAGTGTTTGTGTGAAGAATACATCCAGGAACTGCCTCAGGTCAGTGTGTGTGTGAAGAATACATCCAGGAACTGCCTCAGGGCAGTGTGTGTGTGAAGAATGAATCCGGAACTTACTTGTGGACTTGTAAACTCAGATTGAAACATCCGGGAATTTAACGTGTGTATAAAAATGCCTGATGCCATCTCCAGCAGTGGCCATCTTCAGTTGTTTCAGAGAAGTGCACAAGAGGTTATAACAGGTCATTATAGAGCAACAGCAGGCGTCCTACAGTTAAAGACAGGAAGCTGGTCCATTATAAACACTGAGACTTCAAAACAATTTTATGAATGAACGGGTTGAGCTTTCATTCTGAAAATTTCAGTGTGTTCTTTTAGGGGATAGGGCTATACATGCGAAATTTGAAGCAGATCGATTAAGTTATAACAATTTTAAAGTGAATTACTTAGTGGTCACTTTCGCCTAGTGTACCATTTTTTTGGCAGCTGATACAGTCCTCATTTTTGAGAGTTGCAACTCATAAATTTGCATGAATGTAGCCTGAGCCGTGCTTCAGTCACTTTGGATGGATGGGTGGTGTTTAGTGGAGTATAAAAAGAGTTATTAAAGTTGGGAAAAAATAGTTCTTGTGCATGCACAGTTGAGCAGGGACAACAGGGGCTAGCACTGCAGGAAGGGCTATTGCGCTGGAGAAGGAACGCTGCTGAGGCTGGAAGTTTGCCTGGAAGAGTGGGCTTGCCTGTGCTCCCCTTTCCCAGCCACTCTGTGCTGCCTTCCAGGTAAACGGACAACCTTGGCTCCAGGAGTACAGGGGACTTCCCATCATGCTGGGAAGGCAGAGTGGGGCTAAGGGACTGGATTGGGGTTTGAATAGGGTTGTGGATGGAGAGGAGAGCCTGGTCTCTCTTGTGAACTACACTGGTCCCAGACTCTTCCTGGATGCCATTTAAATCCCCTTCTCTGCCAGAGCACATCCCAATCGAAGATGCACTCTGGCAGAGAAAGTACCAAGTGCCTTTAAATGAACGCCAGGCACCTGGGGGCCATTTAAACCCCTTCCTTCCCAGGAAGGTGGTTTAGTTGGAGTTTAAGCTATCCAGCGTAGGTGGAATTTAAACTCGACCAGCTGGTGATGGACAAGAGAGAAGGTAGGGGGTTGCGATAAACTCCCTACAGCCACTGAAGGTACCGGCTGTACCCCACGGTCTGGCTGGGAACCAATCTCTCAATTCTCTTCCTGAGAACTTTAAACTTCCCAAAGCAGCTGCAGGTGGTTTAAATGCCAGGTCGTTTAAACTACCTGCATCAGTTTGGTTTCACCCAGGCGGCTGCAGGAAGTTTAAACTTTCCTTCCTGCCGAGAGACACTGCAGTCTGGCTGGGAGTCAGGGAAAGCCCCACACCTTGGAAGCAGGGTGCCAATGTGTCGGGGGGGGGGAAGCAGGAGAGGGAAGAGCAGACCACTTCCCTTCCCACCTAGCTACCAATTTTTCAGAAAAGAAGCACAGAGCATGAGCCTTCCTCACAACATTTTTCTGTTTAAAAACTTCACAAAAAGTCTTCCACCTTTTGGGGGGCAGGGGGGGGGGAAAGAGAGATGGAATTGGGGAGGAGACTACTGGCAGGGTTCTGGACTCCCTTCTCAGCCAGAGCACACCAGCTCTGGGTGAGAAGGGAACTTTAAATTCCCCATAGTGGCTGCTGTACAGAGTTTAAACTTTCTTTCCCGCCCAGAGATACTGGCTAGGAAAGCAGTCCAAGGACTCGCTGCCCATTTAAAACTCCCCTCAACTGCTTGTGAGAGGAACAAAAGTGGGTGACGATAGTGGAAGGCTGAGGATAGGAAGTTACTGGTTGGGAAGAGGGGAGCTGCCACACTGGTGACACCAGGAAACGCAGAGGAGAAGCTGGTGCAGTCGGGGTACTAACATCCTACACACCAGGGGAAGCGGCACATTGGTACTATTGACAAATTACTATTTTTTAATAAAATCTTTGGAGACCTTCCAGTTACAGATCAGTCAGGTTGTGCAGGGTGAGGGGAGTTTGTCTCTTTATCATTAATCTTTTTTTAATATGTTTATTTACTACAATAGTGAATTACCATTTACATCTCAAAAAACAGAAAATTCTACTTAACCAAAAAACATTTTGGTTTTAAAAATTATTAAAGGCAGGAGAATTCCCACTGGCCTCTATCTAAAAACATTCAAACAAAACTTAAACACACCAAAAAGCATGGAAATGAATCGTTAGAAGTTCATTTTCAAAACCAACTCGCACAGAAACAGAATTTATACACCCAATTAACTCTGCCCTTTTATTTAACATTATGCAATGTTTGAGATTGTACGAAAAATTAAAAGTTGTATAACTAATAAAGAGAACAAAAGAATTGATAAAAATGGGAAAAGTAGGATGTGTTTGCAGAGATTTGAAAGTCTGCGTACGATAGTGTCGCACGTGCTCTGTGGTAGTAATATGTTGTACGGTCTAAGGAGCGAGAGTTAGCGCTACTGTACATAGGCTTTCAACCAGTTATGTGAACACATCCTACTTTCCTCATTTTATCAATCCTTTCATTCACATTTGAGAAACACTGAATTAACATTTTCCTCAACGTAAAAACAAAAATCGACAAAGTACAGGAACTCCTGTGGTGTGTGTTTTGTTTGGTTTTTTTTACACACACACACACACACACACACACACACACACACACACACACACACACACACACACACAGGTAAAAACCATATATAGCTATATAACTGCTGGCCTTGGAAAAATCTCTGGAAGTCTAGGAATAATTGATTAGCTGCACAAGCTACTGAAAGTCACAGGTACTATTTTGCAGTAGGCTCTCTTAATCAGGAGAAAGGTCAGCGTACTGCAGAAAGAAAGCTGAGCAACTCCACACCTCATCCATATTGCTAATGAAAATGAAAACCACCTTCCATCCTCAACTCTTTGCAAAGCCTGAAAGAAATTTCAATCATGCCTAACTTTAGTCTGTGCAGTCCATCCCAGTACAACAGTGGTTCTGCAACACCAGCTATGAAACCAGTCCCACCCCTCCCCCCCGCCCGCCCATACAGGATATCTTTAACCACTAACTATTACAGGAGTCTAACGGATTTTATAATACTTCTCACTGCCAAACCTTTCACAGAAGACCCCACAGCAAGAAAGCACTTATACGTCTGCTTGTGCAACTTGCACTGGATCAAAAATACCAAAATAGAGGTCCATTAACCCTCTTGTGGAACCTGTGATGTTCCCTCTCTTTGTCTGGATTAACATGCTCAACCTTGTTCTATCAACTGCCTATCTGGGGAGGGAAATGATTCTAACACAAGGACACCTATCACATGCATTAAAAAGTTTTTTGGTTCTTACAAAAAAAATATTGGTTTTCTTTTGGTTTTTGCAGTTTCTTACACACACACAAAAAATCAAACCAATCAAAAACAAACTCTAGGAAACATACAACAGCAAATTTTCAGGCGAATGAGAGGGTAATTTCACACGTGCCAGGCCTCCAGGCCCACCACGCTGAATCACGCACCGGGATCCGTTTCGGATCCCGTTCAGGAATCAGGCTGTCCGTCCTTTAGACGTGCCGGCCTGATTCTCACTGGGGATCGGGGAGGGGGTGGGGCTGCACAGCCCCGCTCCCCCCGGCCGGCCGCCCTCCGGCAGACGGGCGGGTGCGCCCGATCCTGTATTGCGGTCTGAGCCATGATCCATGGTGGGCCAAGGTAACAGACGTTACTTTTGACCCATCCCGGATTGTGGCCAATCTAACCACGATTCTGGAGGTGAGGCCGGCCTCACCTCCGGAATTGTGGTTATTTTTATTCCCGCCAGGTATTCGCCGTGGTGAACATCTAACAGGAATTTTTTAGACGTAACGGAACAAATGGCCACCACAGGGGATTCACTGTGGTTGACTGTGGTCTCGTTACGTCTGAAATTACACAAAGTTACCAATTCAATTTCAGAACTATGGGAACATTCCAGCATGCTCCCAACAGCACAGCTTGGTGCCAAGCTAACACTCCAGTCTCAAGGCAGCAGTTCCCACTGCTGTACAGGTTGGTAGAATAGCTGGACCTCCGCAAGGGAGCACAGTCTAGCCCCATGTGCTGCACCAGCTGAAAAGTCTCAGAATCTCAGTCTCTGGATTCATCCACGGATCTATCTTGTAAGCCAAACAGCTTGTCTTCTTCCAATCAGGAAGTCCCCAGGCCTGAGCAAGCTCTCAAGCAAACATGGGTAGTGCAGCTGTTCTGCCCTGCATGGCTCTTCTTGCTGGGGGAAGGAGTCTCTGCCTCCCCCATGCTCACTCCATTGCTGCCAGCTGCACCCCCTCCACATCCCAGCACTTAACGCTAACTAACCCTCTGCGGAACTCAAGAGAGATCTGCAGATGGCTGTGGAACTTGAGCAGTTCCAGCAAGACCTCGTTCCGAGGCCAGCTCCTCCTTGTATCACTGGGCAAAGATGAGGAGGTACCGATGCTACAGCATGGGCAAGGTGCGCTGGTCCATGCAGGCGGCCAGGAAATGGAAGACCAGGGCATCCACCATGCAGAAGGACAGGGCATACTTCTTGTCAATGAGAAGGTGCAAGAAGATGCCGTTGGCTTTGCTGTACTCCATCTTGCTGATCTTCAGCATGGCGACAGTGGACTAAAGAGCAGGGATGGAGAATTTAGTGAGGATGCTGCCCATGATGAAGCCTTCTCACAGCGTGTACATCCCCGACTCGCACACGAAGATCAGAATCCCTTTGAACCAAGCTTGAACAAGGCCTTCTTCAATGTCATGTAGAGGTGGAAATTAAGGCACTTGTATTCAGCAATTTCATGGCTGGCGGAGCTGCCATAGGGATAGGAGGGACATTTGCGACATGTGGTAGTATTGCCAACCCTCCCCTTTAAATGAGGATAATGAAAAAAACAAGCTGCACGGCTACATTGGAACCAATGCATCCCTGCAACATGTATTTAAAATATTTATTGTACTGTACATTTTATTCCAATGTAGCCCTGTAAAATGTATTTTTCATAAGCTTCCTGACTTAAAGGGGAGGTTGGCAATACAGTGCATGGAGTGGAAGTGCTGGGAGTGGAAGCGTCCCCGCAGCAGGGCCTGCAGCACGCAGGATGAAGCAAGTGGTGGCATGGGGCAGGTCTGTGTAGGGGCTGGGTGAGAACAGGGAAGATGTGTGGTGGCAGGCAGTCTGGGGAGTCTGTGTGGCAGGGAGGTAGTGGCAAATGAAGGAGGATGGTGACAGGGAGGGGGGCTAAATCCATTTCTTACACCTGGGCCCATGCCAACCTCACTACACCCCTTTCATCCCTGACTCGAGGAAGAAACACCAGGTTACAGAAGCATTTGGCCATCCTCTCCTTGGGTGTCTTTAGGCATAATGCTGTTCAGTGTTCTGTAACACAGTGTCCTACCGTTGCAGTGTTTAGACATACCGTCAACACAGTGTTCACCCCAACGCTGATTGAACTTTCAAGACCTGGCAGTGCTCACTTCCAGCGTTTGGGGTGAACACTGTGCTGATGATCTGTCTAAACACTGTAACGGCAGGACACTGTTACAGAACAGTGAACAGCGTTATGTCTAAAGACACCCCTAGAGGTTCGATGAAAAGATCCTGGTCACTTAATACATGGCAGCTGCTGCCCATGTTTCTGGCTCCATTCTATAAAGAATCTGCTCCCAGTCAGGCAGTGCTGGGATGATCTTAAAGGCTGTGGGGAGCTTGCCACTCCTGTATTTAACACTACTTTGACACCTTTGCAGACCTCCAGCACCTGGGGATCATGGGGCAATGAGATATTTCAGACATCGTCTCCACCTCACTCTACTTTTCTGTGATCTTCTTCATGATGATATCAGCCATAGTGTGTCTTAGCAGTATGTTCTTGTACACAAACTTTCTGATGGCTCTTTTATGCTCTGCGTTAATCATCCTTGACCATCAAAGCAGCAATGGCCACTCATTGTCGTCCACGTCAGAATCGCCATCTTTTGGGATGAACCCCAGTACCATGGTCTTCTCCCACTTGGGCTTGGCTCCTTTGCCTCTGCAATACTCAGCCTTCAGCTCCTCTTACTGGATCTGAGCCTGCTTCAGGATCCTCCAGGACAGCTTCTCGTCCACGTATTCATCCTCTTCCTCGCATCCACCTTTGCCTCGCTGCTTTATGCATGTGATGGGCCTCATCAAGTCCCTCTGTATGAACTGATCGGTGAGCGGAACATCCGTAGCCACTTCTCCTGCTCCCCAAGAGTGGCCACTTAACCTTAGGCATGATCCCAGCTGAACGCACCACACACATGGAGACTGTAAACTGTGGTGCACGCGTACCGTAGCAATTCTATATTAGGATCCATTAATGCAGCTCTGTGGAGTTCCTAATCCCCAAAGCAAGGTGCCTGGTGTTAAAGGGAACTTGTGGATCATGTTGTGCAGTTATGGTCCAAGATAGGATTGTATAACTTTTAATGGTTGTGGGTTATTTATTTATTTTTATGGGAGATATACTGCAGGAGAGGACAATGGGAGGGAGGGTGGAATGGTGAGTTTGTGAGGAAAGGGAGAGAAAGGTGTTGCCTGGATGGGAAGACTAAGTGACAATCCCCAGAGGAATGTTTGGAAAGTTTTGAGGTTGGCCACAGCCCCACCAGAGAGGGAGGAGTTTGAACTGTATATTAATTAAGATTTTTTAAAATTTATTCACCATCTCTGGGATAGAATGTTACATAACTGCGTGGGAACTGCAGAGGTTGCAGCACATGTAAATGCAGCCAGGGCCCGAAACACATGTGTGGTTTGCACGTGTGTCACCTGGTCGCTGTACACAGCCATGCACAGGGTCTCCGCAGCCTTTGGGATCACAGCCATAATAAATAATTTAATACTATCGCCCACTATTAATCTCCTAGCTCCAAAAGTGAGGACTACTTTGCTTTGAAATATTCTAGATTTCTTCTAGCTTTGAAAAGTAAAAAGGAGGCATGAAAGACACATTATGTTGTGAAACAGTAATAAAGTTCTCACATAAGAACTATGAAAATTCATCTACTGATGAGACCGAAACATTTTGGCTAATGCACTGCACAAAATACTCCAGCACAGTTTCTAGTACTTACTAGGAAAGGGTTTGTGCTCTTTCACTACAGTCTGGTGTAGCAATGAACCCAATACCATTTAAAAGCAAGAATTTCTTATTAATTTTATACAGTGATAATATTTCTATTGTAGCCTAGCTGCCACATAAGACATTAGGAAACAGTACTAGTAAACAGTCATGTTTCTCATCATACTTTATGTTTTTAATAAATAAAACTGCTTATATGAAATGGCTGTAATACTAACAGCAATAGAGGATAGTTTACACAAAGTTTAGTAGTGTTAAGAAACCAATTGTGCTTCCAATAAAGTTTGTGTGAAGTAATGAGAGGAAGATCCAAAATGGATCACAGAGGCTATTTCTTATTCAAAACCAAGAACAAACTGGTAGTAGCTGAGAACTGTTACAATTTGCTCCTTGTTTGTTATGAAGCGAGCAGGTCATCATGATCCAGTTCTAAGAGGATATGTCCAAAACCATGTTGCTAAAACACCACAACCGACTTGCCATTAAGTGAGGCCAGGCAGGGCCGGCCCCAGGGTTTGTGGGGCCGTGTGCAATAGTGCGAGGCCTATTTTGCATAATTTGCATAATTTGCCCTCATGCCTGTGCACACACCTTATTAACACCCTACTTACCCCTTAGCGTCCCACGCAGAAACCACATCCATCCCACAGATCCACCCACTACCCCAATATCCCCCACAGATTGTCCCCCTTGTCTAGCCCTCCCCAACTTTCCTCCCATAATGCTCCCCACCCTGCCAACAAAAGGAAGGAACAGCAGGAAAGGGAGGGCAGCACTGCGTGCAAAGAACATTCAGATTTTTTGGGGGGGGGGGAAGAGGGAAAGGTATTTTCTTGGGCAGTTGGCCCCTACCTCAGATCCTGCTGGGCCTAGGTCTTTTGGGAGGGCTGGTGGTGGTGGCTCCCTCCTACCCTCCAGGAGCCATGGGGAACAGGTGGAGAGGGGACAGCTATGGGGAGAGGAGGCAGCCATGGAAGGAAGGATACAGAGGAAGTGAGTAACCTCCTCTCACACAGACTCAAACACTCCCTTCTCTCGCACGCGTTCTCCCTCTCTCCACACACACATGCATACACACATTCTCTCTCATCTCCCACACACTCTCTCCCTCATCACACACGTCTCTCTCTCTCACTCAGTCATCGCACAAACACTATCTCACACATACACACTCTCCTCTCTCTCTGCTCACATCACATACAGTCTCTCTCTCTCTCACTCACTCACTCAAACACATACTTACACTCTGGCAGGCAGCACAGTGCAGTTCTTTCTCACCGCCCCCAGAGCAGGTCCCTTGCCCCTCACAATGTTTCTGCTGCTGCACCAGGAGCACTCACTGCCCATGCATGGGATAGGGCCATGACATTTTCCTGTTCTTGCATGCTGGAAACTGTAGTCCCATCAGGGGCGCAGCTAGGATGGAATGGGCCCCTGGCCAAGAAGTCAAGATGGGGCCCCCTCTTTGCATCCCACCGGTGGGTCTAGGAGCACCACCCGGCTTGGTGGGCCTGAGGGTGCTGCTATCAAACACACAAGGCACCCAAAATGCAGCCAGCCTATTAACTGCATTATGCCATGAAGAGAGACATATTATATATATATTATATGTGTCTTATATTTCTATCTATCTGGGTTGTGCATATGGTGAATATGCACAACCCAGTTTTGAGAACATTAGGACTCATCTCAAAGAACCTTCTTTACAAGGCAACAACCTTCTGATCACTCACATGGAGAGGAGTTGTTTGTTTACAAACAGTTTTATCTCCCAGTCCGATCATGTCCTGCTTGTGCTGCTCCTGCAGCACAACTAGCAGGCAGAAGGTGCGGGATGGAGACACCAACATCGGGCTGCTGCATGCGCGCACTCACCTAACACGCAGCCCCACTCACCCTCTACTCGTTCCCACGCACGGAGCAACTGGGAACAGCGGTTGCTCCATGGGTCTGGATGAGTGGGGGGTGAGTGGGGATACATGTGTGGCCATGTGCACGCCCCACCTATGCACCAACCACCCGGCAGAGCAGTGTAAAAACAGCCACTGAGGAGCCACTTGAAGAAGAACAGAAGGTTGCTGCCTTGTAAACAAGGTTCTTCAAGATGGCTCCAAACATTCTCACAAAACCCATCCTTCCAGTCCCACATGGAAATTTCTTATATTCCTAGAAAGGGTTGGAACGGTCATTTGGGGGGCGGGGGGGGGGGGGAGTATGCTTTTTATAGTACAGAAGCTTGAGACCATGATGTGGTCTATTATTTGAATATGGTGAATATGCACAACCCAGTTTGAGAACATTAGGAGTCATCTCAAAGAACCTTCTTTACAAGGCAACAACCTTCTGATCACTCACATGGGGAGCAGTTGTTTGTTTACAAACAGCTTTATCTCCCAGTCCTATCATGTCCTGCTTCTGCTGCTCCTGCAGCACTACTACCAGGCAGAGGCAGGTGACGGGTGGGGACAGTAACAACAAAGGGGAGGGAGAAAGCAACAAGCTGGCGGGCCTCAGACGCAAGGCCCCGGCTAGTGCATGCCATGTACGACCTGTGCATATGCCTAGAGCCAGCCCTGAGGCCAGGGATTAAAGGAACAAAACTGAATTGCCAGAGCACCACTCAAGCTGGTCCCCCATATCAGAAGTGAGGTGATAGAGTATAATTTTCACATACCACTTGCCTTGTGAATGACTGGACTGGAAAGCTCTCTTTCAGGCACTGTTAACAAATGTTACCTTCAATCCCAAAAGAATTTAAGGAAAATTTAAAACAAGATCTGGATTTTCTACATTCTGATTTTCTCCTCCCACACACAAATGCTGTAATTCAAATATTACAAACAGCAATTACCTTGACAGAGGGCAAGATGCTTTTCTATATTCTGCAGTCTATATTCTGAAAGGAAGAGGAAGCATGTAACCAAATATGACTTTTCTGGTAGTAAACTAGAGTAACAAAAGATCTGGTTTATGAGTCTGAGTAACTTAACGCACTGTTAGTATAACCAAAATGTGTGCTTTCCAAATTTTGCTAGAACAGAATTAGAGGCAGCTACCACTTAAAGAACAAGCTCTATACGGGGTCTCTACAGCATCTTCTGCAGAACATAACGTTTCACCCTACTTCAAGGTCTTTGACGTGAACAACAAAGTTCATAGATCAGAGCTCTCAAAGTGGAAAAAAGCCACTCCCTATAGAACTGAGCCTCTGGAAGTAACCAGGTCTACAGGCCTTATGCTTGCTCACTCTTCTAGTCTTCTATTTCTAGAGCTACCAAGATAGGGTACGGAGATGAATGCTGAAAGTCTGCAAGGACTTTTACTCCCTTCCTATGTCTTTACTGGGGAGTTACACAGATAAAATCCCCAGGAGATGCTATCCTCTAGGCCCTGCTGCTGTATTAATCCTCTTCTTCTCCTTCCACTTATACAGTAGGTGGACAAGAGGAAGTGCCTGAAGCACAACACCAAGGTGGCACACTTTCTGTCCATCAAGAACCAGGGAAACATAATCTCTCACAAGGCACACTCTCCCAGCTATATAAGACCACCCAGCCAGATAACTCATCCCTCATCCTCCCCACCTTTCCCATGCCCAGTTATATTAATCATCTTCTCTACAAAACTCACACAGGAGGACAAGTTTTCTCCATAATGCTCTGTCCTAGCCAAGTCTCTCTTCCTACCACAAAAATAGTCTGAGAACCTTGGAAACAAGTTATTTAGTGGGCGATAAGAAAACTCAGACGGGAACAACATTCAGCCTCTCCAGCAAAAGGTATAACTACTCCATATGCAAGATCTGAAATACAACATAGTGCTGCAGTAAATTGTCACTTGCACCCTGTTTTGAGGGGTCAGATCTATATGTCCATATCAATCACACTCACCACTTCTGTTCCTTGACATGAAGCACAGCATGGTCCAACAAGCCTTCACCTCTAAAAAGCCTTCTGCACAAAACATCTCAAAAATACTGAAAACCACACCCTATAGATTTTATTGTCACTAAGGTACTAGTAGAGAAGTCACTGCGTACATGAGAAACTTCAAAGGCTACTGGGAGGATACAAACTCAAAGACTTTACTCCTTCTCCAAGAAACATGTAGTCAGATAGTCTCCCTTGCTCACCAGGCCACCCACCCACCCATACTTGTATATTCAAAGTGTCACCAATTACTCTCTAACACTAACACACACACACTTTCCACCTAACTGGCCACACTTCTAAGTGTAAACATTTCCCCGACAGACCATGTTACAAGGTCTTTTACAAACAGGGGAGATAAATGAATAGTTAGTTAGTTGCACCTACCCTCCAGCAAACAGATGGACCAATGTGTCTCGCTGGCTCATTCTCTCTCATTCTTGTCCCCAGCAGAAAGGGGGGAGGGAGGAGGAGATGATGGGCGCTTCCGCTCTGCTCTCTGCCAATGCACTTCTCACTGTGCCGAGCAGAAACATGCACGGAGTCAGGGCTGCTTACAGCTTAGATAGCGACCCTGCAGCCAAGGCAGGCCCCTGCACTGCTCCTCCCTCCTGCCTTTCAGATCCAGTACAGATTGGAAATACAACCCCGACTGCTGTTACCAACAACCTCTTCTTCTCTGACTCCCGAGAGAGGCTATGGGCTTTTGCTTATGAATATGAAACGAAACCCAATATAAACAGAGACAACTATTGGTCCGCAGGAGGATGTGACATCACTTTCCCATCTGTATCAGGCCCTTTTCACATGACTAGAGGCTCAATGAAGGAAAGGAAAATAGAGGTGCGCAGGAAGAGTGAGCGCAGGCAGATGCAGGCACAGAATTTCCCTTCAGCCCCCCCTAACTCAGATATGCCCTTGGGTTTGAGACACAATCACCGGGGGGGGGGCTCTTAATATGATAGGAGGGGTCTTGTGGGATATTTCCGTTGGGGGGGGGATTTCCTATAGGGAAGGAATGATGTCGCTGGATGCAAGCGTGAGGAGTATCTTTGACTAACACTGAACTCTGACATGGTGGGAGCTGAGCAGGGAAAGGGGGCAAAGAGAGAGAGAGACAGACGGGAGGAGTTTACACTACTAAAGACAATGAGTACGGGGAGGGGGTACGTCTCAGTGGAAGGATGTCATCCGCCTCTTTCCCTCTCCATATAATCTGTCCTATATACACCGTGCCCCAAAGATGAGCTAAGGAAGGGAGTGAGGACAGGCTACCGCTGCATGGCATGGGGACTGGAGGACGCTGCTGCCACTTCGAGATGACAAAGGAAATCAGAAAAGCAAAGGCAGCTACAGTATGCTGGGATTCATAGACACTTGGGGCTAGAGGCCAGGAAGCTGATTTAGGACTCAGCCGAGCCACTGACTAATGGATAGAGGCCTGCACCCTTAGTGGCCACCCCTCAGGGCCAGAGGTTTGAAGAATAGGCAAGGGTGGGATGTTTTACTTGCACAGGGGCTTTTGGGAAAGCGGGAGGGAAGGGGCACCTTCGTGTCCAGCTACCTCAGGCTGAAGATGCGCTGGTGTCCCAAGTGACGCTGACAATCCCCGTCCCTCACCCCCTCCAGGCTGCACTGCATGTCACTCTCCTCCCCCGGTATACAAACTTATCGCCTTTCCGGCGGGAGAGTCGAAATATGACCGGGTGGGGGCAAAGAAGCCTCGGAATAAGGCTGCCTAAAGCTACTGGTAAAGGAAGCTTAGCTAATCCCGCTCTATGTTATGGAACAGAAGAGGCCGCGGAAAACAGTGCGGGGTAACATTTTCCCGGGGTAAGTTACCTCACAAGGGGGTGGAGGGAAGCACCTCCATCAGAAGGAGCTACAAGGGTCATGTTCACACTGAATAACTTGAGTAAATTTATAGAGCCCCCTTCCCCCGCACACCAAACAGGCCCTAGCAGCGATAAGGCGGCTATAATAACTTCCTATATGCAGCCTGTGATCGAATCTATTTGCGCCGACGGAACCCCTTAGCCGTGGGGCCAGGCACATCCTGCAGCTCCCTAGTATCTCCTTGAAATCGCTTCTGCCATGGGGAGGGTGGGATGCCTAAAGCAACTTTCGTCTCCGCAAAGCAAAAATGAACGGCTTTCACTACCCGCCCAGCACAGCAGCAGCTCCTGCAAGAGACTAGGTGGAAGCCATTTACATGGCTGCTGCGGCAATCAAGGAGGCGCCGGGGAAAGGTTGCTTTGCAAGCTTCGCTAACAAATTAATCTGACACAAAGAGGCTCTTCCCTTACTATTAACTAGCTGTTTTCCCTCCAGGACCATCCCGCCATCCTTTCTTTCCTCACAAGCTTGGCACCATTCTCTCCCAAGTCTCCCCCTGTCCCAATCAAGCTGCAAAGGGCTTATGCATCCCCCCACCTCAAATGTTGCAGGCAATAGGTGTAGCAAGGAGGAAAGTTAGTTACGTAGCTGTACCTACCCTCCTGCAAACAGATGCACCAAGGTGTCTCTCTGGCTCATTCTCTCTCATTCTTGTCCTCAGCAGCCAGGAGGAGGGAGGAGGAGGAGGAGAGAATGGGCGCTTCCGCTCTGCTCTCTGCCAATGCACTCCTCGCTGTGCTGAGCAGAAACATGCACAGAGTCAGGGCTAGTTCCCGCTTAGACGGCAGCCCAGGCAAGCTCACACGCTGTTCCTCCCCCCGGTCTAGTTTCAGATCTAGCATAGAAGAAAATGCAGCTACTGTTGCTGCAACAACCTCAGAGAAGTCAGAGCCAGAGGCCTTTGCTTATGAATATGAAACGCCATCCAACATAAACACACACAGCCATTGGTCCGTGGGAGGACGTGACATCACCGGCTCGGATCAGGCACTTTTCACATGATCAGGGTCAAGTAACTCATCAATGAAGGAGCCCTGGGAGACAGGAGGAGGAGGCAAGCTTGGCAGGGGAAGTGCGTGGTTACTGATATACTGTATAACTCGATATAGCCATTGGATAGTTCGTCGCTGTTGCACGATATTGTACAAGGTGCAAGAACTCTTCATTCGGATTATAAAATCAGTACATGAGGTGTAATAGTAAAAAGCATAATTTGTACTCCACCAAGGGGGCGTGGCTGGGATCCTGGGGAGAGCTTGGCTGCAAAAGCTGCCTTGGTCTGTGTGTTTCTGTTTCTCCTCCCCAGGTAACTCCATAATTAGGGTGCAGCCCTGGGGGCAGTGACGACGGGCCATTGGTGGGGCATATGGTGGTCATACCTCTCCTTTAAAAGAGGAAGCTTATGAAAAATACATGTTGCAGGGCTGCATTGGTTCCAGTGCATCCTCTTTTAAAGGGAAGGTGTGGCTACCCTGTCAGGTGTTAGGAGGTGGTGGAGGTAGCCAGCCTATTTTGGTTAGACTTGGCAAGGTGCAAGATCAGAGTTTAATGGTGTGGGAGGAAAGCTGAGCTGGAGTTTTAAGAAGTGAAATCCTTAGAGGGGGACAGTGGAAAGCAAACTAGTTCAAAGTTAAATAATACTTTGTTATTATACAAGTAGTTTTTGGGGCTACAAAGAAGTAGGGACTAATTTTGAAAGTGACCTTGTGTTCTGGATATCATTTTTGAGTGACTATTTGTATGTTGATTAATCCATAATGGATGGGAAAGGTACCATTGGATTGTTGGATGCAGCAAGGGCAAATAACACTCAAACTAAAATTACCAATTTTATTCTCAAGAAGTCCTCTCCCAAGGGTACAAAGGGGGAATAGCCTAATGGGAAAATGCTTTACATTGTAAGTCAAAGAATGGGGATAAAGGTAGCCAGTTATTCTCTGGAACTGGAGACCAGATCAATTACCCCAAGAGTAAAGAGGGTAAAAGTTCAACCCCTTTGGATCTTGGGCCAGGTGAAAATAAAAGCCCAGTTACCATGAAATCCAAGGGGGGAATAGTTTTACCACCTTTTTGGACAATTTTGTATCTCCTCTGGTTGATTCCACAAAATCAGGGAAACTATCCTCTCTAACCACATTTGAGGAATGTCTTTCTGGGTAGCTAAAAGACTTCTTGGACTACCTATTCAGACAACTGCAATCTCTGAATTTAGCAGTTCAGATTGGCTTCGATGATATTAAGTGGCTGTACTCCAACTCTGAGAAACATTTGACAAATTTAAAACAAAATATATCTATAGAGAAATCTAAGAAAGGTACAACAACTAGGAAATTAGATACATTTCAGTCAAGAAACTGATTTATATAAGTCTGACTGGAAGCCTAGTTTAGGGACAGTGCTGACTAGAGCAAATAATGGTAATTCACCTTGTTCAACTGAAATATCCACACCGACACTGTAGATAGTTATAGAGTTGATGGTCCCCATCAGAAAAGGAGGAGAAAAAATAAGCAAGAACACTTGAGGAAACAAAACATAATTATATATGATCTACCAATGGATAGGAATAAGTCTAGGTATACCCTGAAGGACTGACTAACTATGTACTTGACCGGTAAGATAGATCTACCAAGTTGGTCAGTTAGGAAAGGAGTTATATTTGTAACCAGGTTATTTTTTTTGTTAGGGCGTTTACTGCTTTCCACCAGTTCAGGTTTGTTTTAAGGATATCCAGATGAGGCACACATTTTGGATAAGGTAGAATCTTTGTTACTGGGGCTAGAAATGAGTGCTTATACCTTTCCCTTTTATATTGGGAGAATGAGTAAGGGCCCCAATGGACATTATAAGTTAAGCAGTGAGGATAAACAAAATGATGCCCATGTGGATAGGTTAAGTTCTGATAGATATAAATTGTTCTCAGGTAGAGTAGAGGGACAACAAGAGTTTGTAAACAAGAAGTTTAGAAAGAATGACACAGGCTTGACTAGATACACACAAGCACTGCAATCATATGAACAAGATTTTAAGGTAATCTCCTGGAATATAGCTGCATTAAGGGATAGGAGTTTAGATCCTGATTGGTTGATGTTTATAAGGAAAGCCCAGGAGACATGGGGTTTTGAATTAAATGGATACCAGCCTTTTATGGTGGAAGGAAAGTAGTTATGGTAGACCTAAAGGGGGGCTTGCAACTTTGGTGAACCTAGGATTGAATTGCAGGGTAATTCAGAATTATATTCACCATATTTTCTTGTGGGCTTATTAGATTTTTCATGTAGTGCCCCTTGGTTTTTGGTTAATTATGTTTCCCGCCAAGAAAACAAGGAGCCTCCCCAGGGTGGTGGGTTCCACTGCTAGAGAGTAAATTATATTTCCTTGAAGAAATTAGACCAGATGCTCTTTTTTTCATTGCTGGAGATTTTAATGCCATGGTTGGGAACCTATATATAGATCTGTACAAAAAGAATGATGAAGTATTAGGTATATCTGCCCCTACCCTGATAGAATCTGCCCCTATCCTGATGTGAATCAAGATGGCAAGGAACTTCTGAGATTTATGTATCCGCATGATTTTAGAATGCTAAATGGGAGAACATCCCCTGATGTTCCAGGCCAATACACATACAATTCTTCAGTAGGCTCCAGCACGGTTTATTACTTTTTTCTTTTAGTAGAATGTGTGAATTTACTATTTTGTAAAGAACTGGAAATTATTCCCCATCCTGAGAGTGATCATTTCCCCCTTTGGGTATCCTTGAAGTATAAAGGTAGTAGAGCCAAGATTTTGAATAGAGATGGAGATACTTATCAGAAAAGGGTAACTTGGAAAAAGAAGTGGAAAAAAGGGTTATAGCTTTGTGTTCTAAGTGGGTCCCTACCTGGAAAGAGAACATCTTGGAGCCTTCTGATTCTATATCGAACAGCTATCAATCTTTGGTGGGACAGCTAAAACAGGTGCTTTTAAGTACAAAGATTCATAAGGACATGATCAGTTTCCATAAAGCTTGGTTCGATTAAGAAAGTTTGATTGCAAAAAAGGACATAATTGACCATTTAGTGTTATTAAGATGCTTTCAAGATACACAAGATTTAGACATCTTAAAAATGGCTACCAGGCAAGCTAAAAAGTAAATATAAGGCTCTATTAAATAAAAAGAAACAAAATTATCGTGAATGCTGGAACAAATTAGAATGAACAGTAAAGAAAAATAACTTATGTGAGTTTTGAAAAATAGTATCTGGTTATTCCAAATCGCGTAACGTTATAGCAGATGCCAACATAAATCCATCTATCTGGAAAAGTTATTTTCAGAATATGTTTATGGCTGGTGTATCTTGCACAATAAAAGGAGAGATCTCAGTGCCTGGAGACAGGGAAATCTTTACAAAATTACCTGGCTCAGGATCTGCAGGTGGACAAATACATTAGTGATATGAAAAATGAGAAATCATCAGGTCTCGACATGTTACCACCTGGATCATTTAAAACCAAATTGGAATTTTGGATGCCGGTATTAAAAACTACAATGAATGACATACTTTTGACTAATATTTACCCTGTAACATGGAGAGATAATATTTTAGTTCCAATCTATAAGAAAGACAATAAACTGGATCTTGCAATTGGTACAACCAGAATTTCATTTACCTAAATTGATTTTGGGGGGGTGGGAGAGGGGGCGGAATTGCCCTGTCTGTTTTATGCGGACGATATGGCCCTTTTTTCATTGTCAGGTAGGTATTCAGAGACTCCTCAATTGTTTTTCTGCTTATTATATACAGAATGCTTTAAGGCTAGCAATTAATGCACAAAAATCAAAAGTTATGGTATTTGGTTCCAAGAAAGTTCAAAACTGGTATATTGATGGGGAAAAATTAGAAATGGTTAAAACCTTTTCTTATCTTGGATTAACTTTAGCCACTTCTATGTCCTGGGTTTCTCATGCTCAGAGGATGGCGATAAAAGCCTCTCAAGCAATGGGAGGTATCCTGACCTTTTATAACAAGACAGCAAAATGCTCCTGTGTGGAAGCACTCAAGGTTGGAAGAGTTAAAGTGGAGGCAATGCTGCTATATGGGGCAGAACTCTGGGGTTTGGACTTAAAAGCTCTTGAGGTAATGAGAAACCTCTTATAAATGAACATTTCCAGAATATCTCGGCATAGAATGATCTTGCAATGGCTAGTTCATTATATATATAATTTTCAGTATTTAGCAAAATAGGGCACAAAGTCCTTCCAAGGAGCTATTATGATGATACTTTGGAATGGCTCATGAAAAGACTATACAAAGTCCTTTGTCACTGGAAAGACAAAATTTTCATAACTGCCTTCAATCCAGCCAGCCTTTCTTCTTCAGACAAGTGAGGTTTGGCAATTCTAAAAGCAGCAGGGGATCATGTGCAGTTTGGCACAGTGTGTCTAAGAGGAAAGGATAATTAAGCTTGTTTGGGGTGATTAAAACAGTTAAATTAATTTGGGATTAGTTGAAAAGTGTATCAGAGATTTTATTAAATGTTGCACAGCAGATGCATGGTCATATGCCAGATTCTTACTACAAGGTCACACGATTCCAAGTTCTTCCATTTCCACTTACCATTTGTTTAAAAGAACAGAGTTTTGTTTTGTTTTTTATTTTCTTTAAAAAGAGCATGTGATATACTGGGCATGTATCCTTGGAACTGCCAAAGAAGATAGACTCTTCCTCTCCTAAAATGAACTCCCATTGATTTCAGTGAGTTTGTGCATGTGTATTTTTTAGGACTAGAGCCCTGCTCTGGAAATATGTAGACTTTCAGAGTAAGAAACCTTAATTCTGAAAACATGTACAGCTATGAAATCCCATTGAAGTCAACGGGATTAGCAGCACAATTCTCAAGCTGTTTTGTGCTAGCAATAACCCTTAGCACTGGCACAAGTCCGACTGAAGTGAATGGGACTTCTGTCAATAGTTAAGGCTAGTACTGGTGATAAGCAACTTGTGGATCACACTGTCCTGTCCATGTGCACAAACGGTTTAAGTGTGGGAGCCAGAGGTGGTATTTTTGTCTTAGATTGTGACAAATCAGAAATGACATTTGATAATATGAATGCTGGTTGAGAATAACCTATGTTTATTGTAGTATATTCTTAGGCAAAGTATTTATTGAACTTTTGGTTCATAAATGAAAATCTGATTGAAGCCATTGACTGGCTGATGGTCACAATCACTTCTTATCTTTCATGTAAGCTGTATCTCAGGGTGTTTTTAGACAAGCACCTCCCCTCCGATTACCCACCAATCGCCCACCCATCATGCATGTTGCAGGGCCGCGTTGGTGCCCTATGAAGCCCAGCCTGTCAACCTTTATTAGGCACCCTTTCCTTTTACTATTAAACCTGGTTAATCAAGTTGAATTATTTCTAGATGGTTTGAGTCTCTGCCTGCAGCAGTAGGTGATAGCTTAATAACGTAAAAATATAAGTAGAGCTGTACTGGGTCAGAACAGACCAACAGTTCATCAAGCCCAGCTTCCTTTCTTTGACAGTGGCCAGTCTCTGTCTCTTCAGAGAGGTACCCAACAAGTCGCAGTGGGCAATCCATTCCCTATTGTTCCAACTCCCAACAGTAAGAGGTTGCGTCCCAAACCTACTTGGCTAATAGCCATTAATAGACCTATCATCCAAGAACTAATCTAATCCCTTTTAAAAACTAGCTACACTACTGACCACTTGACCTCTGGCAGTAAATTCCACAAGTTAATTGTGCGCTGAGTGAAAAAAGTCTCTTTTTTGTTTTAAATTTGCTGCCAGTTAATTTCATGGAGTGTCCCCTTGTACTAGTACTGTTTAGAAAGGGTAAATTGCCACTCCCTATTTACATATTCCACACCACTCATAATTTTATGAACTTCTATTATATCCCCTCTGTTGTCTCTTCCCCAAGCTCAAGAGCTTCAACCTATCAAGCCTCTCTTCATACAGGAACAGTTCCATACCCTTGATCATTTTTTATGCCCTTATCTGTACCTTTTCATGTTCTACTAAGTCTGTTTTGAGATGGGGTGACCAGAACTGAACCATAGATCTATATAGAGGCATTACGATATTTTCAGTTTTATTCTCTCCCTTTTCAAATGATTCCTAACGTTCTGTTTGCTTTTTCGACTGCCACCACACACTGAACAGAGGATTTCAATGTATTGTCCACAGTGACTCCAAGATCCTTTTCTTGAGTGGTAACTCCTAATTTAGAATCCAGCATTGTATGCGTATAGTTTGGGTTATTTTTCCCTATGTACATCACTTTGCACTTACCCACACTAAATTTCATCTGCCGTTTAGATGCCCAGTCACTCTTTCTGGCAGTCTCCTGCAGTTCTTCGGTCTGCTCATGTTTTAACTACCTTTAATAACTTTGGCTGTTTTTAAATGAGCATGGCTGGCGGGGTGGGTCTGTGCCCATTGAGCAGGATGGCTGCGGAGCACTTACACACATGGAGTGAGTGGGGAGGGGTTCAAATGAGCAGCTCTCTGGGTGGGTGCCCCGGCAGACTCCACACGCTCCCCCTACCACGGACCATGGGGGAGGGGGGAAGTGCACCGGGCTGGCCTCTGATATCGACATGTCCTGGCCAAGCACTGGGTAGCCCAGACTCCCCAGCACTCCTGGCCGGTTCCTGTGCTTTCCAAAGGCTGTTTTCCTGCCCACAGTGCCTCTGAACAGTGGACCGCTCAGCTTGCATGGTTGACTGCTGCTATTCATACAGGCTGGGGATGCATGGGCGCCTGTCCCCAGACACCGTTCTTCCTGCTCGGAGCACTCCAGCTTTTTCGCCGGTGCTCAAGGAGTGGTCATGGGTGAGTGCTGCAGCTGTCACGGGAGTGTGCACACACACACCCACACCACCTTCAGATGGGTGCTCGGGTGGGTGGGGGATGGGTGGACCTACGTGGTAGCGTCTTGTCTAAAAACGGCCTTTGTGTCATCTGCAAATTTGATCACCTCACTCCCTTCTCCAGACCATTAATGAATATATTCAACAACACCGGTCCCAGTAGACATCCCTGGGGCACTCCACTAGTTACTTCTCTCCAGTGTGAAAACTGATCATTTAGTCCTACACTTTGCTTTGTATATTTTAACCAGTTTGTCTAATTAGAAACTACTATTTCTCTTGCTTTCTTTTCTAGGTGTCTCTTCTGAAACTTATAAATCGGGAATAATGCCATTGATGTGCATGGAATTTCTCTGGTGAGAGAGACTCGGATATGTTGTTTCTGTGTTCTCTAGCAGGATTCCAACAGTTTTTCTTCTGTGTGATTCTTGTCTTGAGACTCTGACAGTAGTCACTTCTGTCTCTAATTTAGCAAGCAGCTTTTCTTCCTGGTATTTTTCATGTTAACAGGAGAAACAATCTTTTTTTAGAATTTTGCTACCCCGCCCCTCCTGCCACAGGCAGCTCGGGGCGGCTTACAATTTGCAAAACAAACATTAAAACAACAATTTAAGAACAACTAAAAGGACGACAAAAAGAAAAATAACCCCTGCCTAACAACCCATCTGTCAGTGGCGGGCGGGGCAGGTTGCGCGGCACGCGGGGCGAGCGGGGACTTGGGCCCGCAAAACAACCTCCGCGTGGCCCAGACCCACCTGATAGCCCGCAAGGGCAAGGACCGCATGGGGGCTCCCCTCCGGTGGCGCCGGAGGGGACCCAGTCAGAGAAAGAGCCGCTAGTACCGCCGGGAGCGGAGACACGCCCCCCGCACGTTCCAGGAGGAAAACAGGGCTTGGAGGCCACACCCCCAGAGACAGAGAGTCAGGAAGGGCGTGTCCCGCAGTTGCAGGGAACGCCCTTCAGGAACGTAGAGGAGCGTCAGGAGAAGGCCCCGCCCCCTCAGAGGAACCCAGCTGTAGCGTGTCCCCCGCCCCCGCAGCGCCGCTCAGAGCGGCTGCGGGCTCGCACCAGGGCGGGGCCTGGGTTATAAAAACCAGCGCCGCCTGGGAAACGGCGCTGGTGATTGTTGAAACCGGCCCCCTTGTGTGACTTCGTCTGAGAGTGCAGAGACTGTGTGGATAAAGAGTTGCCCGTGTGTTTGGATCCCTGCCTAAATCCCTTAACTTGTGAGTGTGTGGAGTGAGAGTGGACGGTGGTTGTGAGGTGAGTGCCCTGCCTACCCTTGTCTTGGTACCCTGCAGTTCGGAGGTGAGTGTCCGTACCCTATACCCCCTTCCCCAAACCTGGGCCCCTGCACCCCCTCGGGTGTTTCCCTTACATCTCTCCCCCCGAACGTACGTGGAGAGTGGAAAAGAGTGTGGGGCAACAGTGGGTCCGTGGTCAGCAGCGCCCTATGATGATAGGGGCCTGAACTTCCAATTGTGCTTGCACAAGGAAGGGCCCACACACTATCCTGACGGGCAACTAGTCCCCAGAGTTCCTTGCTCTGACCACGTCCCTCATCCAAGAGTGAAAGCGTGCTCGTGTGATACCCGTACCCCCGTAACACCATCCCCCTCACCCATCTCCCCTGCCAAATGTCTGGCGGAACAGACAGGTCTTACAACTTCTCTGAAAAGAGGGGAGATCCGGGGCCAAACGGGCCTCCACCGGAAGGGAGTTCCACAGCCGGGGCCCCCCACAAGACTTGGCGGACCTCAAGCAGGGCGCCCCCAGACGACTGCAGGGGTCGGTCCAGCATTGGCGGAGTGAGGCGGTCCCGCAGATAGGTAGGGCCTAGGCCATTTAGGGCTTTATAGTCCAAAACCAACACCTTGAATCGGGCCCGGAAAACCACCGGCAGCCAGTGCAGAGAGCAGAGTACTGGTGTAATATGCTCCCAGCGGCCCAGTCCTACCAGAAAATGGGCCGCCGCATTCTGCACCAGCTGCAGTTTCCAAGCCGTCACCATGGATAGCCCCACATAGAGTGTGTTACAATAGTCCAATCTGGAGGTGATGAAAGCATGGATGATGGTGGCCAGGTCAGAGCCTGAGACATACGGCCAAAGCCGTTGCACCAGATACAACTGGTGAAAGGTACTCCTCGCCACAGCCTCCACCTGGCATCCAGGCGGAGCTGCGTATTGAGGAGCACCCCCAGACTCCGTACCTGGGGTACCAGTGGAGGGCAGTGTTATGATAGGGGGGTGTAGGAATGGGAAGAACCCAGAGGGAATGGGATCCGCTATACCCAGGACCTATGACCCAATACGATATTATACATACGCTCCACACACTCGGGCTTTGTGCTCTTGATATGGAAAAACAACCCCTCAGGTTAACAGTTGGCCCTAGTGCCTTCAGAGGAAGGCAGGCCTTATCATCACAGGGGCGGCCCAGACACGACGGACCCAACACGGCCCAGAGCTCAGCCCCCACTCGTGCACTCCAAACAAGTGTCCCACCACACCCCTTGACCCACACCACACACGTTCTCTGAGGGTGCAACTGGGGAAGAAGACAGGGGAGTGCTCTCAATAGTGTGGGAAACGGGAAGCCAAGAACCAGGAATGGTAGGGAGAGGAAGGGATGGAAACACTCACACTGAGGGAAAGATAATCCATGGGTAGCAGGGAGGGAAGGAAGGGAAGGTGCAGCAAACACACCCCAATCACACGCTCACACTCTCACACCACTCACCATGCATCCACGTTCTCACAGCGTCACTCAGATCCTCTCGCTCCTCATGCACTGCCCAGCGTCCACGCTCCACGCACTCCACGCCTTAATCACAGTATAACTAATCCACACTTCCTCGCAAGGGGCCAGTCTCACAGCTGCGCTGATCACCAGCGTAGCCGTGATGACTGCTCCCTTCTTTTAAGATCCTGGCTCCACCCCCTTGAGTGTCTGGATGCGTGTGGAGCATCGCACGGAGTCCGAAGGCCCCGCCTCCTTGCTCCGCCGCCCTGCCAGGGAATCCCTTGCGTGTGCGTCGTGACGCTGCTCTGTGTTGCTCCTCCCTCCGGGGTTTCCCTTCCTCCTGCTGCACTGCAGGGGTGGCCTCCGGTGCTTCTTCCTACCGAGAAGCCCCGACCCCGGCAGAAGCTTATAGGCAGACCCTGCCAATAACAGGGGCCACCATCTCCATTGCCTTACCCACCAACATCATCTCCATCTTGTCGAGATTCAGCCTCGCTCGGTTAGTCCTCATCCAGTCCCCCACAGCCATCAAACACCGAGTAAGCACCAAGACTGCAGGGCCTGGGTCTGTTGAAAAAGAGAGATACAGCTGGGTGTCATCAGCATATTGATGACATCGCACGCTGAACCTCCTGATCACATTACCAAGTGGCTGCATGTATATGTTGAACAGGAGAGGCGACAAAACCGAACCCTGTGGGACTCCACGTGATAGGTCTCGGTATGATGAAAAAGACTCCCCAAGAACTACTTGCTGCATTCTACCGGTCAGGAAAGAGCGGAACCATTTGAGAACAGTCCTGCCCACCCCTGCACAGTCCCGCAGTCGCATCACCAACGTCCCGTGATCAACTGTATCAAATGCAGCCGAAAGATCTAATAGAACGAACAGGGTCGAACGACCCCAGTGCATTTCCAGCGCAGATCATCCACCAAAGCCACAAGCGCAGTCTTGGTGCCGTACCCCGGACAAAATCCCAACTGAAAGGGGTTCAGATAACTGATACGGTCAAGATGTCCTCGGAGCTGCTGAGCCACTACCCGTTCAATAACCTTCGTAAAAAAGGGAAGGTTAGAGACAGGCCAGTAACTGGCAAGGGAGTCAATGTCAAGCGATGGTTTCTTGAGCAGAGGCTGAACCACTGCCTCTTTGAGACAGCCCAGCACTCTGCCCTCCCGAAGGGAGACATTGACCATCCAAAGCCAGCAACGGCCCCGTTGTCTCCCAGCAAGATTTAATCATCCAGGACGGGTAAGGATCTTATTCCTAAAATGTGGCCCTAACAGCCCCAAGAACACCAACCACATCGACGGGTGTCACCAACTGAAATTGATTCCACAAAACGACAAGGCGAGGCTCCAGTTCCCCGTATGTATTAATTGAGGCATCGAAGTTGTGGGGAATCCGAGCGATTTTATCCACAAAATAATTCACAAACATGTCACAGTGAGCAGTAGATTACTCCACTCCAAGGCGGAGGGAGGCTGGACTGACCAGCCCCTGCACCACCCGGAAAAATTCCGCTGGATGGGAATTAGCGGATGCTACGAGGGTAGCAATAAACTCCTTTTTTGCTGCCTGCATAGCTATGGCATAGGCTCGTAAACTGGCTCTATAACACAATCTGTCGGTTTCAGCACGCAAACGACGCCGCCGTCACTCCAACTGCCGCCCTTCTCACTTCAGCTCCCGCAATTCCTTGGAGAACCAAGGAAGGCTGCGGAGCTGTCGCCTGGGCAGCGGACGCCTAGGAGCTGTCTGATCAATGGCCTCCGTCAGCGAGGTATTCCATAACAAGACAAGGTCATCGATGGAACAGTCAAGGTCAGAGGGAGACTCACCCAGAGCCTTCCGGAACCCATCTGGTTCCATCAGCCTCTGGGGGCGAACCATCCGAATCGGTTCTGTGTCTTTCCGGGAGCAGACATGCGCCAGGAGCGAGGCCTGCAGGAGGTAATGGTCCATCCATGACAAGGGTACAGCTGATAACTCCCCCACTAACGGAGCACTTGCCTCAAGGCCGGTACAAAACACAAGGTTTAAGGTATGTCCCCCCTGATGTGTCAGGCCGATAACCCTCTGGGACAGGTCCAAGGTTGCCATGGCGGCCATGAACTCATGCTCCGCTCCCATAAGGTTAACGTCGGCATGAATGTTGAAGTCCCCCAAGACTACTGACTTCGAGGACTGCAACACCACTCCCTACACTACCTCTGCCAAAGCATGTAGGGAGGCTGCTGCACAGGTAGGTCCACGGTATACAAGCAGCAGTCCCAAACTGTCACCTGCCAAATCAAACACAAGGTGAAGACACTCAATACCTGATATGGATTGCACCGGATACCTCCTCACAGTCCAACCCTCCTTAGAAATCATGGCTACACTGTCCCCCCCCTACCCCCTCGGTCCCTTCAAGTGCAGCTAATGCTGCATGGAATACTCGGCTGGAACAAGGTCAGCCAAAATGGGCCCCAACTCATTGTCCAGCCAGGTTTCCGTGATACATATGAGATCGGCACATGGTCCAGGATTACCTCCCGGACAGTTGTTGCCTTATTTGCCATCGATCTCTGGCATTTAACAGCATCAACACAGGGCTGGGGTCCCCTCGACCAAGAACCACCTGCCCATCTGCCTGGCCAGTAGTGAGCGGAACCTGTAATAAACACCTGTCACATCTCATTGATCCCACCTCACCCCAATTGGGACCATATCTCCCCTGACCCGTCACGACCCCAATGCCTGCTCCCTCTCCCCCATAAAAATTCCCCCTCCCTAACCCACTCACTCCCCATCCCTCCCCCTCCAAAAATCCTTTCCCCCCCCCAAAAATAATATAATATAATACAAAAGACCCCCACACCCTCTACCCCCCTAGCATAAACACCACAAAATAAACCTCTCTAATCCTCCCACCAAGCTCCCACCTCCTCAGGCTTCCCAAAAGTTCCCAGCTTTCTGCCCCAGCTCCACGGACCCCACTACGGTCACACCTAAGGGCCCTTTGGTGCAGCGGAACCGGTGACGGGGCCAGCAGGCATGCCACTCTTCAGCCCTCTTGGGCCAGAAACATGTCCCCAAAGCTGCTGGGGGAAGCCCCTTTGGTTCTGCTCCCTCTCCCTCTGCCACCGGGAGAGGGGAAAAGTAAAACGGGCCAAAGTGCCCAGTCAGTTTTAGCTACTTCTTTCTCCCTAGACCGAAACAACCAGCTTGGTTGCCCTTCTGTGATTCAGGGTGGGAGAAAAAAATGCATCCTAATACAGGAAAACATCTCCTGGTCTAAGCTACAGGGTCTCCAACTTTTAGTTAATTCCTAAGACTATATTGGCCCTCTTTTTCCTGCACTGATACTTCTGAATCTTGTTTCCCATCTCTGTACTCTGTTTCAGTGACTAGGTTACCAAACTCTGGGTGGAGACCCCAGGGTGACAGTTGGTGCAGAAAGGTTCATGATCTTTATTGATATTTGATACATTTTGCATGTCTTTGTCACTTTCTGGGGTCACAAGATTATATTTAAAGGTACAGTCCTCTACCATTGAAGTCAATGGCTCAGCTCCCATTGGGATGGAAGATTACATCCTAAGTCTCAAAATTGGGTCATAAAGGCAAAAATGTTGTGTGGAAAATGGCTTTAATGCAGTCATGGCCCTGGTTGGTATTGCATGGAACATTTTTTTCAAAATATCACTTTGCTCTCATTTGCCAGTCTTCAAGGTTAACTTGCATAAAACAATGTAATTTCCCTTTATAATTATATTTATATTAAAAAGCCAATTTAAAACAATATTTAACATTCTTAGACACTTCATGATACATTATCCCTTTCTCTGACACAGAAGCTTGACATTTGTTTCCCTCAACTGTTTGTCTTTATTATTATTATTATTTTATTATTTTATAAATCCATGAAAAAAAAAAATATTTTTAACTACAGCTTTCATTCTGATCCATCTTAGATTACTTTTATCCTCTTGTGTAAAAGTTCTCTTTTTCTGGGATAAAACTGCCTTTGTCTAGCTTTGAGGGTGTATTAGGCGCTACTTCAGTCTTCATATTGGAAATAGAGGCTCTGATGTTCTACCGCATGGGTGGGAGGGGTAAAGGAATGGGTGGATGTGCTGATTTAAAATTACTGCATTAACATTTAGGGTTGAATTGACAAGATGGCTAACAGTTCTAAGTTTGCAAATATCTGGATCTGCAGTCTCTACTTGGCTGGCTGAGTTTGCCCCACTACAGATAGACAGAGGGTGTTTTTAGAAAAGTACCTCCCCACTCATTACCCACCCATCATGCATGTTGCAGGGCCACATTGGCACTCTATTCAGCCCTGAAACATGCATGATGGATGGGTGATAGGTGGCTAATGGGTGAGGAGGCGCTTGTCTAAAAACACCCAGGGAGTCTCCCCATAACCATGTCTATTCCAAGCACTCAGTCCATCCAACTTGGCTGTACCAGCTCCAGACCTGGCTAGAGAGGGGCCTGAGGTGAGACTAGTGCTACTGCATCCTTCCCACCAGGCTACAGCAATGCCTGTGCTAGAAGAACTCCAGCCTCCAGATCCGACATTGGCTTAGTATTAATCCTTTCATATTCTATGTTCATCTTGTTCACCCTCTCAATAACCCAGTGAGGTAGGTGATAGTTGTTTTACAGATGGGGAACTGAGGTTGAGAGAGAATAGCCACGAACTAACTCCCTGGGTGGCTTTGGCCAAGCTAAGACAGGATTTGAACCCTAGTTTTCAGTCCCAAGTCTTAACACCTTTATTCACTAGGTTCCATGGGCTGTCTGAGCACAGATCACCTCCTCTCCCATTCATGGTTTCATAATTTAGCAGGTGGAAAGGAGGCAAATCCAACCATATATTATCAGCCATATATCTCTGCAGACCACCACGAAGTGCTTTATAAAACTGTTTGGGAAATCTGGCAATTGAGCCTAAAATAGTTTTAAGAAGTTCTTGTGCGTGTGGTCAAATCATGTTCCAACTGGATTTGGTACATAATGTTTTAGTTTTTTTCCAAATAAAGCTTAATATTGATTAAAATAATTTCAAGATTTTTGAAGCAATTTAGAAATAAGCCGGTGCTTTGTATGTAAAAGTGTATGTTTAACTCCCCACCCTGAATCTTTCTCGTTGTCAGTGGAGAAACTGGCTCAGGATGGGGAGGAGAAAAAAGTGGAACAAAGCTGGGGAGTACTTTTTAAAGTCATGATAAGCAGCACAATTAGTTTGGCCATTAGTGCGGAATGCAGGCCTTGCCCCATAGAAGGAACCCTCGTGATTGTTAGCCATTCTCTGGTGTCTATAAGAAACGTCTGTAAATTTGCACTGTGCTGGCTTATTGTACATGAACTGTGACAGACACATGAATTGATCCCTGATTTACCTAGATTGTAAAAGCCAGTTTAATAACTTAGGTTTAGCTCCTTGCTAGCTTTGTGAATGTTTCCATTTCTTTGGGCATTTTTCCACCTGCGAAAGCAAAGTTGCTTAATATAGTTCATAAATTAAAATAAAAAACAAACAAAAGGAAACATAACAGCATTTTATGGAAAGTCTCAATCAAGTGCCTAAGCCGTTTCTCCTCCAAGCTGACATCGGAGGATAATATACATGGAAATGGTGTGGACAGAGATTGGGATCTGTTCCTTATCCTGCTATTGATTTGAATAGCAACTTCCTTGCTCACTTAGAGTGTGATCCTCTGATTGCTTAGTGCCACCACTAGCCCTTTGTGCCAACACAAAATGGGTAGACATTTGTGCTGCCTGGCTGCAGCCCTTGAACCACTTACTTAAGAGTACTCCCATTGACTTCAGTGGTACTTCTCCAAAGTAAATAGTTTGAGGATTACGGTTGTAATCATTTTTTTGTACGTTTACAAAACATTTATGAAGAAGACCACAAGCCCTCAGGGCATTTGATTTTTATGTCTGTCTGTCTCCATATCCATCTAGGCACACCCCTCTTGACCATAGATAGAAAGGTGTGTTCATGCAATGCTTTTCTCAGATGATCTGTCTGTGGGTAGTTTTAGACAAGTTCCTCCCCACCCATCACTCATGTTGCAGGACCACATTGGTGCCCTGCAACATGCATGATGTGTGGGTGATGAGGTGCTTGTCTAAAAACATTCTATGAGAGCAGGGAACCTTTTTACTCTGTGAGCCAATTTGAAAATTAGTTTGAGCTCTGTAAGCTGGATAAGAGGTGTGTTCAGGGATGTGCGCTCAAGATACGGGAAGAAAGGGAAGGGTCTAGATCATGGATCAAGGCCAGGGATCCATCCCCTGTTCTTCATGGCATGTCCTCATCTCCCTCTCCCTTACCCTGTGCTCACTATTTCAGTATTTGTGGTTAGGGACTGGAATTCATGGACCAAATTCAGGAATTAGAAAGGGAACAAATTCAAAAAAATCCAAAATCAAATCAACAATAATCATGGACCTGATCTGTTTGGCCAGAGGTTCCCCACACTTTGTTTGACATTGGTATTTTCCTCCTATTCAACTTTCCTGAGTCCTGTGAGTTGGGACTGAGTTAAGGAAAAGTGGCTTGCTGACTTGACTGCATTTAGGGAAGGTGAACCACATTACTCTAATGAAACAATTAAGTGATTATATTAATTGAGGTCCAGCTCCCCTCAAGACAGCAAGAGAGAGAGAGAGCACTGTTATATGTTACATGGGTTTTTGGGACTCAAATTGCTTACGTCCTTGGACACATCTAAGCAGTATGCAGGAAAATTGGGGATGTCCTATGTTCTTTGAGAATACAAATTCTATTTTGTATTCTTTTGAGATGCAACAAACTATTTGCATAAAGGAAACTCTTGAGTGATGATTATATGCTAGGGTGGGTACAGTATTGCCTTTGACTTTAGTTGAATCTTGCAATAGTTGATGCTTTAAAGTAAAGTAGAACTCGGCTAGTGCATTCACCTGAAATCCCATGACTGGGATTCCTGTGGTCTTCTCAGGACTATGGATACAGGTGTATGGAAGAGCAGGCAGTTTTTGAAGGTTCCTTCCATCCCTAAAATTCTAGAAGTTAGGGATGGGTTGCTTAACGAGCGTGCTCAGAATTGGTTAAATGGATCTATGCCATGGGTTCATACCTTATTCTTGAGTACATGCCCTCATCCCTCCTCCCAACCCCTAAGTTCACTCAGTGCTTGAGGGTAGGAGCTAGATCTACACATTTGAAAGGGGGCACATAAAAAAACAGATGTGGGCCATATTTGGCCTACAAGTGGGAGACTCCCCATCTGAACTAGTTGGACTTGTTGTACCATACGGGCCAGCCCAGGAAGAATACTCAACTCCCCTAAATTCCAGTCAGGAGCTCAACTGCTAGAACAAATCATTACTATATTAGAAATGGATAGGAGGTATGTATACCAAATGTAGTGAAAAGATTACAGTGTAAATAATACAAGTAAAAGGGGTTGATGACACTGTGTTAAGAAGAAACTAAATAGTGTGCTTAATACAATATCTGGGATACTGCTGTTTGGGAACAGCCCCATTCAAGAAGGGCTTGGTTTTGGAATAAGTTGCCTAATTTATTTGTTTATATTTTTCACATTTTTACTCCGCCCTCCATAGACTCAGGGCGACTGAAGCTGTAGGCTCTCCATCACTTCAGGCCAGGCAATCCTCTGTTGTGGATGTTGTAGCTGTAGTCATCCCGCATCCAAGCAGGGGTTTGAACTAGATGACCCTCGAGGTCTCTTCCAACTCTAAGGTTCTATGATTCATGATAGGCCAAAGCAAAGTGCACTTTTCAAGTTCAAAATTATTTGTTGGCATGACCAAGGTCATTGCCTATACAAGTGCACTTTTCTGAACTCTCTCCTTGCTGAATGGTACCAGTAATCTCTTAGCTCCTCCATTTCCCATTGCTAGGGTTACCATCTCTTGCGGAAATGACTCCGGCACCACCAATTTTGACCTATGGGACTGTCAGAGTTATTTCCGCAAGAGGTGGCAACCCTACAAAATAATTCAGAAATTAGCTCTTGGGTTTTCTTTCTGCAAATTCAGGCACACGCAGCATTTAGACTCTGCTGGTGTAACTCCATTGAACTTGACAAACTGGCATCTAGGATGAATCTGATCAGCTGATTAGAAATCCTAATTTTGCATTGTGACATGCCCAAATCTGGTGGAGGTGGTTCCAACAACTTGATTCAAACCAACTAGTCCTGCCTCTAATTGCATCTTCCATTGTTTTTCTTTCAGTTGCATAAGGCAGGACCATCGCTGTTACTTTCTTCTTATTTGCATAATTGATAGATTGCTAACTTTTCTGCATGTTAAATATACAAAAATACAATAGGAAATATAGTTCATCACAGTTTTTTTATTTAGACTTTGGGGAAACTATTTCAGAAATACTGTTCAAGCTCTAATTTTCTCCATTAAAAAAAATAGTGCTCGAATCCTCTATTAGAGGAGATTTCTTAGAGATCACTGCTAGAATGCAACCAGTGTCCTGTCCAAACAATGAGCATTCAGTGATATCTGGATATTATCCTAACTCTGTTCTGCCATGTGAGCACAAGCAGCACTCTGATGGGATAACAAGTTCGAGTCTATCTGTGATTGTATAACTTGCATGTGCTTCAAATATCTCTAAATAGAACTCAAATGTTCTTAAGGGCAGTAAATGTTGAATAACACAGCACTGTACATACCAAACTAATTTAATATCCTGTCTTACATACTGTACTTGTACTAAGTTATGAGAAGGACCTAGGGCAATGCTTTGCTATCCCCATTTACTGTATTATGATTCACAGTTTAAATTCTGAAACCTATATTAAGGCCCCAAGCCTATGGAGGCTTCTGCCTATCCATGCTGTAAGTAGTCCCAAGTGTTCTCTATATGAAGCAATGGAAATTGATTGATTGCTTGGGCTAGAAGTAGGGTTTCAATTCCTCCAGGTTGGTCCCATATAACCTATCAACTTCAGACTCTGTATGAAGTCCCAATTTCACTGGATTATCCAGGGATGCCTGGATAACTTGGAGAAATCTGGGCTTCAAGAGGGTTCTGGAGGAGAAGGCCATTTCAGAAAGAAGCAGGGAAAAGATGCTCTCTTATCCTTTTCTGGCATGACTTCCACCCCCTGTGGAGTGTCATGGTGTCACAACATTCCAAAGTGGGTGTGGCCACATCAGAAAGGAGACGTGCAGCCTCTTTGCTGCATCTCTCACTGATGTGGTCTCACCCTCTTTGGAGTGTCTGTCACAATGCTCCAAAGGAGGTGTGTCCTTGGCGGAATGGGGGCAGGAGAGTCCTTTTGTCCAACTGCATTTGGGTCAAAGCCTGAGGGAAGATAGCAACCCTAGCTAGAAGTTCAGGGCAAAATTCCAGAAACCCAAAAGAGAATTAGGTAAGCAACTCCCTTTGCTTTTTAAATTAGTTTGCAGAAGGAGTGAAGAGTAAAGGGGAGGTTTGGACATGAGGCAGCAATGGCTTTTGGCTTCCAGGAGAAGTCCACATGGCACTGTGGTGGGAGAAAATTGGCTTGCTGTGTCTGTGACCTGATTAGTAGTGAGCAAGTTCAAAATGCTCACCACAACAAGATAATTAAGCAGTTTTCACCTCTTAGAACGATTATTTCAGGGGCCGAATGACAGCATTTTTGCTTTTGGAAAATTGTCTTCACAACCATGTGGACTGGAAAACTATTTTCAAAAGATCATTAAGGCAACCAAATTTTTGTATGAAAGCAACGAAGAGCCGGTGGGATACACTAATAAAAATCTCTATTGGGAGTTGTCAGCAAAATTTCTCTAAGTTGTTTTCAGAGAGACCCAATATGTCAAAATGGCAAGAGCCTCCTTTTCTCTTCCCATCTGGTCGTCTTGGCTTACCTGTTTTAAAAATAGAGAACCAATGGGCATCCTCATCTTACACCCCTTTGATTCAAAGGAAAATGAACAAATTTTTGCTAAACTTTTTAGAGAAATTTTAAAAATAAAAATATTAACAGGGCAGGCCAACTTTTCAAGAGTGAAAGGTTTTTCACTCTTTTTACCTAAAGAGGAACTGGAGAAGATAGTAGATTCAAAAATAGGTTTTATTGAACTACACCCAATTAAAGAGTATATTTGATAACTCTAAACAGAGATAATATTCTAGCAAATTACCATCCCCATTAGAAAGAACACTATTTGAGCCAGCTTCACCCAAAAAATCGTATGTCCAGAATTGCTAAAGTAATTTTTTTTAAATGGACCCTTCCGGATGCAGGATACTTAGCTGCATTGAAGAAGGTATAAAAAACAATTCTTCAAAGAACAAATGGAACAAATTTGGTCTCCTATGCAAGGCTATGCCAAATTGTTAGAGGTTCACGAACCTATCAAACTTATTTTAAGGTATTATTTGACCCTACAGAAACTGGTAAAAATTAAGCTGTCTAACAGTGTTCTTTGTTGGAGACAATGGGTGATTTCAGACGTGATGTGGTGAGATTCACCACAGTGAATCCCACCCCGGTGTCAATTGAGTCACCGTGGGCCGTGGTGAGCCACGCGGCCCCAACAGACGTGACAGGGGCGGCACCACCGCCCGGGATGACCCAGAGAGACCACGACCCGGGGTAACCAAACAGAAGTGACACGGTGGCGAGACCCGCGTTGAGAGCCCCACAATGCAACAGGGTCACACAAACCTGGCCGACTGAGGGCAAACGAAGCCGAAGACGGAGGAGGGCCCCGCCCAGAGAAGGGAAACATGAAGGGAGGGGCCAGAGGGTGAAGCTGCGCAAGTAGCGCTTCCATATAGCGACGGCACAGAAGGCACGTGCACATCGAAATCAGAAGTGCACTCACACACACACACGAGGCTGCACATCCACAACACAAAGGGGAGCGGAGCAAGGGGGGGCGGAGAGAGGCACATACCCGAGGCATATAGGAAAACCCCTGACCGCCAGGGCGCACGGGAGAGGGGGGAGGCTGGCACGGTCAGACCATCACCAGGGGGAGAGGGGGCTGGGGTACAAGGGCAAGTGGAAGGGGGACCCAGGCAGTCACAACAGCAAGGAGGCAGCACAGGCACAATGAAGCACAGCAGGCATTTATTGTGTTCACAAGGCACAATGGGCCAGCAATAAAGCATATAGTGCCAGAGCGAGAGAATAAACGAGCAGGGACACCGCAAGGGGGGCGCGGGCGCTAAGAACGAAGGTGGGGGACCACCAAGGCGAGAGAGCATCCCCCCAGGCCGTGTCAAACAGGTCCAGGTGCTGAAGTGCAGGGCGCCGGGATGGGGGAGGCCGAGCCCGGACACGTGGGGCTCCCAGTGACCAGTCCACAGGATGCTATTCGAATGGTCCCGGAGCAGAGGACGCAAAGCCAAGGGGTGAGGGCGAAAGCAGAGCCGGGTCACTGGAGGTCCAGCAGTCCACAAGGGTGACACAACACTTAGGCCCCATGCAGAAGGCAAGCGCAGAGGATGCACACAGCAGCCAGAAGGGACCGTCGCTCACTACACACTGCTGCCGGGGCTACCATCAGATGCTGGTGTCTGTAAAGTCAACAGGTGCACATAGCGGAGTCATTGCCACAGACCCCGACAGAAGCCCTGGGCGGCCATGTGGAAGCAGATTAGGTAGAAGGACTCGAAGGGATCCGCACAGCTCATTCTGAGTTGCACATCAGAGTGGCTGCAAACCTCCGATAGGGCCGCCAACTCTGGGCCAATGGGGGGAGGCGTGCCATAATCAGCATCTGGAGGCCAGGGCAGGTGGGACAGCTCCAGCAGANAGTCAATTTTGTGGAGCATGCCCGGAGGGATCTATCCTCAGCTCCCCAGTTGTTTGTCTGCTTCTAAGCAGTTAGGAAGCAGGCAAGCTGCCTCCAGGGATTCAGGCAGCAGATATAGGACAGATAAGGATTTTTAAGGCTCTGGGTGCCAGGGGGAGAGGAATTCTCCTCCCTGTTCACCTCCCCTTCCCTGGGGGGGGAGGATTCTGAGCACTTTCTGGACACCCCTTTCCCCATTGGCGCAGGGGTACCCGAAGAGCGGGCGTAGCAGCCAACCCCCTTTGGGAGCTGACTACAGGACCCAGGTCCCTATCCCCGCTTGGGTGAGGAGGCCACCCCTTAAAACGGGAAGCCTTAACCTGCAGAGCCGCGGCGAGAACCCGGACAGACGATCACTTCCTCCGCTTCACCCAGCCTTCCCCAGGGCTCAACCCAGGGCTGCACCGTCAGGCGGGCAGCCATCACTGCTTTCCTCCTCCACTTCCCTGCCATCGCCCACAGCCGCAGCCTAGTGCGCGGCAGAGGGAACATTCAGCCTGGCGCAGGGGACCGCCCAGAGAGACGCTGTCCCCATGCCCACCCAGCTAATCTCGGGCCTCAAACTCGGCACTCTCTCGACCGACCGCGGCTTACAGCCCGGCGCGGGACAACGAGGCAGGGTGGAGGGAAGGCACCCCTCCCCCCACAGCCCTTCTTTGTGCCAGCAGGAAGAAGATGGCCACAAGATGGAGGGCCGCAGCAGCAGCAGCAGCAGGCGCAGAGACAACGGAGGAGATGGCTACAATGAGCCCCCCCCCAACCTTCGGGAGATCCTCTCCGAATGAAAGCGAAAGAGGTTCCCATCTAGCTCAAGAGAACCGAGGGCATACAAGGACCACTCCAAGGGGGCAGGAAAGGGCAAACAACCCCTGCCCAGACCCGCTCGGCCCCTCAACTCCCCAGCTTCCTCAGGGTTGGAGCAAGAGGAAGTGATGTTGATTCAATCCGCAGAGGAGGAGAGGGTCGCAAGGAACAGGAGAAGGGGTAAGCAGAGGGACAAGTCATCCCCCGCAGAGGCCAGTGAAGAGGAAGGGGAGGTCTCNCTGGATTATCCAGGGATGCCTGGATAACTTGGAGAAATCTGGGCTTCAAGAGGGTTCTGGAGGAGAAGGCCATTTCAGAAAGAAGCAGGGAAAAGATGCTCTCTCATCCTTTTCTGGCATGACTTCCACCCCCTGTGGAGTGTCATGGTGTCACAACATTCCAAAGTGGGTGTGACCACATCAGAAAGGAGACGTGCAGCCTCTTTGCTGCATCTCTCACTGATGTGGTCTCACCCTCTTTGGAGTGTCTGTCACAATGCTCCAAAGGAGGTGTGTCCTTGGCGGAATGGGGGCAGGAGAGTCCTTTTGTCCAACTGCATTTGGGTCAAAGCCTGAGGGAAGATAGCAACCCTAGCTAGAAGTTCAGGGCAAAATTCCAGAAACCCAAAAGAGAATTAGGTAAGCAACTCCCTTTGCTTTTTAAATTAGTTTGCAGAAGGAGTGAAGAGTAAAGGGGAGGTTTGGACATGAGGCAGCAATGGCTTTTGGCTTCCAGGAGAAGTCCACATGGCACTGTGGTGGGAGAAAATTGGCTTGCTGTGTCTGTGACCTGATTAGTAGTGAGCAAGTTCAAAATGCTCACCACAACAAGATAATTAAGCAGTTTTCACCTCTTAGAATGATTATTTCAGGGGCCGAATGACAGCATTTTTGCTTTTGGAAAATTGTCTTCACAACCATGTGGACTGGAAAACTATTTTCAAAAGATCATTAAGGCAACCAAATTTTTGTATGAAAGAAACGAAGAGCCGGTGGGATACACTAATAAAAATCTCTATTGGGAGTTGTCAGCAAAATTTCTCTAAGTTGTTTTCAGAGAGACCCAATATGTCAAAATGGCAAGAGCCTCCTTTTCTCTTCCCATCTGGTCGTCTTGGCTTACCTGTTTTAAAAATAGAGAACCAATGGGCATCCTCATCTTACACCCCTTTGATTCAAAGGAAAATGAACAAATTTTTGCTAAACTTTTTAGAGAAATTTTAAAAATAAAAATATTAACAGGGCAGGCCAACTTTTCAAGAGTGAAAGGTTTTTCACTCTTTTTACCTAAAGAGGAACTGGAGAAGATAGTAGATTCAAAAATAGGTTTTATTGAACTACACCCAATTAAAGAGTATATTTGATAACTCTAAACAGAGATAATATTCTAGCAAATTACCATCCCCATTAGAAAGAACACTATTTGAGCCAGCTTCACCCAAAAAATCGTATGTCCAGAATTGCTAAAGTAATTTTTTTAAAATGGACCCTTCCGGATGCAGGATACTTAGCTGCATTGAAGAAGGTATAAAAAACAATTCTTCAAAGAACAAATGGAACAAATTTGGTCTCCTATGCAAGGCTATGCCAAATTGTTAGAGGTTCACGAACCTATCAAACTTATTTTAAGGTATTATTTGACCCTACAGAAACTGGTAAAAATTAAGCTGTCTAACAGTGTTCTTTGTTGGAGACAATGGGTGATTTCAGACGTGATGTGGTGAGATTCACCACAGTGAATCCCACCCCGGTGTCAATTGAGTCACCGTGGGCCGTGGTGAGCCACGCGGCCCCAACAGACGTGACAGGGGCGGCACCACCGCCCGGGATGACCCAGAGAGACCACGACCCGGGGTAACCAAACAGAAGTGACACGGTGGCGAGACCCGCGTTGAGAGCCCCACAATGCAACAGGGTCACACAAACCTGGCCGACTGAGGGCAAACGAAGCCGAAGACGGAGGAGGGCCCCGCCCAGAGAAGGGAAACATGAAGGGAGGGGCCAGAGGGTGAAGCTGCGCAAGTAGCGCTTCCATATAGCGACGGCACAGAAGGCACGTGCACATCGAAATCAGAAGTGCACTCACACACACACACGAGGCTGCACATCCACAACACAAAGGGGAGCGGAGCAAGGGGGGGCGGAGAGAGGCACATACCCGAGGCATATAGGAAAACCCCTGACCGCCAGGGCGCACGGGAGAGGGGGGAGGCTGGCACGGTCAGACCATCACCAGGGGGAGAGGGGGCTGGGGTACAAGGGCAAGTGGAAGGGGGACCCAGGCAGTCACAACAGCAAGGAGGCAGCACAGGCACAATGAAGCACAGCAGGCATTTATTGTGTTCACAAGGCACAATGGGCCAGCAATAAAGCATATAGTGCCAGAGCGAGAGAATAAACGAGCAGGGACACCGCAAGGGGGGCGCGGGCGCTAAGAACGAAGGTGGGGGACCACCAAGGCGAGAGAGCATCCCCCCAGGCCGTGTCAAACAGGTCCAGGTGCTGAAGTGCAGGGCGCCGGGATGGGGGAGGCCGAGCCCGGACACGTGGGGCTCCCAGTGACCAGTCCACAGGATGCTATTCGAATGGTCCCGGAGCAGAGGACGCAAAGCCAAGGGGTGAGGGCGAAAGCAGAGCCGGGTCACTGGAGGTCCAGCAGTCCACAAGGGTGACACAACACTTAGGCCCCATGCAGAAGGCAAGCGCAGAGGATGCACACAGCAGCCAGAAGGGACCGTCGCTCACTACACACTGCTGCCGGGGCTACCATCAGATGCTGGTGTCTGTAAAGTCAACAGGTGCACATAGCGGAGTCATTGCCACAGACCCCGACAGAAGCCCTGGGCGGCCATGTGGAAGCAGATTAGGTAGAAGGACTCGAAGGGATCCGCACAGCTCATTCTGAGTTGCACATCAGAGTGGCTGCAAACCTCCGATAGGGCCGCCAACTCTGGGCCAATGGGGGGAGGCGTGCCATAATCAGCATCTGGAGGCCAGGGCAGGTGGGACAGCTCCAGCAGACGGTAGTTGGCAGCCCCGTGGGAGAATGGGTACCCACACGCACCCTGCACGCTGATGAAGTAGGACACGGCTATAGCTGGACCACCCTCATCTAGGCAGGTCACATATCCCGTGAAGGCACACACGCACAGGGCGGAGGCTGTCTCGGCGGGTCTCCACGCTGCAAGGCCCCCCAGTGTGGACAGTAGGCGTCTCTCAGGAAAGGGGATGAGCCCCAGCTCCTCACAATGCATGCGGCATCCATCACCGGTCACAACATAGCTGAAGCGAAGCATTCCATAACTCAAGCAACGATAGGCATCTGACTGGGTGGGCAAGGAGTGAAGGCAGCGCTGGATGATGGGCGAACGCCACAGATCACATAGGGCCATACTCTCACAGGCGCTCCAGGCCCGGACAGAGCCGCCAAGCAGGACCCCTGGCTGAGATGCTGCTCCCATTGATCAGATCACAGAGGGTCTGAGCCGCAGCAGCCGTAGGGGCTACATGGGATGTGGGGCAGGGGGGCTGCACAGTTAGACGGGGGCCGTCAAGGCCAACCGATAACGGCAGCCAGTAAACAATGGGCCCGCTGTGGAGTGAGGCGAAGGGAGTGGACCGCGCACAGCTGCCGGCTTCCAAGGCCGGACAGCCCCACGCATACACACATGCCAAATGAGATAGGCACGCAATCAAGGGCATGCACATGGATACCCAGAGTACCAGGAACATAAAACGCCTCGCAGTTGGCGCCGAACCCTTGCGATTACCGCTTTGAGCAGAGCCTCGGGTCAGCACTGGCACATCACTCAAAGCGCCTGTCCTGTCCCTGGTTCCCTCGTCGCCTTGGACCCCCATCCATTGTGCTGCCATAATGAAGACACTCAAGGCCCCAGCTTGCAGGAGGAGGGACATGCCC
>QEPC01002219.1:915999-930495 GCA_003113815.1 Sphenodon punctatus | reverse complement strand
GGGGGCACTGAGGGCTTTCAATGGGCTCTGCTGCCACAGTTCTGCTACAGCTGCTCGAGATCCAGGCTTTAATCCCTGGATTCACGCCGCTGCAGCAGGGGGCTGTTGTGGTCGGCTTTGGCCTGCGGGCCACCGTCATGTTTATTACAGGCCATCCAGATGTTTGGCCTGGAGTTTCCCTGGGCATGGTGGCAGCTAGCCTGGGCTGTGACTCTACAGACCTCCGGAGTCACAACCCAGTGTAGCTTCTACCATGCCTGGGGAATGGACTGCCCAACCAGGATTCATTGGGATATCACATTAGCCCTCTGTTCCCTGCCCAGCCCGGAGTGGCCCTCATGATGGGCAGCCATGGAAGCCATCATTGACTGCCATGACCACCCATCATGAGGGGGGGAAGACCACTGGGCACAGCGGCCAACCAGATGCAATGTTTTTGCAGTGCCCTGAGCCCAACCCTATGAACATTTTTTGCTGACTGAGCTGCGATCGCCACCCCAGTCTGCATTACTTTGTGACAGCGGCCCTCTACCATCACATATGTTTTTACCATATTTGTCCTTGACTGACCCAACAGTATATTTATTTAACAGGCATTGCGAAAAAAATAGTATAGCCCTTCTCAGTGAGAAAAGAGGATACAGAAACATGAACATGATTGATCAAAAAGGGAAATGGGATCCCTCAGCAAGGTGCCTCAACCCATCCTCAATCCTCCCACCTCCTCCCCCCCCCCCAAAAAAAAAAGTAGGAAAGAAAACAGAATTCTCAGTAGCGGGGGAAATTTTACATCTCTGAAGCTGAATTCTTCTGGAACTTTAAAATTACATGCTGTAAATTACTATCCAAATGAAACATATATTTTTCCATTAGCCTTTTAATCTAAAAAAGCATCATTATAGGAAAATCAATACAGAATATTAAAAGGCAAAGTGTTTTGTGTGAAATGGCAAATCTGTCCAAGCTCTGAGAAAAAGTAATATCCCACAGCATTTACTAAATAATATGCAATAGAATATTTTGAATGTATGCTATTATTTTGGCAGTATTTAGAATAGTCTACTCCTGCTGTGAGTTTTGCAAGAATGGACTTCTGTCTCCTCCATGCAGGAGGAGAGGAGACTGAAAGGTTCCCCCACAGCTCTGTGTGCCCATCTCCCCCAAACTATTTTTTTCTGTGTTTGGAGAGCAGCACTAGGAGCTGCTTTCTGCAGTACCGCCAATCCCATTCATTAATGCTTAAGCTGACTTCATCTTTAGAAAAGGAACAAATATTTAGCAGCTGCATTTGCTTTTTTTGCCTCTTAGTGTTTGTTTAGTGCATATTGCAGTCATAGTTTAAAACAGATTTTCCATAAACCACTAGAAAGTGGCTACTGATGAAGCTGACTTCCTGTTATTGCATAATTCCACTTGCAAGGTTTTAAAGAAGATTTCATAAGAATCATCAGCAAGCCATACTGCAATCCCTTGTTTTGCTGGTACTTCCCGCCCCAGCCCCCTCTTCCCATGTGCAGCTGAAAGGGGTAGCAAATTTGCTACCTGTGAGTGATTCCTGCAGTTTTGGTCAGCCTACTCAGTGCCTGACATTACAGGGATCATCTGTGGGTAGTAAAGTACTGGTTGGCATCTAGGAATCATGGGGAGGCACTCCAGGGCACTAGGGAAGCAAGAGGTTGGTTTCTGGCCAGTTGTAACCTCAGAACAAGTAATTCAGCCTACCATTAATGTAGTGGCCCTGATGGCTTATTCCAAGACTTAACCACCTGGAGCCCCTTTATTTCTGCCTAGAACAGCCCCACAGGGGCTTTAAATTTAGGGACTTTAAAAATAAGAATATTGGTGGGGTAGGCACGCATTGGATACTATGGGTGCAGCCACACAATGCACTTACCACATCTTGGGCACTTACCTACCTCATTCCAGGCAGCTTTACCATGCCATTATATCATGTGCCTGGTGGTCTCCAGATGTTCATCCCACCACATGGCAGCATGGGCAGCTGGCTGCTACACCCTGCATCCTTGGGAAAAGGCCAAGGACAGTGTGTAGCAGTGTTACCCAAAGTGGGGTAAGGCTGCCAAAGGCTATCCCTGCTGCCGGGTCTTCATTCATGTGCACTGAACGTTGGCACACTTCTGATTTCCTGGGCACTGTGCAGCATTCTGATGCCCAGCAAAAGGGCTGCCACACCGCCAAGCCTCCCACAACCCTGAGGATCCCCAGCCCCCCAGCTCCAGAACCAGGGGTAAGACATGACACCCACTTGGCTTTTTTATTTTATTTATTTTATTTTTATTTTAAGCACTTCTTAGTCGCCTCATATGCCTATGTCATTTTTCTGAGAGGGGGCAATGAGAAGGCCTCTTCCCATCTGTGTGTGCTCCCCTAATGGGACCCCTGTTTCCAGGAGGACCCATATTATGGAACTGCAGTGTGCTCCCTAGGGATGTGTGAACACCGGGGGGTTCGGGGTTCGGCCGAACCCCAAACCATTTGGGTTCAGTCTGTTCAGCCCAAATGGGTACAGGGGGGCTGAACCCGTTTGGGCGGGGCAGACCCAGTTTTCCCTCCTCCCCTCCTGGCTGCATGTATAGAAGGGGTGCTGGGGGGCACTCCCCCCCCCTGCACAGTCTTGTAATATTAGCCTGCCTGTAATAGGGTGCCTTGTCTCAGCTCCCCTGGAACTTGCCACTGGGTTCTCACAGACTATCAGGACCCTCTAGTCATGGTTACTCCAGCCCGTCTGGGGCCCATGAAGGTCTGTCACATCCCTATGATGATCTTGGCATCATCCATTAAGGGCTAGCCATTCTCGATCCTCAGAGATTTCCACCTAGACCTGACAGACACCTATATTCACTGCTTTTCCTCCATTGGTGGCAATGTGGAAAATGAAGTGAACATTGGTCCCTGAGTATAGCACCAGCAATGTACCTGGAGCTTTACAAATACTGTATTAATAATATTAATAATAATTAATAATATGTCTTTGATATGTGCTCATCATACATTATTGCATTTCTACCTTAAATATATTTTCATTTGGTTAATTGTTCTGCCGTTACGGTCCATGAACCACTGGTGGTCCTTGAGGGCACAGTCAGAGGTAAGAAGCTCAGGCGCAGATTCACAAGGGGGGCTAAGGTGACATCAGCCCCCCATTGGTCAGCCGTGGGCTGACATCGTGTTTGACCCGCCCCCCCATAGCCTTCCTTCCTTCCGGGCACTTACTTCCAGGTGCTACTAACTGCCGCACTAGTCTCCTGGGAGGTTTCTGGGCTTCAATAGTTAATGTTTTGCTGCATTAAGCAGGTATACTTGATGTCTGGGATTTGGGCTGTGAGGAACCTGGTTCAGCACCAACTTGGCAAAAAGCAGTGGGGAGTATCTGCCCCCAGAGCACCACACACACACACACGGACTCTTTCTGTTCCCGGAAATAGCTAAATACAGGCATGGATTCTTGGGTCAACTTCTACTTTCACTTTCCATGTGCACTTAACTCCGTCTGCTTTGCTAAAACAATTGTAGAGAGAGACAGCAGCAGCGCGACAGACAGCAGCCGATCTGGACAGATGGAGGCCAGGAAATCCCCTCAGAGTGCGCACGGCAGGGCAAAGGTGAGGAATCAGCCATGGGGGGGCTTCTCTCTTCTAAACGGCCCTTTCCTTAGACCAGTTTCTAAAGGAAAGGCCGCTCTGCTCTCTCTCTCCCTCTCTTCCCCAGCGCTGCAGTCAAGACCTCTTCAGAGGGGTCCCCATCCTAACAGCCACAGTTGCTAATTGTTGATATGCTTGGCACGCCTTTATTTCTGCAAGGGGCCATGGAATCACAGTTAAAGAAGGGGGAGAGAGAGAGAAGTCACGCAAGAAAAGCTTGTCCGGTGCTAATGTTCAGATGATGGGGAGCGAGAAAACTTCATGAAGGGGCTTGTCCACCCAGCATCTGGAGGCAGCCTGGGGTTATTCCTGATGGATGCTGGGTGGGGGGAGAGAGGGAGCAGAAGCAGAGCAGAAGAGCCAGAGTCTCCCTCTCTTGGCTAAACATTTCCCAGGGCCAGACTTCCAGCAGGGCATGCTCTGGGAAGTGGAGCCTGAGGTACAGGAAGAGGGAGTAGATGGATCTTTGGATGGAAATACATACAATCTTGTCCTTGATTCTTTTTAGGGACATTCTAGTTCAGGGTGGGAACCTTTCCCCATCCTCTGGGGCCACTTTGAAAAAGAGTGCAAGATTGTGTGGGTCACATAAGAATTGGGGAGGAGAGAGGTAAAGGGGTACACTAAGTAGGGTGGAAGGGGCGAGTCCAGTTCTTGGAATAGTTTCCTCTCCTTGTGCCCTCATCTCCAGTCCCTTCTCTTGAGCTCACTCGTTCAGTGCTCCAGTTTGCAGTCACTGACTCTGATTTTGGTGAGAGTCTGCCTTTATTTTGGCTATTTCACTGTAGTGAGGTAGTTGGCTTGTGCAGCAGGCTGTAGTAGTAGAGCTGGTTGATGGCTCGTTTACCTTTGTGCTTCCTAGTATTTACTATTTTCAGACACTTAACTTCCCCATATAGCCACTTTCTCTTACTGTAATGGGGAGATTGGGGGATCACTCTGACACCCCTACTGCACCTCCAAATATAGCTATGACTCAGTTTCCCCATTTGTAATCTTCACAGGTTACTGCTCTTGAGACCCATGGTCCCTCAACCCACTCTGATAAGATGATGTGTTAATCTAAATATGAGCAACTAGATTCACCAATGCAGTGCAAACATTTAGTCCCCTGTAATTTGAGGGGTTCTGAAATTTTAGGAAATGTATTTGGGTCATCTCGCCTCAGTATCTAACAGAAGAGTACTTCAGAATCTTGTAACAATTCAGCAAATGCACACATACTAGCTTTATAATAAAAGAAAGATGTTTGTTCTTTTTAAAATGAAAGTTCAAGTTAAATGAAAGTTCTCAAGTTACACTTAAATGAATGTACTTTTTAAAATGAAAGTTCAAGTTAAAGTAAACAAGGAAAATTGGTGCAGAGTTAGACAGTTGTTACAAAAATCAAAAAGTTAAAAACATGCAAGCTACAGACACTTGAAATGTCCCTTCAGTATTATTATTATTAATTATGAATATAGCGCCAGCAATGTACCTGACATTGTACAATCCACAGTCAGAGACAGGTCCCTATCCCTAAGTGGCTTACAATCTGAGAGACAAGAGAGAGGGGGGTACGAGGGAAAGGTAAACATGAGGAAAGACAGGAGTACATTCATGAGGTTGAGAAGTTACAGGCTCACGTGCTTCGCTTAGTTACAGGGAATTAGGTTCTGAGTGAGGGGGGATGGATGCAGTTTCACTCATGACAAGCTAGGGAAGGCCTGATGGAAGAGGTGGGTTTTCAGGAGGGATTTGAACATTTGGAGGGAGCGGAGTAAATGTATCCAGGGAGGGAGTTCTAGGCTAGGGAGAAGGGGTGAAGACATTTAGAAGAGCAAGAGGTTCACGAGCAGTGAAGGGTGTGGGCAGAGAACGAGCGAAGCTCCTGGGTAGGAGCATGGTGGGATACAAGAGCGGAGAGATATGGGGGAGCAAGGCCATGAAAAGCCTTGAAGGTGAAGACCAGGAGCTTGGGTTGAATGTGTTTACGTAGAGGGAGCCAGTGTAGGGCAGAGAGGAGGGACTTGAATTTCCTAGACCTTTATTATGCATAGAAAGAGGTTATTTTGGTAACTTTGCCTTGATTGTTATTTACTCAGCAACTAAGACTAGTTCCCTAGCCACAGGTGAAGCTGCCATGGTGTTTGCTTGGCAGTGGGTGGGGATGGAGGTGGGGCCTGGCCACCAGGGCGGGGCTGTGCTAACTTTGGACTTCAGCCCCCGCCCCCCCCAACCACATCACTTCTGGATCCGCCCCTGGAAGCTGGTTTGGAACCTTTCACAGCTAAAGCAAAGGGGTTAGCTCCTTGCAGGCACTATGGTCTGCTCACTGGATGAGGGGACAGGAGAGAACTAAAGTGAGAATGGCACATGAGCTGTCCTTGGGTTCTTCACTGCCAGTGTATTTTCATTACTATTAGTCATTACCTGAAGATAGGTGTAGTATCAGTGGATGCTCAAGCCACAAGGTTCATACAGCTGTATCCAACTTGAATGAGAGTGTTCCAGGCCACAACCATCTCTGGTAGCTGCACAGTGGTATGTCAGAAATGTTGAGGATTGATTGTATGTTGACTTCCAAGTTTGAAGAATCACTGTACAATCCATTCATTCATTCGAGCAGTTCTGCTAAAACTTTCCAGATTCAGTATGTGATTCCAAAATAATGAAAGAGGCATTCATTTGGTCTTCCGCCCACTAAAGCACTGGATAACAGCCTTTAAGAGACTGAAGAAAATGATGTCCTGCTATCTGACTTGTAACCATTTAAAATCAAGAGTACCCTAGGATAAGAACAGAGCTGCTGAACTGAACCATCACCCAGGTTAAATTCCAACTTCAGTGTACTTATTACAGATTATTTTCCTCTGTTGTCCCTAGTTTTTAAAATGGAAGTGTTTAATTCTTTTTCATTAAGTACCCTGTCGTAAGACTGCAGGTGTAGGATGATGCACATTAAAATGACCGATGAGTAATAATCGTACAATGTGCCAGATTGTGTCCAGCTGTTGAATGGGCCATACACAGAAGGCTGATCCCTTCCCTCCATTGTTTCACCTATGAAAACATTGGGAATAATGGGAGGGCAAGGACTTAGCATATTTGTATGTAGCACTCTGTTTGCTCCTCTCTATGCCTGACCATGGCCCCAACACTTCCTCTTTAAACACTGTGTTCCAGTTAGAGCTGAAAATGAATAGGCTTTTCATATTAACAAATGAGATGCAAGTGTGTGTGTGTGTGTGTGTGTATTGTATTATATATATATATATATATACACACACACACACACACAAGAACGGCAACAGAAATTAATGGATTTTTTTTTTTTAAATGGTAGGAGATAAATACACAAGCTAAAGAGAAGGCACGGAGAAGGGCAGACCCACTACAAAAAAAGGAGGGGGTTGTTTTCTTAAATTTGTATTCTGTTCCATTCCAAAGATTCATGATGGGTAAAAGCATATACATATTAAACAACATATAAAAGCAAGAATAAAACAGAATAACAATACATTAGCATAAAAAACCCTCTAATCCCCCAGAAAGCAGTACCTCAGACAACTGTCACACTACCAGCACCTCATTGTCAATTGTATCAAAGGCCTGTGAAAGGTTGACTATAGGGACAGGATTGGGATCCACTAGCAGAGCTAGCCTCCACAGTACATCATGGTGTGATGAGTGGGGCCAGGACATCCTCTCAGATCACTGCTGAGGAGGAGAGTGGGCCTGGTGCCACAGAAAGCATCTCCAGGGACCTGGGGGGAGAAAGGGTAGGAAAGTGCCTCCAGTGTGGCTGAAAGGCTCCTCTGTGGGGAGTGTTCCTCTCCACTGCTGAGACCAATTGCTGAGGTGCCTGCATCAGAGAGCCACCAGGAGAAGTCCAGGCCTGGAGCACTAGAACCAGCAGAAGGGGTCCAGCCATGGAACAGAAGAGATAGTACAAGGGTCTCCAACTTGGCAGTTAAATTAAGGGGGTGAGCTTTGCCATGGGAAATGTTCCCAGTAGAAGTGTGCAGTAGTGCTGAAACAAGAATTAAATTAATTTGCATAAGTCTCTTGCAGCCCCGGAGAGATCTCTCAAGAAACACGAGATTATCACGAGAAACTCATGAATGCTCCCCAAATGATCCGTGCATGCACAAATTGGCAGTGGTGGCCATTTTTGTGCATGTGCAGACCACTTTTTGTTATTTTAAGGTTCTTGAGAATCTTACAAGACTCTTGCGAGAATCTTGAGATGATAAAATCTTGTTGAGAAGCCTATTCTTGATGACATTTTTGAGAAGAGCAAAATCTTATTTCAACCCTAGTGTGCACCCCAAAATGTTAATAACCAGGATATGGCTAATATTGGCCATTTGGGGACTGGAGATGAAAGCCAGAAAAAAACCCTGTCTGGTTTATTTGGCTTTCATTCATAACCTTTTAGCCCCACCCCCTGCTCTGGTTGTTGTCAAGAACTCCTGTTTTATATTAAACTGTAGAGAGGCAGGTTAGTCCAGTGACTGGGTTGCTAGCTTGACACTGATGTTCAGTTTCCTGCACTGACAAGCTCTGGGCTGGGAGCCATGTTTCTGAGGCAGACTTGGATTTTTTAAAAAACAAACAAATTAAGCACTGCGTCTGGATCAAGTGCACTATACTTCTGGTGATCGCTGGTCTATTAAAATCATCTGGGTACAATTTTCCCTATCAAATTGCAGGTGTAAATTGTTGACCAAAAGCCAGGCCACCAAATCAGTCTTTTACTATAGCTGGGATGACAACCACATGAAGATGGGTCCATTAATCTGATGGCATAGACATACCGCTGATGCTTCAAGGAGACCCCCCTGTTCAACAACGGGTGATTTCAGACGTTACGCCACCACGGTGAACCACGGTGACTCCCCCTTTGGGGACCATGGTGGCGTAACGTCTGTTGGGCCAAAAAGTGATTCCTGCCAGATGTTCACCCCCGGTGGGAATCGCTTTGGCCACGCTTTCGGAGTTCCGGGCGGCCGGAGCTCTGAAAGTGTTGTCAAAGTGATTCCCGCCGGGGGTGAGCTCCCGGTGAGAATCACTTTTCGGCCCAACAGACATTACGTTACCATGGTCAACCATGGCAGGATTCACCGTGGTTCACCGTGGTAATGTCACATCTGCTCCCGGACCACAGCCCAGAATCAGCGGCCGTGTCCGCCACCGATTCTGGGTCATGGTCAATACCCCGGAGGGGCAGGCGGGCGCTGCAGTTGCATTGGCCGCTGCGCCCGCCCGTATCCCAGTGGCTGGGTGGCCTCGGGAGCATGGCGTGGCGTGGCTGTGCGGCAACACGTTACGCGGCGCAGCCCTGCCCCCTTCCCGATCCCCCTTTGGAATCAGATGGCGCGTCTGTTGATGGGCCGTTCTGATTCCGGAGGGGAATCAATACGCGATTTCGTGCTGGGGCCAATGGTCACCCCAGCATGTCTGAAAACACCCAACCTTTCCCAAAAATGGGGTGGGGGTGGAAATAGGGCAATAATTGATCAGGGAGTTGACATCAAAAGATTAATGGTTGCAGAGTTGAGGGTGTCTTGTAACCTATTCTCCTGAAGAGAGGTGTTGACAAACCCTGCTCAGAAGTATCCCTCATTTCTTCCAGATGGTTTCACCAGCCAGAATGTGTGCAGGTCTAGTTCATAACTGGTCACTTACATTTCTTCAAGCACCTCCACCGCATTGATGGGTAACGCAAAATAAAGAAGACAAGACTGACTCCAAGCATGAACTCTGATAGCGATGAATGCATGCAACTGTATCATGAACACTGCTTAAACACAGGAATTCAACAGGTGAAACATGTGATATGTCTGAAAATAATCCTTTGTGTGTCTACAATTGTTCTCATTCACGCTCTTGTAGCCTATTATCTTACACTCTTATTGTCTTTAGAGAAGATTTTGTAAACTGATGTCTTGGTCTCGCAGACAGCCTGATACTATAGCCCTAAGAGCTATGAACTGTTACAGTATTTCTAACTGAATGATAGAAGAGTCAAACTGTGCTGTTTACATGAATTGGGTATAGTCCTTCAAGCAAATGATTTAGCATGGATGTATATATCATTCAATGCAGCCGATCCCATGCCCCGCATGTACAGCTGTGCAATTTGCATGCATGCTGCGGGCGCTGTCCTGGGGATGCATGTGGTTTGCATGCATGTACGTGTGCCTGCACCATGTGTGCAGGATATGGGATCTGCCCCATTGATAGTTGTACCCATTCTAAAGTCAAGTCAATGGGTATTTTTAGACGCAACAATACCATAGGTGGCCACACTTTAACCCACGTGGTCACATGTAGTGCCATCATGACTGATCCCACCTGCCAGATGTTTCCACAGGGGGGATCAGGACTGTCCCTGGACCATGACAGGATTTAGCAAACAGTTACTTGGGCTCCCTGCCAAGTCACCGTGTGGTCTAAGCACTGCCGCAACCTGGGGAAGCCATCCCTGGACTGGGGTAGAGCAGACTATCACATGTGATGGCCCACTCTACCTGACTCCAGTCCAGGGTCAGAGATTTTCTGGGTGGGTTGTGCTCAGCAGCATGGGGGTGGGCGGGCCCATGTGGACCATGTCCACACATTTCCCCGTCCTCTCCTCAGCCTGGGCTTCTGGCATGTCTGTTCGGTGACCAGACCAGATCCCTCCCATGGTGAAGGCCCTCACTCCGGGAAAGATTAATGCATAATGGCACTATGCGCTGTCATGTCTGAAAACACCCAATGTCCATCCTGACTCCCAAGTAGGATTACCAGCTTTTGCAGTTTGACCCTGAGACTCCCATTTTGCCCTATGGGAGTCTCAGGGTCAAACTGCAAAAGTGGTAACCCTACTCCCAAGCCATGTGGCTGCTCAGACTGGTGTGGTTATTACTCATTGGATTATGTGAACAAAAATCAACAAAACAAGGGACATGAAAATGCAGCAAACAATACACAACAAACCCAACAAGCTACTAAAAAGTATGCTGTACAAAAAAGTATAGATCAAACAATATGCATTTTTTTTTTTTAAATAACAACAATAAAATACCTCATAAAGCATATATATCAGAACAATGTATAAACCTAAGCAAACATAACCCAACACTAAAAGTTCTGGGTGTGTGTACCCTTCTTCCGGATTATAATGGGTATATAGGTCTTTAAAGAATGAAGATTTTCACCTCTTACTGATCCCCATGATCTGGATTACAATACTTATAAAGGGTGGAAATTCATCCACCAACCACACTAATTCAGTATCTACTGACTAATGTTCAAGCAAATGTCCAAATCTTTTTCCAAATGTTATACAGAAAAGGAGAGCTGCACACACTCTGTATTCATAAAAATGCAAGTCATTAGAAATGATCCCCGGAGTAGCCAAAAGTAGCCACTAGCTCATTCATCCTTAGGTAAAGCAGCTAGCTGGAAAACTGAACAAGCTAGTGGCTTCTTTTGGCTGATCTGAGGTTCACGTTAAAGGTCTTGCTTTTTTGTGAAGATAGAGTCTGTGAGGCTCTTCCCCACTTCTTTTCTGGATAACTTTTGGAGAAGATTTTGATATATGTTTGAATATTAGTCAGATACTCACTGAATGTGGTTGGTGGGTGAATTTTCACCCTTTATAAGCAATGTATCAGACCATGGGGATCCACAAAAGGAAGACATCTTTATTCTTTAAAGCTCTATATACCCATTATGCTCCTGAAGAAGGGTGCATAACCAAAATGTGTAGGGTTGGGTTAAATAATGTTTTATATATATATAGTTCTGATGTATTTATGAGGTATCTTATTGTGAGTTATGAGGTATTTTATTATTGTGATTTTTAAAATAAATGTACAGTGTTTTATCTATACATTTTTTGCATAGTATTTTTTTTAATAGATTGTTGGGTTTTTTACATCCATTGTGCCCTCTGGTGCACAAAGGAGTGATGTGGGTCAGTACCATGTCCAGCAGTTTTTTCCTTCTGCAATCCAGTGGATCAGATATCAATTCCTATCTGGGTGGCATAGAGGTGGCCATCCATTGTAAGACCAAGCAAGACTTGAGCCTACACCTTTGAGGGATATAACTGAGTACCTTAACAACTTAGCCCACCATCCTAAGGCCATTTTTAGATGTGCGCTGGGATCAGGCGCGGGACCGGCGAAACAGCTGCGGCACTGTTTTACATGAACCGGAAGTGGAAGTTGTGCACATGATTGGCGGCTGCACATTCTTTTCTGGCCACGTATGTCCCCCCAGAGAAATCAGGCTGGTTCGATCGCGGTCGTCAAAGAATGTAAAACAGCATCTGATCCCCGCTGCACGTCTAAAAACGGCCTAAGAGCTGGTGTTATTAGCATGGAGGATCCCCACTCCTCATCTACAGCATCACTGGAACATCCAACTAATGTGTTCATTTGACAAGTACAAACAGTATCTCCTGCATTCCCCAGCTGATAAAAACCCCAGCTGTGACTACCAAACCCTCAAGCTTCTTTTGACAACTTGTGTAATATGGCTATGCATTTCCAACACACATTTCTGCAGCAGTCTGTAAATGTAACTTTGCAGGCAATGTATAATAAATGGAAGTGAATGTCAATTAAATGTCAAAGGAAATGCTGTAGTGATTACATTGTTTGGTTTTTCCATATTTCATTCTATATGTGAGGTATGGGGAAAGAAGGGGGAAAGGGATAGGAGCAGGAAAGGGTCCAAATACATGCTCCCACATGACACAGTGAGGTTATGCCTGGAAACAAACCCTCAGGATAGAATATGACCTCTAGGATTAAGAATCCACAGCCTGGATCATCATTGGGTATTGGGGATGAGTGCACACCTCCTGGCTGCCACTGCAACCATGCACACTGGAGAAAGGAAAGGGGCGGTGGTGATGTACGGTGCATGGGAACAGGGGTGTCCAAACCCAGGAAGCGGGGGGGAGTAGGACAGGGCAAGCACACTTGGGGGATCCAGGGAACAGTGCAACAAAGAGATACCAAGAAGGAGTCCACACTTACCTGATTCATGCTACAAACACTCACCTCAGTCACACATCACTCACGCACAAACAACAAATAGGGTCTCAGAAAGGGTCAGATACAAGCAGTCAAGAGCAAGGGGACAGTTTCACAGGCATGTAGGCACTGATCACCAGCAGTGCTACTGTGGCAGGGAGCTGCTTTTATCCCCCGCACTCAGGCGATTACACAAGCACTCTGAGTGCTGTGGGACTGGGGCTGGGGGTGTGGCTTCTGCCTGCAGTGGTGGCATCTCAGTGGCCATGCCCCCGGAATTGACGTTCAGACACGGGGGAGGGCCCTGAGCACTGGGTGCACTTCCCCCCACGTCCTGCTGCTGCGTTGTCGGGAGCTGTAATGGCGTTCCAACCCCCAGGCGCTTTGCAAGTTGTGCCTGGGGGGCCAGGATCTGTGTCAGGCGACACCCCCCCTGAGGTGAACAGTGTACCCCGCACCTCCCTTAGGCCCTGGACCCCATTGCCCCAGGGCGTGGGCCTGACACTATAAAACCCTCAGATTGTCTGTCATCTAAAGCAGATGCAGAATCTCTACTCTGCCATAACTGAGTGTGGTGGAAAATAGGGGTCTTTTCTAGGGAGCTTCCCTTGATCATAAGCGATTTTTATAAGTAAAAGTAAGGAGATCCGTGGTAAGGTATACAATTCATAGTGGCATGATTTAAAAACTTGGTTTCCAACCAATGTGGGTGTGTGTACATATGTGCATATTATAATATAATAATTATAATAATTATTATAAGTAAAAGTAAGGAGATCTGTGGGAAGGTATACAATTCATAGTGACATGATTAAAAACTTCTGTTTCAGCAAACACACCTTTTACTTATGAGAATCTCTACTACCTTTGTGCTACTGGTATAATGATGATGATCAAGGGAGGCCCCCTGTGTTCATACCAAGTTTGACCACAAAGACCCCTACTTTCCACAACAATCGGTTATGGCAGAGAAGACATATACATATGCCTGAAAAACACAGTTTCAACCTATTTTCAGCTTCTTTCTATGCAACCTGGAAGTGAGTTAATATAAAACTTAATTGTTTCCAGGGCTGACTTCTTGTCAGAAAGAAATTTCTGGTTACCTCTTATTAACAATATCTGAAACCTTACTGAATAATAGGTGGTACAAAACTATTTTGATTTTACATTTTTCCTTTCACAGTGTGTGGCTCTGAATTCTATTTCACATGACAATGCTCTGTTGAAAGTCATCACTCTGACAAACGGTATGATAATTCTCAGTGATAGTCCAAGAAGACTGAATACTCTGAACCCATTAAAAATAAGATGTATATGGACCTTCCTGGCTTTAGGACAAGAATTTTGCCATAACGTGAAGTACATCTCATTTTGGGTGGCCACACAGCATGGAACCTCATACTTCATTAATGATGCTTTTCGTACCAGCTGGCCAATGGATCATGACAACAATGAACCTGAAATAGTACAGGGCTCTTTTTTAATGCTGAAGCATTCATAAACAATTAGGAACTGAAGGAGTCAATTTTCAATAGGAAAATAATGTTTTTGTGAGCTATTAAAACAGAGCACAATACTAGCAGTTTGGGCACCACATTTGCAAAAGGATGTCTGCAAACAGGAGAGAAAGGGGCAGGATTGCAAGGCATACAGCTGAAAGAACTGGGGATGCTTAGACTAGAGAAAAGATTCAGAGAACACTATAGCCGTTTGTTCTCTATTAGCACAGAAGATAAAAGGAATGGGCTTAACTACTTGCAAGGTAGATTTTGGTTAAATAATATTAGGAATTAATAATTTCTAATTAATTATTA
>QEPC01002219.1:870681-902981 GCA_003113815.1 Sphenodon punctatus | reverse complement strand
CTGTGAGGACTGTCTCACCTCATGTGTCCTGGATTGGCCTCTTTGGTCAGCCGGGGATGCCTGCTTAGAAGTCCTCCAGGTTTCCCGGGTGGATACGTCTGGGCAGGCATTCTTGATGGCCGCAGCGTGGCTATAGCACTCCCTCCCGGTGAAGATTCACCTCTCACTAGCTCACCCTTCTTCCTTTAAAAAATGTAAGACCTGGTTGTTTCTCCAGGCATTTCGTAAAGGGGACAGATAGTGGGTTGGGGTTTGGTGGGGTTTATGAGGTTTGTTGTTTTATGGGAGTTTTCCTGGTCCTCTTTTTTGGTATTTTAGTGTGATTTTATGATATGGGTATTTGTTTTTTATATATTATAGTAATTATTATTATTTTATTTAATTATATGTTGTACACCACCCTGGGCTGCCATTGGGCAGGGGTTGGGTATGTGTGTGTGTGTGTTTGTGTATAAAAATGTTTTTATAAATAAATAAATAAATAAATATATAGACTGAATATCCAGGTTTTTTTTTGGGTGGCCTAGAGACAAGACTGTCATGTATCTGAACAAAGTATTGTGTTAAGTTAATTCCCATGGTGAGAGTGAGTGGTGCAGATTCTGCATACACTTACCCTGGCAAGCCCATACCTTCTACACTCCCAAATAAAATTTCCCTGCCCCTTGAACTGCATTAGCATGTATCAGCAGAGAGCTCCTAGCACACAGTAGAACAGTTCAAATTATAACCAAATGTACATGTGATTAAAACCCATTCCTATGTCACTTTATTTGAATCATGGAGGTGGGTCTGGGTGACATGGCTAATAGTTCCTAATGTGCAAGGCGAGAGTTTCACTTGCTCACTTGACCCCAACAGACTGGAGGGTCAAGCTGGAGCACCTGATCATTGAGGTCTGAGCAGGGTCTTAGAATCCATCATAATACATACCCGTTTTGGTTGTGTTTATATATACAACTATACTCCTAGACTTCAGTGACTCAAGAGATCAAACAAAGATTTAGCAACCAGTCAGGGTAAAAGGAAAATTATAGTTTCTGTAAGCTAAAGATAAAACCTTAAACCTTCCTGTTTGTCACAGGAATGCAATAAACATTATTGCTGTAGTAAAGAGCAAATATAACCAATTATGAATTGCTTTTGCCTATAATGCAGAAGGGTGAAATATACAAACAATTTTCTATTTTTCTAGATTTGAATGACTCCATAAAAAATACGAGAACCCCTATCCACCCACATCCTGCCCTCCCGCCCCATTATTCTAGAAAAGAGGTACTCTGGTATACAGAATCTTCCTACAGTCAAGGTGACACTGCTGTACAGTGACAATTAATGGGATAAGAACAAAACAGAGCCACCGGCAACACTGAAGTAGTTACTAGGTAACCAGTGTGTAACTGACAGAAAAGAGAAGCGGGGGAAGGGGGGAGTAATAATTCCACCTCTTGGTCTTTGCTGAATGTGGCAAGGATTGCTAGTGTGCAAAATGCTCAGTGTCTACTCATCATGCACCCATGTTTTCCTTCTCCCAAAACCACCACACCCTGTCCCAACACACACACACACACACACACACACACACACACACACAAAGTGAAGGAAAAACCACTAAATATTTGTGAATGTATATCTCTGTTTTTGCCTTTGAGGGACCAAATTGTGCTTCATTTACATCAGTGAAGATCTGGGATACGGCCACTGACCGCAGGTAATCTTATATTTACACCATTGAAACTGATAACAGGATTTGGCCTAAGGAGTGAAAATCATTACATCATTGTAATCACCCACCCACCCATTCAGGACAAATTATATTTGAGTAAAATAATGATATGTAATTGTAGCTATGAATGCACCAAATGCAGCTGGGTCACATCACTATCAGCTTGTACAATAGGAACCTGAATACGGTTTGTGGCAAAGTTCCTGGGCATGCTCCATGTGACTGGCCTGAACTGGGCATGCCTGGGACTTATTTAAGGACTCTGTTCAGTTGGCCTGTGTGGCCATAGGAGCAGAACATGGTCTCTGGAGCTCCTGAGATACCATAGAGCAGAGGAGTTAGAGCAGAAGCTGTGCCTGGCTGAAGTGTAGCTATCTGTGTGGACAACCTAACTCCAGACTCAAGTGTAAGCTCTTCTATACTTACCTACTTCTATTGAGACTCAAAAGGGATCTCACTGTATGGCTACTTAGCTGAACTTAGGCACTACTTGTGGAAATAGATCTGACTAGAGGGGAGGTTGGAGACCATGATGAGAGACCCTACTACTTGAGAGGGCTCTGGAGTCAACACACTCACCCCAGGATTAGCACCCAGCAATTAGGAGGGGTGCGTGCTAGTGGAACAGTGTGTGGCAAGGACGGTTTTGCTAATTCTACAAGTGACCTGCCAGCAACCCCTAGGGGCTCTGGAGGACCTCCCTGCCATAACATCCTTCAGAATTCCCATCCATCCCTTGCAAATAAGCTTAAGTATGTTCACTTGCAATTTCTTGAATGTATCTCAAATAAAAACAAAAATAGAGCTTGGGATTCTGTTTGTCTTATAATTTGTCCCTTTGTGTCTTTAATAGAGACTTCAGGCATTACTGCCATCACACTTTGCTTATTGTCAAAAGTGGGCCTTGAGAAGTGTTTCCAACCACTTAAAGACAAACTTTTTTTTTATCAAGCACATCATTATACTTGTAGTATTTTAGCCAGAGGAAATGTTCAAAAGGAGCATAGAATGCCTCTGACATTCACATGGTGTATGTACTTGTGACAACATTCTTAGTACAATGCTCCAACGCTGTGATTCCAGGCATGTTAAAATATCGAAAAAGACAAATCCACTGCCCCAATAAGAATATGCCTAACATTCAACATGAAACAGATGAAAACTAATGTAAAGCATATGCTTTAAGACTGGTGTCCTTGATGAAGCATTTGGGAATAACTGTGTGTCTGAAAACACAGAACTCGTAATCAAGACTCGCACTTGGGGTGTCTTTAGACATAACAAAGATCAGGTGTCAAAACCCCTAAGAACTTGTTTGGCCGTTATGTGTAAGCACCATAACAATCCCAACAACAATTTGGCCACCCATTGAACACACGATGTGAACATCATTGCATCACGAGGAAAATGTACGTGTTCCAGCTGAACATGTGGCCAACGTTGTGTCTAATGATATTACGTGGCATGTTAGCAGGTACAACATGGGGAACAAGGCAGCAGCACTTGCGTGCTGAGATTGGGTGGCGAGCAAAACACCAATTTGCTCCAAGATACATTGTGTGTCGAAGCAGCACCACATGTGAACACAGGGTCAAACCGGTGTTCCTATCAAGGTCAAAATATACATTCAGACACCTATTGACATTATGTCTAAAGACATCCTTTGTAACAGCTGCTGTAGTAGCATTACAAAGAAAGGAATTGTGAAAGGGTCCCCAGGATCTGGACTGGGTATGAGGAAAGGACAGATGTAAAGAACCTGGCCTGAGACAGAGAGTGTCTTCAAATGGACGCAGGGCTACCCACCCCAGGGGCTGCTCTGAGGTTGCACCCCCATGTCTGCCTGTTCCCAGTCCCACCTGGGTCCAGATCATGTATACCAAGTGGGTTCCCCAGCCTCCGGTACACCCATGCAGCTGCCCCCCCCCCCACACACACACACCAGACTTGCAGGCTACAGTGTCTGCAATGCTATGGTGTTGGCCAGGGCAATGTCTGGCTGGAAGTGAAGCAGCAGTATGGGTCCGCACACGCACATTAGATGCGCCACTGCTCCACTTTAGGCCAGTGCCTTGGGTTTGGTTGGCCAACTCTGCTGGCAGCACTCTGGTATGTTCTGGAGTGCCTCCAGAGGGGCTGCACCCCTGCTCCATGCTTGATCTGCTGGCACATCTGACAGGGAGTCTTTACACAGACAGACCACACAGAGGTATTATGGCCAGCAACGCAGTAGCCCATCCATCTAAAAGCATCTGACTGACCAGGAGCCTTCTCTAATCCAAGAGGGAGAAGTGAGATTGTAGGTCTGCATGAAAGCCAGACTCCTAAGTCAAAATCACAGACTGGAAGATGATGTGAATGTTCCAAATGGTGACTGCAATTCTGTGCATGCGGAAAAGGTGGCTGCCATACAAGATGTGAAATTGGTATGGCTTTTTCGAACCAAACCTGACTTATCCTGGAAGCAATTGGCAACTGCGACATGAGGATGGGAGCTGGGATTGACAGGTTAATTTGGCTTGATTAATTTGTATTCAATTTTGTATGAGATATTCCCAGTAATTCTGTAAGAAATACTGATTACTGGGCATACTGATAAACATAGCTTAATGGGGAAGAGTCAACATAGATTTAACAAAGGGAAGTTTGTTTGTTAATTTATTTATAAAAACATTTTTATATTGCCGGCCGCCCCTCCCCACTCAATAGCAGCCCAGGGCAGTGTACAATATATAATAATAATATATAAAAAAACAAACACCCATACCATAAAATCACATTCAAATCCAAAAAAAGGCCCGGGAACAAACGCCATAAAACCCCCACCCACTACCCGTCCCCTTCACAAAATGCCTGGAGAAACAGCCTGGTCTTACATTTTTTATGGAAAGAAGGGAGATCTGGAGAGGGAGTTCCATAGTCACATTGTGGCCACTGAGAATGTCTTCTCAGACGTAGCCACCTGGGAAACCCAGGAAACCTCTATGCAGGCATCCCTGGCTGACCAAAGGGGCTGATCCAGGACACATGGGGTGAGGCAGTCCTGCAGGTAAGTGGGGTCTAGGTTGCATAGGGCTTTAAAGGTAATAGTCTTCAGGCCCGGAAGACTATAGGCAGTCAGTGCAGAGATTGTTATTGTGTTATGTGCTCCCGATGACCCATCCCCATACAGAGATGGGCCACCACATTCTGCAACAGCTGCAGTCTCTGGGTCATCACGAAGGGTAGCCCCACATAGAGCGTGTTGTAGTAATCCAGTCACAAGGTGATGAATGCATGGATGATGGTGGCAAGATCGGAGCTGGAGATATATGATCGAAGGCGTCGGACCAGATGTAATTTATCAAATGCACTCCTCTCCACAGCTGCCTGCCACCTGGTCATCCAGGCAGAGCTTGGAATTGAGGAGAACTCTAAGGTTCTGAACCTGAGGAACCAAGGAAGGATGCAACCATCAATGATCTCCACTCATTTAAAACTCACCTCTTTCGCTCTGCTCTGTTTGACTCTTTATCCTGCTGAGCCACTATTTCCTATACCTACGATCTGTTTACCCTTATCCTTGCCACATGGACCTGCCTGCTGTCATTCTCATCGTAACCAAGCCAAGTACGTGCACTTGAGACCTCGCATCTTCATGAATGTTAGACCCCTTGTCTCTCCCTCTGTTCCCCTTCCTATGCCTCTCCCCCAGCTCCTGTCGCTCAGATTGTAAGCCCTAGGGGCAGGGACCGTGTCTATTTTATTACTTTGTAAAGTGCCATGTACACTGCTGGCGCTATATAAATGTTTGTTAATAATAATAATAACATTCATTCCTACTCACCAACATCACCGCCGTCCTGTCGGGATTCAGTTTCAGACAGTTCATCCTCATCCAATCCACCACCGCAGCCAGGCACTAGGTAAACACCGAGACTTCTGGGCCTGGTTCATATGAGAACAAGAGATATAGCTGGGTGTCATCGGCAAGTTGTGCCTCGTTAACCTATTGGAATTTTTTGAGAGTGTAAATAAGCATGTAGCTAGGGATGACCTGGTCGATTTAGTGTATCTGGATTTTCAGAAAGTGTTTGATAAAGTCCCTCATGAGAGCCTCTTGAGGGAATTAAGAAGTTATGTGATAGAAGGCAGTATCCTATTGTGGATTGGTAACTGTTTAAAGGATAGGGATCAAAGAGTAGGACTAAATGATCATTTTTCACAATGGAGAGAGGTAAACAGTGGATTGCCCCAGGGACGTGTACTGGGACCGTTGTTGTTTAATGTATTCATTAATGATCTGGAAATAGATTAAAGAGTGAGGTAATCAGATTTGCAGATGATACAAGGTAGTTAAAATATGAGCGGACTGTGAAGTATTGCATGAGGAACTTTTGAGACTGGGTGACTTACATCTAAATGGCAGATGAACTTTAATGCGGTCCAAGTGCAAAGTGATGCACATAGGGAAAAATAATCCAAAGTATATGTACACAATGCTGGGTTCTAAATTAGAAGTTACCACTCAGGAAAATCTTCAGTCAGTGTATGGCAGCAGTGAAAAAAGCAAACAGAACATTAGGAATTATTCTTAATTGGATATAAAATATGCCTCTATATATGCCTCTATATAAATCTATGGTGTGACCATACCTTCAGCATTGTGTGAAATTCTAGTTGCTCCATCTAAATATATATATATAAATATAGATATAGATATAGATTAGAAATAGAAAAGGTACAAAGAAGGGGAAAAAATATGAAAAAATATATGGAACGAGCTGTGAAGAGAGGCTAGACAGGCTAATGCTCCTAGGCTTGGAGAAGAGACAACAGAAAGGGAATATGATAGAAGTTTATAAAATCATGAGTGGTGTGGAACAAGTAAATAGGAAAGAGCTATTTACCCTCCCAAATAGTACTAGAACTAGGGAATGTCCCATGAAACTAACAAGTAGCAGATTTAAAGCAAATACAAGAATTTTTTTTTTTCACTCACCGCAAAATTAAGTTGTAGAATTTGTTGCCAGAAGATGTGGTCAAGACCAGTAGTATAGCTGGGTTTAAAAAAGGATTGGACAATTTTCTGGAGGGCATGTCCATTAGCAGCTATTAGCTGAGTAGGTTTATTTATTTATTTATTTATTTAATAAATTTTAATATCCTGCCCCCTTCGTGCCTCAGGCACCTCAGGGCAGCTAACAACAATAAAAAAAAACAATAAACAATATAAAAACATATACACACACATAATAAAGCAACTAAATCTGGGGCTAAAAGACTAACCCAACCCCCTCCCCCACTTCCCTCCTACTACCCCTGTCCCCCGCCAAACACCTGGTGGGAATAACCAGGTTTTACAGAAGCAGCGGAAGGAGGAAAGATCTGGGGACAAATGGGTATCCACAGGAAGGGAGGCATGTTTATTTCCACAACCTCAGATCAGCTACTGAGAATGCCCTTTCCATGGTCCCCATAAGAGAAACTAGGGAGACCTCAAGGAGGACGCCCCTGACACACCACAGGGGCTGCTCCAAGACCCGGGGGTGGGGTGAGGCAGTCTTTCAGGTAAGCAGGGCCTAGACCGTATAGCGCTTTATCTTAAAATCAACGCCTTGAATTAGGTCTGGAAGACTATAGGTAACCAGTGCAGAACTCAGAGCACTGGTGTAATATACTCTTGGCTCCCCATCCCCGTAAGAAGACGGGCCACCGTGTTCTCACCAGCCGCAGTCTCCGAACTGTCACCAAGGGTAGCCCCACATAGAATGCACTGGGGGAAATAACCTCTTACTTTGGGGAGTTGGAAGTGAACAACAGGGAACAGATTGCCCTACTGTGACCTATCGAGTACCTCTTCCAAGCATCCGAGATTGACGACTGTCAGAGACAGGTGCTATGCTCAATGGGTCATTGGTCTGACCCAGTATGGAACTATTTGTGTTCTTAAGCCTGACTCACCCACCTCTTAAACCAGTCGCTGTGAATCATAGTAAAAATAGTAGTAAAAAAATAAAATAAATTTATTGCGTAGCTGTAGCCATTGCAAACAAATACATCTAAACACTATGGTTACACCCAAAAGACCACAGTTAATTCAATTAAAATGAAATAATACAAATTCATAAAACCTTGGCAGAAAATTCAGCAATCAGGCAGATTTTCCCCCAAATTACCAAGACTTCTCAGGCCCTGAAATCAACACTCTAAACATATTTCTCCAAAAACCTTTGTCTTAGAGCTATCACCTGGTAAGCAAATTCTGCTACATGCATGGTTAAATCAGCATCCACAGGGCTCAGCAACTTCTGCACTATTTTGAATTCATGTACCTTCTGAAGCCCCCCCCTCAGCTATTTAGCTCTTAACCCTTCAAAAAAGGGGCAAGTTAATAAAATATGAGGCACCGTATCTGGGGTCCCCCTGTCACAGAGAACACAAAATCTCTGTTCTTGGGGGATTCCCTTATATCTACCTTCAAGATAAGATGAGGGAAAAGAGTTGCAGTGGAGTCTAGTGAATGCCACTCTCCTAGAGGCATCCATACAATTAAATAAATAACTTGATCTTGACTGAAAAGGGTTGTAAGGAATATATTCAGGGGCCATTCTCTGAAGATCTAGGATGGCCCTTTCCAACTGAAGAGCCTGATCTCTCAATCTCCTCTGAGTCAGTTTTTTTAATAGGTCCACTCCGACTCTACTGAGCACCTCACTAGAAAAAACAATTTTATAAATTTCGAGCCCAGCCACAGTGAACCATGAATCTAATAGGCCTGCATTATGGGCCATGCACAATAAAGAACTCTCTCCCACCAGTAATAGCACAATTTTTGTCCAAAAGTTTGAGACTAACTGAAGTAGCACCATTTGCATAGGCAAGACACATGTTTCAGCTCTCAGCAGAACCTGAGGGGTACCACGTGGAAGACCCAATAAGGAGGCCAGAAATCCATTTTGAATATTTTCCATCTCCTCCAAAAAATCAAGGGCCCAAATGGGTGCTGCATACAGTGCTTGATTTATCACTTTGGCCTTAAATAATCGTAACACCGCTTCAATCAAGTTACCCCCTCGTCCAAAATAAAACTTCAATATTGCTGCAGCAGATTTATTAGCCTGCACTCTGGCCAATTCGTAATGGGCCTTCCAAGAAGGAGTTGATGAGAATGTGACCCCCAAGTATTTAAAAGAACAGACTTGCTCAATAGATTCCCTTCTTATATTCATGGAGTACGTTTTCAGACTTCTTCGTACTCCTATAATTAAGATTTTAGTTTTGTAGTAATTGATTTTTAACATTTCTAAGTGACAATATTCACCAAAAAGTTGAAGCTGTCTCTTAAGGCCCACCATTGATTGAGATATTAATATGGTGTCATGCGCATATAACATAATTGGTAACCGCCTTTTCCCCACCAAAGGGGCATGCGAGTCCACCGATTTCATATGGTGAACAACATTATTCAAATACAAATTAAAAAGGGCCGGGCCAGCAGGCAGCCTTGCCTAACCCCTCGTTTAACTGAGATCGCCTTAGAAAATGTCCCTGAATGGCCATATCTCACTTGTAATGTGTTCCCCGAATGCAGCTTCACCATCAGATTCCCCTGGGAACCTACATATTTCTTAATCAATGATGTAATTACCAAGATATGGTCTGTGGTAGCCCTTACCTCATAAAATCCAGCTTGTTCCGGATCAATTGCTCCCGTCTCCTGCATCCAGGACTTCAGTCTGCCCAACAGAAACTTGGAATATAACTTCCCAATAATGCTAAACAGACTGATCGAGCAGTAATTACTCAGAGAAGACACATCTCCCTTCTTATAAATGGGGAGCAGAATACTCCTGAGCCAAGAATCAGGGACCTCCCCTGTGTCATTTATAATCGAAAAGAGGTGGGGGCAAAAGTTTGGCCCACCAATCTGGGAATGCTTTTATTATCTCAGCCGGAACCTTATCAGGACCCGGGGCCTTACCCAACTTAAGGGATACAGTCAAGACCCTGACTTCCTCCACTGAGACCATCGGCCAACTCTCAAACCTATTGCATGGACTAAACTGTACAGGCTTAAGAATTGTAGAAACCTGTGGAACATGTGAAAACAACTTACTAAAAACTTGTTCCCATTCATGTGGAGGAATAGAATGGGAATTAGCTGAACCACCCTTCCACTGCAGGGAGCTGATCAGCTTCCAGGATTTATTATTATTTTTTTCAACAGTAGCAAGATACAAATCTAGCCATAATGCCCTTTGAAAAGCCAGTTTTTTCTCGACTAAAAGATTCCTATAATATTTACGTTGGACCTGGAGTTGTATCCGAGTCTTGACCAAAGGATCATTTCTTAACCTCTTCGTTAAGTGTCTAAGAAGGGTCTTAGCAGCCCTACAGTCTCCATCGAAACAAGTCACCGATTTCTCCAATCCATTCTGCCTACACCTTAAGGTGACCGTGGTGGTCAGCTGTGATTCCAATAAGTTCAACAGCCTATCATACCAACCCAAGTCCTCCAGAGACTGAGTTATCACCTCCTCACAGAGTAACACCACCTCCGATAACTTGGTAAAGCCCTCAAAAGCCTCTATGAGATCCTTAGATCGCTTAAGTCTGGTTATTGGCTTCCCTTCCTGAATATAAGGGGGGGACAAAGGTTGATAGAAAAAAGCCCAATTGTTCCCCACTAAGAAGTTCAATTCCAATACAATGGGGAGATGACACGTATCTGGTCTTAGGAGAACCTGCAAGCTTGAAATACGCCTGAATGCCGATCGGGCAACTAAGAAGTAATCTATTAGGCCAGAGCCATTATACGAATGGAAAGAAAAATTGCCTTCCCTATCACCCACAACTCGCCCATTGACTATTACCAGATCTAAAGTTTGAATAAAATTTTCCATAACCTCACTTCTTGGCCCCACCAGAACATCCAGGGAGCACCGAGATGGAAGCGGAGAATTATACAAAGACTCCTCCGAGCATGCCTTTACCAAACAGTCAGTTGTGAATCATAGTGCAAGTTGTCAGCTTGTGGCTGGTGAAGGAATTTGTCCTCCTACCTGTGATTAGCCATTTGTCGACAAGAAGCTGGTGTGGGTGAAGGACAAAAGCACAGACTGGTGGGAGAATGTGCTGTCCTCATGGAGAGATGCTGAGAGGGTGGAAAGCATCAGGATGCCCTATCACCTCCTCCAACAGATAGCGTGTATCCTCAGGCTGCAACTGGAGACAGACATGACTGAGTGAAGTTGCATCTCCTGACAGGTCACTGTTAGCACACCTAATTGTCCCTTGAAGAACTTCCAGGGTTCACAGCACAGTCCATTCTCACTGGAGGAGATGAAGTCTATGGTGCTGGAGCCACCTCTGGCTTCTGATGTACCACAGTATCCCAGTTTCCGTGAGCTCTAGCCTTTTGGACATCTTGAAATCTGTACACCATGCACCAAATACTTTCAAACTCTTTTGAGGTATGCAGCCCACTCGCCAAATGCTTTAAACAGCTCAAACAAGTATTCTTAGCCACTAGTGGTCATGTGTCCTCCCAGAGTCAAAATGGCCCAGAAGAAACAGCTCGGTGGTTGTTTCTTGCCATAGTTTGCTGAGGAAACATGAGGGGGTTGGTGGGAAGACTGTGGCAGGGAAGAATGCCAGCCCATCTTTTAGGTTACTCAGGCTAAACCTGTGAGTGGGGCACATGAACTACACAGAGGGACTGCCTGTTTATTAGGGTCCACATGTATGTGGTGTAGGGATGGGCGAACACGGTTCGGAGTTCGGACCGAACCGAACTTCCTAACCGAACTTGATTTTCGAACCAAACTGAATTTCTGAACTCAGCTCTGTTCGCCCATCCCTAAAAGATAATATTCCATTTAGTTCAATGGGGTTTGAATTTCCGAACTTTGTTTGGAAATTCAGAGTTCGGACCGAACTCGAATAGTTCAGTTGACTGAACCAAACTGAATTTCCAAACTGAACCGAACCGAATTTCCGAACTTGGTTCTGTTCGCCCATCCCTAATGTGGTGGCTACAGTGACCAAACACAGACTCCAGTGGGCTAACTGCTTGTTTACACCCGCTGTCACACAACCATCCAGAAATCTGGGAAGTGTGGCAAAGGCTGGATCTACAGACAACTTGAAGAGTGCAGTCTGCGTACTACAGAGAGCCCTAAAAGGAAACCTCAAGGGCCTGGCCAGAGTGTGGTGGTGGAATCAGCCACCACTTCCATGATCTCAAGAGTGCTCAGTCATATCCCATATCTTGAGTGGACATGGCTTCTGGTGCTAAGGAATAGTGCTTACTGCTTACTACTATGTGGAGACGGTGTAACATGCTGTTTCCATCACAGTTCCCATATCCTTACCTCCATAATTTGAACAGTGATCCCAATAAAGTCAAAGAAGAGGATGTCATGTCAAGGTCATCAGGTTTTTCTGGTGTGTGGAAAACTTCAGTGTCCAACACCGGCACATAACTCTGTTGTGGCCACAGGCAAGCAGCATGTTTGAGAGATTTGTGGGGAAGCTTGGATTAATAGCTAAATTCATTGAAGTGTCTAGCTGGACCAATACTTGTGATTTGATACATCTGTACTACATGGAGTGACAAATTTCATGCTTGTCAATGGTGCTGCCTGAAGTCTCTATCAAAACCATGAAAGGACAAATTATAAAACAAACAAAACCCCAAAGCAAAATTCACACTGATACATGAAGGAAAGCTGCACTATCTTTTTTTCAGGCAAGGTGACCAAGTACTTGTAAAGCAGCCAATGACTAATAAACTATCCTGCTCGGCTGAGTCCATTTTTCATCAAGAGGAAGAAAAGAAATCTCCTCACAGTTGAAACTGATGAGTGATTAATCATCCATAACATATTATCCTTCCAGATGCAGCCATCTACCTGCTCAATCCGAATATCTTTGCTTTTAGATCGTTCCTTCCCTGTCTCCTTGCTAAAGATTCACTCTGGCCAGAGAGTCATTAGTCTCCAGAGAGCAATAAAAGAACTCTGGATTATAACAGGAGATTTTCAAATGCCCAAATGCCAGCCAAGGATATTCTGGGTGCCTAATTGCCCCCTCCCCACTTTTTTTTGTTTAACCTTGGAAACAGTTTCAATTAGAGGGAAACCGAAAAGTGTTTTGCTGGCATATAAAAATACAACTTTTAAGTTCACCTGATCCATTTTTGCACATATGATAAAGGAAATTGTATGTTTTCTAGGAATTTTAACTTATTAATATACATTGAAAAACTTGTATTCTTGAGAGGAAAAAAGAATGATTAAGGTTGGATGAGTGACTTTGAGAGAGATTTAATTTCTGAAGACGCTAACAGAGCTATTCCAATTTACACCAGCTGAGGATAGAGATGATGAGCTGCATCATATCTCCAATCCAGTGCTAACCACTTGACAAGTTGAGAATATATTTCTTGAGATATCATGCTGGTTAAATGTGACCAGACCAGGTCCTATTACTTTAGGTGAGAAGGCTTTGGTTTGGGACCCAGGACCTGAAGCTCCACTCTGCTCTTGTCCGGCAATGTAACTTTGGGTTAATCAGATTGTGTCGCTTCTACCTCTTCTTCTTTTACTTTCTTGCCTTTTTAGTCTATAAACTTTTCAGAGTATGGACTGATTTTCAATTGTCTTCTGACAGCGCTAAAAACAGTAGGATAATAGTAGAAAACAGGCCCTTTTCACACAGACACTCTAACGCTGAAAAAAAATGGGTGTTACGTTTTATTATACATGTTGCAGGGCACCCATAGAGCACACCAGCAGCCCTGCAACCTGTATAATAACACCCATGTTAGAGTGTCTGTGTGAAAAGGTCCATAGTGTGAATAATATCCATTAGGGATGTGCAATTTGTTTTCATTTTTAAAATTGTTTTTTATAATTTTTAAAAATTACTAAAACAAATGAAGTCCTATTTAGTAATTAAAATACTAAAACAATAGGTCAGGGTAATGAAAAAAGATGGGGGGGAAAGAAAAGAAGTGTCAATTTTTATTATAAAAATAAAAAATAAAAAATAGAAATAAAAATTACTGTTCATGTGCAAAATGGCCTCCAGTGTCATTCTCAGCATGTGCACTTTTTCCCAAAATGGTGCCAGCAGCATCAGGGCAATTTTGGAAAAGGGAAGCAGTCTTTTGCGCATGTGCAGACCAGCTGTCTTTTTTCAAAATAACACCAATTCTGCTGGTGCCATTTTGGAAAAGGGCTGCACATGTGCAGAATGGTCCAGTGGCCATTTTGTGCACGCATATTTTTTTTTAAAAAACAAAACATTATTTTCAATAAAAAATAAGAACAAGGGAAAAAATGGAAATGAACTTTTTTGTTTACAAAACTCCCTGAAAATGAAGGTGTTTTTGTAAATGAAAACAAAAACAAAAGTAAATTATGTGACTGCTGCAAACCCCAATATCCATGAACTTTCTATTCATTTCACCACTAGTTAGAAGTTAATGCATAAGTGAAAGAAAAGAGCAATCTCTTAAGTGGCAATATTTAATATTCTTACTGGCACATTTGAGAAAAAAATATTGAACAACCATTTAGGTGTGTTATCCTAAAAGAAACAGCGGTTGTTCTGAGGAGTATTATTCTATTCCCCCTTCCTATGCAAGTGAAAAAATGTGCTGTCCCTAAAATGGGCTGATCATGCCTCTGAGAGAGATATAGGGTGTTTTTAAATGTGATAGGGCATTGCAATGCGCATCCCGCCCTCATCTTGGGCAGGATCTGGCCCAGCCGCTGGACAGACATGTCAGCAGCCCAGAGTGGGGAGAGGGCGGGGTGGCATGCAGACATGGGGTATTTTCAGATGTGACAGGATTTTCGCCTGCCACGCCTAAACCCACCCCGGGGTGAGAGCTCTAAGCCCCGCTGCTGAACAAACGTTCAGGTGGCCAGGGATGGGGAGGGGACGGGGAGTGGGTGGGGGATGTGTGGATATGGGTCCACACACCCTCTCCCCGCACGCTCCTCACCGTGGTCCTGCCTCTTTCTTGATGGGCAAGTGTGGTGACCTGCACCCAGAACCGGTTCAGTCATGGCTGGGGTTAGGTATAGTGGGCCATCAGACATGATGACCTACTCTACCACGGTCCAGGGTCGCCTACCCCGGACCATGGCAAGGCTTACCATGGGATATACGCTTGCTGGGAGTCCAACACAAATCCCGTGGTAGCCCTGCCCTGGTCCAGGGTTTCTGCCCCAGGCCATGGTGTACATCTGGTGAAGCTGGATCAGACATAACACCCCATTGTGCAGTCACACTGGGATAAGCGTAACCACGGGCCAGGGTGTCACATCTGAAAACACCCATGGGCCGCATGGCCCCACCCCCTCTGCTGCTGAGTGAAGCCTGCCCACCTTGCTGAAAAGTGGCCACTGAGGCCACCAAGCATGCATGGAACAGCCCCAGATCAGGTTCAGGTAGAGTGGGACATCACATGTGATGGCCCATTCTACTCTGTCCAGAGATGGCTTTCCCAAGCTGTGGCAATGCTTAGCCTGGGCTTTGACTCTGCGATGGACCCAAGTCACAATCTAGACTAAAAACTGCCATGGCCTGAGGACAGCCCTGATCCAGCCCAGGGAAACATCTGGCAGGTGGGATGAGACGTGACAGTATCATGGTTGGCCACATGAATCAAAGTGTGGCTACCCGTGATACCATCACGTCTGAAAATACTCACAGACAATACATCCACACCAGTCTGCAGAAAACAACCATCACACTCAGGCAGCCTACATGCAGGGTTGTGTGACTAAAGACATCCAGAACCATCTTATACTCGCTTCTTTAGCCACTTCCCCATGACCACAGGAATTTATTGTCCATTGTGATATTTATTATCTGTTGTTTTGCCTCCTGTGAAAAGTTTTAGCCAGAGTGGTTTTTGCACACTTTCCCACTTTCTTTTCTGCAGCAAGCCCTGTGCTGCACGTGTCCAGAGAGCTTCCAGGAGTGCAACAGCTGCCAGGCATGCAGGTTTGATTTTAGAATATCCTTCTAGGCAGGCTGTGAATCAAGACCTGCCAGTAAATGGAAAAGATTCTGGATGGTCATTAACTCACAACGAGTTCACCTTCCCTTTGGTGGATCTTGTTTCTCATTCAACAAGGCAGTCCAGAGCTGAAACAGGCAGCTAATTTGCGATCTGCAGGTAATGCCTACAATTCTGAGTGCATTGCTGGGTACTAGATTGGCTACTTGTGTCCAAATGGAGCACCTGTTACCCCAAAATACTGGTTATTGCCATTATCAAGTTACCAAATTACTGATCAGAATAAATGGTAAATCAGTTAAGAAAATGGTACCGGAAGTTGGAAAACTGTTACTGGAAGTCATACAATCAGGATGAAAATGGATATTTTGGAACATCAGTAAGTCCATCAGACACCACTTAGTACCTGATGTTGATGGGTCAGGTTGAGTATTTTGCTGAATCAGGTCACAATTTTGAGAGGTATACTCATTTTTGCATTTTGGATCTAGTTCAAGCTCCCTCTCTCCAGACACAAATCAGTGCTATGGCAAGGGAGTACAGGATGGTTTAGTCATCAGCTGCTCAACCATGTGACATTGGTACCAATGATACATGGTACCAATAGCACAGCCTGACCTGATGCTTGCTTATTAGATAGGACAAAGGGGCCCACAGCATGGGTTGTGACACCAAGGGTAAAAACAGACTTGCAGCCAGCGGACCACACTCTGGGCCTCCCTGGGGTGGAAAGTCTTGGGTGACACAACCTGGGGAGCTGGGCTGGGGATTCCTCCCACTGACTGCTGGGGAGCCCTCTCACTGACTGCATGGCCCAGGTACAGCCAGGAGCACAATAAACATGTGGGTGGCCAGCCCCACACACACTGTGATTCCAGTGCCTCCCCTCCACCATGACAAGAAGCCATTGTGGTCAATGAGGCACAGTCATGACTGCTGGCCAAATTTGACAAGGGGAAAAATTTGAAAATAGCATAGTTGTATGAAATATTCATTTCTCATATATACAGGATTAACTGCTCAGAGATCTGATGTATTCATTCTACAGGGAAAGATACTACAATGAAGTAATGAAAATAGTGTTTTAGAGGGAAACCAAAATTTCTGTGTGCTTAGTATGTTGAGACAAATTTAATAGTGGGTGTTTTTACTGTCACCCAGATGTCATGGAGTTGATCACCCATCTGAAGGTGGAGTAGCTGTATGTGTGCCCCGTGAGCCTTGGAGCGCCCTCTTAACCCAGGCTGTCACCCCAGAGGTTGTCCGGGGGTCAAGGCCCAGAAGCAGGCCCTAATTACATCTGTTTTTTACCCCAGGTGGGGCCACACCATCCTCGGATGGGGTTGTGACCCCTATTGATAGTTTATATATTTTGCATTTGTTTATTGCTCCCTGGGATGGGTGGGATTATATTTAGGTCTCAAAAATGTGGCACAGGAACCCAAACCTTGGGAACCACAGTTATAAGAGATAAGGCATAATTAGTTTTTGTTACCCTTTCTCCCTTTGTTTGTAGCACATGTACTACACAGGATGAGTGGAGAAATGAATAGGCAGTTTTGTATTCACGGATATTACCAAATATCTAAATAATCCACATCTGAAACAGGTATTTACTTATTCACTTCATCGTTCTGATGCTATTAAATGCAACTCCACATGCACATCAAACCAAATATGTGGAGCCAAAATATCGGATGCAGATATCCGAATGGATCAGGATGAACCGCAGATCTTTCAAATTTTGTTCAAGGGGAAAATTTGACAGATAGCAGTCATTTCACATCTATACAGGATCCATTGTTCAGATATCTGATTTATTCATTCCATAAGAAAACATGCTACATTGGGTGATTTCAGACGTTACGAGATCACGCTGAACCACACTGAACCACGCTCAACCCCCCCGCGGGGCCAAAGGGCCCGGAACGTCTGAACGGCGTGCGCCAGATGTTCATCACGCTCAATACCCACATGGGGTCAGTTTGAACCACGCTTCCCGGGCTAGCCGGGGGAAGGTCTCGGGAAGCGTGGTCAAACCAACCCCCACAGGGAACCAAGCAAAAGTAACGTCTGGACGCCAATCCCCCAGCGGAACCAAAAAAATGGAGCCCCGGCCGGGGACGAGGCACGCAGCGTCGCTGCCAGGCAACCAGCACCAACACAAACACCGGAGGGAGATTTAAAGCGAGAGCAGCAGCAAGCAAGCGTGGCGGGATGGAGCGAGGAGGGAAGCGGAAGAGACCGGAGGCACGAACAGCGACAGCGGCGGCACAGGAGGCGGAGGACGTGCAGCCAGGCCCAGCGATGCAGGCGGAGGGGGCACAGGTGCAGGAAGGGGGCACACGGGAGCACCCGACCAGGGAGGCGCCCCGGGAACACCAACCACAGCTGCAGCCGGGTCGCGCCGCCCCGGGGACAGCGGCCGGAACAGGCCCACAGGAGGCACCCAGGAAACGGGTAAGGGCACCCACTGGGAGGGGAACAGGGGGCACAGGGGAACCCCCTGTGGAGGGGGCCGGGGGGACCCCGGGCGGAAGGCAGGGGGGCAGGGGGACCCCGGGCGGAGGGCAGGGGGGCAGGGGGCCCCCGAGAGGGCCCACACCCTCACCCAGCAACCAACCACCCCCCTTCCCCCCCCCAGACACGAAAGTCGGCCCGGGCGGACGAGCCCCAGGAGGAGCCCGGCCCCCGGCCCCTGGAGGCGCACCCCCAGGAGGAGGTGGAGGAGGAGCACAGGCAGGTGCAGCAGGAGCTGCACCGGGAGGAGGAACAGCAGGGGCCCAGCCGGAGGAAGGCCTATCACAGAGGGGGACAGTGGGGCCTCCAGGAGACCCGGGACTTCATACGGATCTGGGGGACCCTCGAGTACCAGGTGGAGCTCGCAATAAACCAGCGCAACGAGCATGTCTACCGGGACATCGTGCGCGACATGGAGGCGGCGGGGCACGAGCGCACTGTCAACCAGTGTCGCTCAAAGGCCAAGGAGCTCAAGAGGGGGTACAAGGCCCTCAAGGACAATAACAGCCGCTCCGGCCACGGGGCCCGCACCGCCCCCTACTACGATGCCCTGGACCGCATCCTTCACATGAAGGGCTCCATCGTTGCCCCACGCCTGGTGGGCAGCGCTGTGGTCCAGGGCAGGGAGCGGGCCGAGGTACCCCCTCCCCTCGCCGCCCGCCCGGTAGACACGAGCTCAGGGGACCCCCACCCCCAGGAGGACCACCCGGGACCCGCAGAAGCCCCAAGGCCCCCCCCCAGCAGCAGCCCGGAGACATCCCAACGCCGGGCCGGCCAGGCGGAGTCGGAGGTCGGCACCTTCACCACCCTCAGCCAGTGGTCCCAGGGGGAGCACTCCCAGGGTGAGGCGCCGGCCTCCGAAGGCTCGGAGACGGACATAGAGGGTAAGCGGGCCCCCAGGGCAGGGGGGGGCACGACCAGGGGGCCGGTGGCAGGGGCGGGGGTGGGGGCCCTGCTGCAGGGGCCACAACCAGCCCCCTTCACCCGCTCCCCCCTCTCCCGCCCGCAGGACATGGGGAGCCCCAGGACCGGGCCAGCGAGACGGTGCAGGCCCCCGCGGAGGGCACAGGAGAGCAGGTGCCGGACCCAGGTAAGGCGGGAGGGCTGGGATTGCGGGAGGGCCCCCCGGGCGCCAGCCCAGGGGGGCCTCTGGCCTCAGTGGGGGAGGGGGGGCAGGGGGCCCCGGGACCCGACCCCGCTAGGGGACAGGGCCCTGCACTGACCCACCCGCCCATTTCCACAGGGCAGCCCCCGCGCGCGGCGCCTCCGCCGGCCGCGGCCCCAGCCCAGCGGATGCGGGAGTACCGGGCGCGGGTCCGCAGGCGCAGGGAGGAGCAAGCGGAGGACATCGTCCGCAGGGCGGAGGAACAGGGGGAGCGCATGATCGCCTCCGTGGACCGCATGGAGGCGGCCATAGAGCGGTCCATGGAGAAGGCCCTGGAGACAGACCGCCGGCTGGAGGCGGAGGTGCGCCTGGAGCGGAGGCGGGAGCGCCGGGAGCACCAGCGGCAGCAGGGGCTGCTCAGGGGCCTCCGGCAGGACATACAGGGCATGGTGCGGGAGCACAGCGCAAAGATGGACAGGTCCCACGACATTGGGACCTCCCTGCTCCTGCATGCGGGCACCATGTGTGCCTACGTGATGGCCGGCGCACCTCCGGGCGCCCTGCCCGCCCAGGTCCCCATGCCGGGCCCCTCGGCGCCCCCGGGCCCAGCCCTGCCGCCCCTGGCGCCCCCCCGGCCCCAGGGCCCTCGCATGCGCCTCCCAGTGCCCCCGGGCCTCCGGAGGGTCCAGCCCCCCCGGGGCGCGACCGGGGCACCGGGCACAGCTGCCCATCCGCCGCCCGGCCCCCTGCCGGGGCCGGGACCGGCCCAGGACACGGCAGGGGACACGGACAGTGGGGGGGAGGGGAGCTCCCAGAGCTCGGTGGGCCCAAGCGGCCGCACGAGGGGTCGGCCCAGGAAACGCGGGGGGATGGTGGGAAGGGGGGGGAGGGGGAGGGCCACATGAGGGCGGGTGGTGGACGGGGTCACGGGGACGGGGGTGGGGAGGGGGCACAGGGTGATTGTGTGCACTGTGTGGGCAATAAAGTGTTGTAAAGAGACAGTTGTCCCCGGCCCGTTTGTGGGGGGGACAGGGCTGTGGGACCGCGTGTACAGGGGCATGGGCACGGAACGGGGGGTGGGGCCCCCAGGGGCGGGAAGGCCCTCACAGCGGGCCCCCCCGGGCGATGTGGGTTGCAAGGGCGTTCCGGATCCTTTTGGCATACCGGTACTCCCGGGGGTTCCCTGCGTTCACGTACAGGGGAACAGGACCGGGGGGCCGGTGGGGCTCGGGGTACTCCAGGGCCGCCCCCTCGGTCTCGCACACATTGTGCAGAACGCAGCAGGCACCGATCACCAGGGCGGAGGTGGGGACGGTGAAGTCCAGGCGGCCAGCTAGACTCCTCCAGCGCTGCTTCAGGGCCCTGAAGGCACGCTCCACCACGGTCCGGCTCGCACACAGGCGGGTATTGTATACCTGCTCCGCAGGGGTGCTCGGGACAGGGTAGACCTTCATCAGCCAGCGGGTCAGGGGGTAGGCGGGGTCCCCCAGGATGCAGGGGGGCATGGGAACACCCTCGATCCACCTCATGCCCATGTCCGCGAAGTCCCCCCGGTACATGCGGGCATAGAAGGGGGAGATGGTCATGATCCTGGCGTCGTGACTCCGGCCGGAGTTGCCCGTGTAGATGTCTATGAAGCGGGCCCGGTGGTCCACCACCCCCTGCAGGTGCAGGGAGTAGTATCCGTGCCGGTTCACATACTCCAGGGCCTCCCCCGCGGCCGGGCGCAGGATCTCGATGTGTGTGCCGTCCACGGCTCCGATGCAGTTCGGGAAGCCCCCGGCCGCGAAGCCAGCCATCACAGCGCCCTGGTCCAGGAGCTGGATGGTCCTGTCGAGGAGCACGCCCTCCACAGCCTCGCACACATCCCGCACGATGCAGGCGACCGTGCTGAGCCCCACCCCGAAGTGCTGGGACACGGAGCGGCAGGAGTCGGGCGTTGCGAGGGCCCAGACCCCTATGGCCACCCGCTGGACCATGGGGATGGGCTCCCGCATGGAGGTGTGCTGCCGCTCCAGCCAGGGCGTGAGGAGCTCCGCTAGGCGCAGCAGGGTGGCCTTGCCCATCCGGAAGTGGGACCCCCACTCGGCCTCCCCCCAGTGGGCCTGGGCCCGCTCCCACCAGGCCTGGGGCCGCTCCGTGACCCATAGGCTCCGCGCTATGGGCATAGCCAGCAGCGCTGCCCGGCGGAGGGTCTGCGTTGCCCAGCGGAACCGCCTCGCGGCCCCTCGGAGCGCAGCGGGCCGGGTGAGGCTCCGGCAGGCGGCCAGCCACGCCCCCCAGGCCCGGCGCCGAGCCCTGAGCCGGCCACGGACTCTCCTGCGGGCCTGCTGGCCCCGGAGGCGCACGCCAGCCCGCAGGGCCAGGACATAGCGCAGGCGGACGGCCAGGTGCACCCTCTCGGTCAGGAGGCACAGCTGCTCAGTGTGGTCACGGTGCCACTCAGCCGCGAGCGCGAGGAACATCCAGTTCCCACCTGCCCTATCGCGCTCCATGGTGCTGGGGCCCCGGTGGGGGCTGGGAGCGCTTATGCCGGCCCGGTGCTGGTGGCCCCGCCCGGGGGTCGGCCTCGCGGCCCTGCGCGCGCCCTGTGCCGGTGCATTCCGGCTGCTCCCGCCCCCAGCACCCCGGGCCCCCTCCCCTCGCTGTTTGTAGCGGGATGGCCTTGAAGGTGCGATTAGGCAGACAGAGAGCTCGCTGTTGTTCTCTGCAGCTGTGCCGGGCCCGCACCCCACGCCTCGCTCTGTTGTGCTACAATGTTGCGGTGCGGGCCCGTGTTCCCTGTCCCGGGGGCCGGGCCGAGCCTCTCCCGGCCCTGGGCAGTCTGTGTGCCCTCCGGGCTCCGTGTCCCATTCCCTGTTGTGCTGGACCATGGCTGGCTGCCCATCCATGGGGCTCCCGCTGTCCGGCCCCCAAGGGGCCCCCCATATCTGGGCCTTCCGCGAGACCATGTCTCTGTGCGACCTGTGGCACACCCCTGCCGTGCAGCTGCTCCTGGCCGGGCCGGGGAGCCGTGCAGGTGCCTACGAGAGCCTGAGCTCCGGGCTCCGTTACTTTGGCCATGTGGTGAGCGCCCGTGATTGCCGGCTGCATGCGGAGGCCCTGGGGCTGGCTCGTTTCCCCGAGGGGCGCATCCCGGAGGTGCTGTGCGCCCATGTGCCCTGGAGCGCCTCTGAGACCGTGTCAGCGCTGGTGGTGTGTGGTCTGGGCGCCTACTCGGAGTGCCTGGCCGAGGGTGGCCCTGCCTTGGCCGTGAGCTACTTCTCCTGTGTTCACGGGGCCCGTGGGTACCAGCGCACCCGTGGGGCGGCGTTCCAGCGGCTTCTGGAGCTGGGGCATCTTCCGTGGCCCCCTTCTGCTGCCTGCTGTGTGCCGGAGCCCTCCGCGGTGGAGATGTCATCCCTGTTGGCGGTGTGGGCGCGTGTGGATGTGCAGCTGGCCCTCACCATGCCCGATCCCTTCGAGGCCTACTACCTGATCGCCCACTACATGTCCTTGCAGGGGTACCGCCGGGGCATGCTGCACTGGCCCCACCTGGTCCACCGGGCGGGCCACCCGGGCCCTCGGGCCAGCGGGGCCCCCGGCAGCGGCCCGTGAGCCCCGCGTCGCTGGCCTGCCCCCCCCGGCGTGGTGCCCCCGTGTGGGCTCCCGCCCCGGCCCGGGGGGGGGGCCTGGTCCCCGCTGGCCGCTCCCGACCTGCGGACCCCACCTCGGTGAGCTCCCGCCCGCCTCGCTGCTTGCTGCTGCCCCTGGCCGTGGTCCTGGGCCCCCTCCATCCCCGTGACTCCGTGGGTGCTGCCTGAGCGTCGCTGGTGCTGCGGAGGAGCACCGCTGGACCCGGCTGCCCTGCCTGTGCCAGCCTTTGACTGTGGGGCCCCCTTCCTCCTCCTCCTGGCGCCCCTCCGCCGGCCTCGCTGTGCTTTGGGGGCCCCCAACGTGCCTTGCTCCGGGGGTCCCCCCCCCCCTCCGAGACTGCCTCTGTTCCTGTGGGGGCACCTCCTTGGACTGGACTGGACTGGGGTGGTGTGGGGGTTGCTGCTGTCCGTGCCTTGCCCCGTGGTGGTGCCCCCCCCCTCCCTGCCGGTGTTCCGGGTGGGGCGTTCCGGGCGCCCCTTCCCCCCTTCCCGGCCTTTCCCTGGTGTGAGTGTGTGTGCCCGGGCGTGTGGCCGTGCATTGTGCCCTGCTGCGGGACCGCTGTGTGAGCCGGCTGTCAGCCTGTTCTCGCTCTTCCCCCCTCCCTTCCCGTTTCCCTTGTGTGGGCGTTCCCTTGAGTGCCTTGTGGCTTCGTTTGCCCTCAGTCGGCCATGTCTGTGTCCCGCCCCTGCCCGGTGCCTTGTGGGGGTTTAGCGCCCGCCGGGGGTTCGGCTGCACGTCTGTTGTGCTGCCACGGGCCGTGATGGTGCGGCCCGGTTCCGGGCCGTGGTGCCGTTCCCGGCACGTCTGTTTGGGTCGTTTTCCAACCCCCGGGCGTGGTTGCGCTGTTCGCCCCCCCTGGTGGTTCGCTGTGGTGAACCGGCCGCCCGTAACATCTGAAAGTACCCATTGAAGTCATGAAAATAGTGTTTTAGAGGGAAGACCAGAATTTCTGTGTGCTTAGTATATTGAGAAAAATTTAATAGTGAGTGTTTTCACTGCCACCCAGAAGCCATGGAACTGATTGTCCATCTGAAGGTGGAGTGGTTGGATGTGTGCTCCGTGAGCACACACAATCATGACCAGGCATGGAGCACTCCACGGAGCACACACATGAAGTGTTCTATGCAGGGAAAACCAAATAATTCCATGGCAATGGGTGGCCACTGAGCCTCTGCCCATATGAACGGTGGCAGCCGGCCACACCAGGAAACAGGTTCGTCGTTCATAGGCACTGTGGAAGGTCATTGCAAGTCACAAGAACTGGCCAGGAGTGCTGGGGAATCCTGGGTTCCACAGCGCTTGTGCTAGGGACATGCCACTTATAAAGGCCGCCCACATGGTCTGTGGCAGGGGGAGTGCATGGGGGCTGCTGCTGTAGCCAATGCACTCCACCTGTGTGTGCTCCACAGCAGAGCCACACTGTGGCCAGGGCCTCCCCACCCCCATTGCCTTGCTCGTTTACAAACACCCAGTGAAAGACATTATAGAACAAGAAGGCATTTTTTGGTCCATCACAAAGCTGGCCAAACCATTAGAGCTGATCTCTTTTCAGTGCAGCAATTATGATTTAATTTCTCCCATAACATTTTAATCTAGCTATTCACAAACTAAAACAGAAAGGAGATAGCTGCTTCATATAAGCAAATAATTAAAAAGGCCAATGAAAGTGAAGTCAGCAATCACTATAAATGGGAAAGGGCAAATTCTGTTCCTGGAACCTACAAACACATCCACTGAAAAACAGCAATGTTTCTGTAGTTAGTATGCTGCCCTTCCTTCCACAAAGTCTGTGCTGGCTACTCTGAATGTGAGCAGCATAACTAAGAGACCATTCAAAGAAGAAACACTGCATCTGTAATAGGTAAATATTTATGTTTAAGCCCAAATTGGGGCATATGCTCAGTTTCAGGTATGAATTCAATGAAAGTCAACTATATGTTCTGATGACCCAAACGTTTGGACTGGATGCATGGAAATCCACATAAGATCAAAGCTTTATTCAAACAAATTGAATAATAAAATATTGGGAGAAGAGCCACCCCCACCTCCTCAAATTTCAATTGCATCTGAAGCAGAACTTATGGAGAATGGGGCCACTGTCTCTTTGGGACTGGGATAAAATGTAAGGCTATGGATTCACTATGAATGACTTATAATATGTCCCCCCACCGCACCCCAATTCCTAGAGGGGAGAAGAGTGACTAGAGGGGATTGAGGGAGACCAGAAGAGAACTGGTAGTGGTGAATGCATCACAGCCCCCCACCCCTCTCTCTCTCTCAAGAAGATGTGTATATTCTCTCTCAAGAAGAGAGAGAGAGAGAGAGAGAGAGAATATACAGGGATAGTAGCTCAGTTGGAAGAGAATGAGCTGGAGGTAGAAGACCTCTTATTTCCCTGTGCCTTGAAATAGCAGAAGGTGCTCAAAGCCCAGTGAGCATTCTGCAATGAAATGACAGATCCAGTCTATTGCATATCTATTGGGATATGGAAATGTGTTCGGGAATTGACAGTATGGAACTAAAGGCTCCAGTGGTAATTGTGCTGGGAAAGAAGATGCTGGCAGCAGCACTGAATCCACCCCTAGGGTGGCCAGATATGTAAATTTTAAGAGGATGCTTATGAGAAATACAGATTTCAGGGCTGCACCAATGCTGTCTGTATCATGTTGTCTGCTTTGTTGAGTAGCTGCCTAAGGAGAGGAGACCCAGTGCAATCTCATCGTATGAACTGCAACATCCAGTTTGCCCACTCCATCGTTTTTTCTGAGGGAGCTGTTTGTTTCCACACTTCCCCCCACCCTCTTATGCTCTCTACTCCATTCTTACTTAGCTTGGTGTGTCCATGTGGTTTTCTGGAAGACAGCCATATAGCTACCATGGTCTGAGGGAGTTTGCTTGAGCCTGGACCCTTTGCAAGCAAAGAGCACCCTTTGCAAGGCAGGAGCACTCTTTGCAAGACAGCCTTGCTATGCCCTTGTTGGTAGGTTTAACCAAATTAAACCTGACTATGGCATACCTATCAAAAGGCACCTGACTGTGGGTGATTTCAGACGTGACGAGATCACGCTGAACCACACTGAACCACGGTGAACCCCGCGGCGGGGCGAAAGGCCCCTGAACGTCTGCACAGCGTGCGCCAGATGTTGGCCACGCTGAATCTGCAGATGGGGTCAATTTGAACCACGCTTCCCGGGCTAGCCGGGGGAAGGTCCCGGGAAGCGTGGTCAAATGGACCGCGGGCCGTGGCCAACAAAAAGTAACGTCTGGCCGCGTGCCACGGGCCGGGATCCCCGGCGGGATCCCGGGCCGTGGCACGATCGGCCAGACGCGGCGGCCGCATTGGCCCCGCCGCCCGCCCGTCTCCTCGGAGGGCGGGCGGCGGGGTGCGTGGAGGGGGCGGGGCCGTGCGGCCGCACGTTGCGCCGCGCGGCCCCGGCCCCTCCCACTTTCCCCGCCGGGATCCCCCCGGCACGTCTGTTGGGCCGTGCAGGGGTGACCCCGGCGGGGAACGAAGACGTTCGTTACGGTACGGGGCCAAAGGGCCCCGTAACATCTGAAAATACCCTGTATCATCCCCATGCCTCTCCATTTACTGGAGATGTTGCCAGAAACTATTACATAGAATAAGTGAAATTGAATAGTTTTCTTCCCCTTACTTCCAGTTTTATTCAGGGCTTTGCTAACATTAAGGAATGATCTCATGGGACTTAGTTTTCATTACAAATATGAAACTGAGGCCAGGTTCACTTGGGATGAGAAAAGTGGGCAAAATGTCAAGCTGCTTTTATTTATTTTCAGAGGGCTAGATCAGCAAGAAGCAAGCACTTCAACTGCTTGGGCCATTCCCTACACCCTACACTCATACAGATGACTGGTGAAGTTGGTGTTTCTCTGACCAGGGGCCCACTTTTGTAGAAGCTTGATGCATCAAAGCCAAAGTTTTTTCCACTTACATCAGTTTTGTTAGAGGAGTTTCCTAAATTATCCTTAGAAAAACCGTATATATAAAAACTCAGAAAGTTTTCAGGTAGCAGAACATGTTATTAATGTATAATGCAGAAACAAATGCACAACTGTGGATATGGTGGCAGAACCTGGCTCCAGGAATCAGCAAAATTAAATTTTTGGGAGCGAAAAAAACCCTTTAATTTATAGTTGTTTACAAACTGAAATAGCCTAAAGCTTTGTGGTAGAATGACTCATCCAATCTACATTGCTTTGACAAGACAAATTAGTGATTTGTAAATGGTACTTTACAAAAGTTGGGTTTGATGTAGGGTAGTCAAAATGGCTGATGTACATTATGGGTGCCATCCTCCCAGTTGATAATGCTGCCATTAGCACTTAGTGCTGGCATGAATCCCATTAATATGAATAGGACTTGTGCCCTGGCTGCTGCTTTCTTCTCGGAGGATCACATTTAAACCTCCGAACATGGAGGTCCCAGATAAAATGGCTAAAGCTGATTGTGACCATTGACAGGGCCAAAATAAATAAATGCAAAACAAGAATGCTAGTCTATGACTCATATCATATCATATATGTCAATGGCACATACTCTCAGAAAGCATAATACATTCATGTTAATTCTGGATGGTGTTAGTAAAACAAACGAGGAAATTGTTGATTATCTTTTTAGTTCAGGATGTCTGGGAAACTGCCTTTGACAATAAGGTTTATGGCCCATATACTTCATCACAAATAAAAATTAAATTACTATACATCCCACATGAAAATTCACAAGATACTATGCTATACAGAACCTTTTTGAGTGAGATTTATGTATTATTGTAAATCTTTTATTTAAATAATAAAGCATGACAAAATCTGAATTATAATATAAATCACACAATGTGCATTGTTAGGGATGAGGCCATAGACTGGGTGCCATTAAAGTGCATCAGGCGTGAATTATTACTCTATAACTCATATCTTTAGTGTATGTCTTATTGGGATTATAAAATTGCAATATACAAATGCTATTTAGTAACAAAGAATAGTTCCCCCCCTTCTTTAAATAGATTTTCCTTACAAACTTTATTTTACACCCTTGTGCCACAGACCCTATTTGCCCAGACCTCAGAGTTCTGACACAAGGACAACTTCCAGCCTGAACCTACAACCTTCTGGGAGTTGGGGAACTCTGTTTCCATATGGTTTTAGGAGGTTGCTACTGATAGACAGTTCTTGGAGTAAAGTATCACAGCAATCTAAAGGTTCTCCAGTGCAGTACTTCTGTAGGAACCCTATTACCTTAGTCTGAGCCAGCTGCAGTTTTTCTTACTCCTTTTCTTACTCCTTTTCAGCACTCTTTGGGTGCTGTCTCCCTTGCTGGACAGGCCTCTGTGGGGGAATGAGCAGAGAACTGCTCTGTCAGGGCAGCAGGCATAGATTGATCGAAAGATCACCCAGTATTGCTCAGTAATTGTCACTGGGAAGGGGTTCTCTAGACATTCGAGCACACACGTAGCACACGCACATGAGCTCTGCCCCCACGAGGAAGGGGAAAACCACCCATCAGAATAGTGTGTGGGCCCTATATGTCTCAAAGAGACGAGGCCCCTATCATCATAGGAAGCAGAGCTGAAGGGAAAGGCCAGGTTGGGCTCCGCCCGCCTCATACTGCACCCACACCCACAATCACTCCAGAAGGCAGGGGAGAGGGTTCCACTGTGAGGGAGGAGGTGGAGGATGACGGGGAAGGACCTAAGGCGAGGGGGAAGGAGGAATCCTGCACACATTCCGGGAAGGGGAAGGGAACCCGGAAGGGGACAGGGAAGGGCTCAGTCTCACTCTCCACTCGTTCTCACCCAAGTACGCAATCACCCAAGACACCACAGGACAACCAGGAAGGAAACACCTATACCCAAACACCCCCCCTAATCTACACAAGCACCCTCCCAAATCACGCAATATAATCACAAGAACTACAACACTTAGCTTTGGGGCCAGCTTCTCGCTCTGATTACCGGTGCAGGGAAGCCTCCAGCGCCGACTTAACTAGGGAAAGACACATACACCCGGCATGCTCACAGCTGTGCGGAGAGCTGCAAGGGCTGTGGCAAGGACCCCACCCCTTGTGGGACCATGAGGGGTGTCATGACATTGGAGACAGCCAGGTCGGTCGCCCTGGCAATGGGACGTGGCGGGGAAGCTGCTCCCGCTGTGCTAGTCCCTGGGACCAGGGTGGGAGGGGGAGACACCTCCTGCCAGACCGTCCAGCACCCCTTCGAGCCTGACCCCTGACAGTACCCCCTCTCCAAGCCCCCCGGCCATGGAACCAGGAAGTTCAGGGATGATCATGATGGCAGAGGTGGAATACTCATAACAAATGCGGTGCAGAGACAAAGGTAGCGTGTTCCCAGGAGCGATCTTTGGGGCCATAACCAAGCCGATCGACTAGGTAATACAAACAAACCCAACGGATCTTTGAGTCCAGAATGGCACGTACCTCATAGACTGGGACTTGGGCTTGTGGAGCGATATCATCACTGGATGGTGCTCTGTGGGGTTCACTGATGAAGGATTTGAGGAGTTAGACATGGAAGATGGGATGGATTTTTAGCTGTGGGGGTAAGCGCAGGGTGTAGGCCACTTCATTGACTTTGCGGACAATGGGAAAGGGTCTAATGAACCAGTCGTCTAACTTGCAGGAGGGGCGAGTGGAAGGGTAATGCCGATGGTCCAGCCACACCAGATCACCAATGTTGAAGCAAGGGGGAGGATACTGTTGTTTATCTGCTTGGGTCTTGTAGGCTTGACGAGCTTGTGTTAGGGTCCATTTGGCTAAGACTCAGGTATCGTGGATTTGCTGGGCCAGTGCCCCCGCCGCCGGGACATGGGTAGTGGAGATGTCCACTGTGCCCAATGGAGGGTGAAAGCCATAAGACATGTAAAAAGGAGAGTTGCCAAGAGAGGCGGTTTCATGCATTATTGTACGGGAACTCCACCATAGTGAGCCATGCGTACCAGTCATCTTGTAAGTAGTTTACATAGCTATGAAGGTATTGTTCAATAGACTGATTTTCCCATTCCACCTGTCCGTTTGTCTGCAGATGATAGGCGATGGAGGGCTTTACCTGGAGGGCTTTACAGAAAGCTCTCCAAAAACGGGACACAAACTGGGCCCCTTGGTCACTAATGACCTCCGCTGGCCATCCATGGAGACAAACGATGTGCCAGAGGAAAAGGCGAGCTGTGCGTTGGGCCATGGGGAGTCCCTTGGAGGTCACAAAGTGGCCCAATTTTGTTAGATGATCAATCATGACAAGAATGGTTGTGTATCTTCTGGAGGGGGAAGTTCCACTATGAAGTCCGTCCCCACTCATTGCCAGGGCCCGTGGGGGACAGACATAAGTTGTAGAAGGCCCACAGGGGCTCCCGGTTTTCGCTTGGTGCATACACAGGTTACGCATTGTTGTACATACCGTCGTATGTCTTGATTCATTTGTGGCCACCAAAAGGTTCTTTGTACTAAAGTGCACATACAGTCAGGTCCTAAATGCCCTGCCAAGGGCACGTTGTGGTGGGACCACAAAATGTGTTTCTGGCAGGAAGGGGGTACTACAATGAGGTTGTCCTTCCACATAACCCATCCTTCATCTGGAAGGAAGGGTAGTTCATCAGGGTACCTTCCACTGTGGTGGCATCCTGTAAATCTTGTCGGGACAGGTAGGTACCTGCAAAAACACGGGAGTCTATGATCGGCCCTTGGGGTCGAGATGCCTCTCACCCTCGTGGTAGCGAGAGAGAGCATCAGCAAGTACATTCATTTTTCCGGGACAGTAATGAATCATAAACGAAAAGCGGGCGAAGAATAAGACCCAGCGGGCATGTTGCACATTTGTAATTTTGGTGCTTTGGAGGAAGGTTAGGTTTTTATGATCCGTTGTTACAGTCACGTGACGTTGGGCCCCCTCCAGAAAATGGTGCCAGGCTTCAAAGGCTGCCTTGATGGCAAGGAGCTTATGGTCGAAGATAGCGTAATTTTGTTCAGCAGGAGTAAGTTGTTGGCAGTAATAGGCACAGGGATGTAATGTGTCTGTGTCACTAGCTGGTTGCAAAAGTACGGCTCCAATGACCTGAGGCATCTGCTTCCACGAAGAAGGGTTGGCTGACATCTGGGTGTCAAAGAATGGGGGCAGTTTGAAATGCTTCCTTAAGATAGATGAAGTTGTGTTGCTGCTGAGGCCCCCAGATATATTCCTGGTGTTTCTTGAGGAGAGTTGTGAGAGGTTTGGCAACTTCGGAATAGTTGGGAATATGTTGACGGTAATAATTTGCGCTTCCCAGGAACTGTTGTAGTGGCTTCACTGCTTGAGGGGTGGGCCATTGCTGAATGGCTTCCACCTTGCGTGGATCCATGGCTATTCCTTCTGAGCTAACAACAAACCCCAAATATTCCACTGTGGTCAGATGGAAGGCACACTTTTCTTGTTTGCAGTACAGTTGGTGGTGCCGCAATCGTTGCAAAACAGACTGGACATGCTGAATGTTTGGTTCAAGGACTTGGAGTAAATTAAAATATCATCGAGGTAAGCGATGACAAATAGGTCGAGGACATTACGAAATACATCATTGATAAAGTGTTGAAGTGTGACCAGAGCGTTGGCTAGGCCAAATGGCATTACCAGATACTCAAACTGCCCATAGCGGGTGTGGAAGGCAGTCCTCCCGCACCCGCACTAAGTTGTATGCCCCACAAAGATCCAGTTTAGTGAACACATGGGATTCCTGCAGTCAATTCATTCATTCTGGTATGAGGGGGAGAGGGTAGCGGTTTTTTATGGTCAGTGCATTTGTCGCGTTGTGCCTTGGTTTCCCCAAAAGGAAAATGTGCTTAGTGGTCCAGGCCTGACATGATCTGGTCTGGATATAGGGCTCTCTTTTCCAATATGTAGAATTCGAGTTTACACTTTGCTAATATGCCAGCCAGCTCAGCAAAGTATAGTAAAGACAAATTCATTTATATAAATGAGGCTATGAGACTTATGAATATTATAAAATATGAAGCAATAGTTTACTTAAGTTCAAATAAAGACATAGTACAAAAGAAACCGTATCAGTTAAAAGTACATGATTTAGAAAGACATTTCTGTTCAAGGAACAGTTCTGTTACAAGTTCAAAGATCTTAACATCTATAAGATATAACATATGCTCTAAGTTTATTGCTATGGTTGACTCAATGCATCATATAGGATATAACATATTACCCAGTCCTTTCCCCTTTCTGCCAGATGAAAGAAGTGAGAGAAGCTTCAGGAAAGGAAGCTTTCTGAAAAATCCATCTTTC
>QEPC01002219.1:822822-855743 GCA_003113815.1 Sphenodon punctatus | reverse complement strand
TCCCTCTGTTCCCCTTCCTAAGTCTCTCCCCCAGCTCCTGTCTCTCAGATTGTAAGCCCTAGGGGCAGAGACCGTGTCTATTTTATTACTTTGTAAAGTGCCAGGTACACTGTTGGCACTATATAAATGTTTGTTAATAATAATAATAATAATAATAATAAAATACCCTTTGTTACAAAAAAAGATGGGGGCTCCAGCCGGTGAGGTTGATGGATGGATAAAACCATTCTGTAAGCTTTCTTCTAGATAGTTCTTGAGAGATTCAAGCTGCGGGGGCAAGAGAGCATATATCCTGCCAAAGGGGGGCTCTGCACCAGGTACTAAATTGATAGGCAGTCATAGACACGATGTGGGGGAAGTTCCGCTGTCTGCGTTGGACTAAAAACATCCAAAAAATCTTCGTACTCCGGAGACAATGGAGTCATGGTAGATGTGTCTCTGCACAAGTGGAGGGACTTCCCTGAGGCTTCGGCAGCAAGCATGTCTGGGCACAATACGGGAAAGCAAAACAAAGAGTTTTTGTGGTCCAGGTGATCTGGGGGTCGTGGTGGCAAAGCCACATAACCTTAGGACCACAGGGAATGTAGGGGTACTAACAATATAGAAGGAAGCCAGTTTCTGATGGGTCCCAATGGCACAGCATAGCAATGGGGTTTGAGCCGTCACAGACCCTGAGACAAGCGGGGAACCCTCTATCGAATGCACCGCTTCTGGGCACACCTTTTGTTCCAGGGGTAGGGCACAGGCCTGTGCCCACCCTCTATCCATAAAGTTCCTGGACGCCCCTGAGTCGATAAGCACCCAGACCACCCGTGAGTGTGTGTGGGGGGGGGCGATGCTCATGGTAACAGGAACTTGCTGGTGTGGTTCAAAAGCTGCCAGTCGCAAAGGGTGTCGTTTCAGGGCCGGGATGTCCCTTGCCCATCCTGGCCCTGGGTGTTCCCCATTCCCAGAGCTGTGGGTGTAAGGATGGACAGTCCTGAATGAAGTGGCCAGGCCCCCCATAGTAAAAACACGCCTTGGTCTGATGTCTCTGTTCTCTTTCTTCCCCAGAGATGGGTTCCCAGGAGGCTCCAAGTTGCATCGGTTCTGACTCTCCGGTGTTCTTCTGCACCAAGACGGTTGGGGATGGGAGCGCTCGGGAAGGGAACCCATGGGAATCTTGCCACCGTTCTCATTGTCGTTCCATCAGGCGATCTCGGATTTGAAGGCTTAGGGAGACAAGGGCTTCCCAAGTGTGTCAGGAAGGGCTGCATAGGCTAGCTGATCCTTTATCTTGTCACTAAGCCCCCTTCAGAATAGCACTATCAATATGTCATTTGGCCACTGCAAGTCCAAGGCGGCTTGCTGAAACCGGGTCACATAGTCAAGCAAGCTACTCTTCCCCTGCCACAAGGTCATAATGGTGGTCTCAGCGTCTCTGCACTGATGGGGGTGGTCAAATAGAAATGTAAATTCCTTAAGGAACCTCACATAATCTGATAATAGGGGGGGCTCTTCCCTTTCAATAAGGTAGTAAACCACTCCAGGGCCAATTCCCCGAGATTTCCAATGATATAGGTCACCTTTCGAGTGTCTGAAGCGTATATGGTGGGCTGCATTGTAAATGTCAGCTCACCTAAGCCCTGAAATGTGTGTCTTTCCCCACAGAACATTTCCACTCGAGGGCCTTTTGTTTCTCGGGAACCAACAGGACCACTTGGTGGCATTGGGAGTGCGGGCCTCTCCCCCAAAGTCTCCCCAAGGGCTGCAGGGAGGGCTTCTGCACCAGGGGCCTCCACCACCGGGGCCACCATGGGGGCTGCCAACATTCCTTCTGGTGCAAGCCCCACCCCCACGGTCAGTTGCCCCATGGCTGTAGCTAGCTCCATTTACTTGGCATGCAAATCTTTTACTTCAAGGGCAATGGCCTGTATCGCATGAAGCAACTGATCCAGGGTGGGGGTTGAATCCATCCCAACACTCCCAAAGGGAGGGGCAGGGGGTATATATGCCGGTAATCTGTCAGTGGGAAGGGGGGAAAGGGGTTCTCTAGACATTCAAGCACACACGTAGCACACGCACATGAGCTCTGCCCCCACGAGGAAGGGGGAAACCGCCCATCAGGATAGTGTGTGGCCCTATATGTCTCAAAGAGACGGGACCCCTATCATCATAGGGTGCAGAGCTGAAGGGAAAGGCCAGGTCGGACTCTGCCTGCCTTGCACTGCAACCACACCCACAATCACTCCAGAAGGCGGGAAAGGGTTCCGCTGTGAGGGAGGAGGTGGAGGGTGATGGGGAAGGACCCCAAATGATGTGTTTTTTATTCCATTGGAACTCTAGGCAGGAGCTAGTGTAGTAGGAAAATATGAAAGTTTAACAGCGGGTAAAAACAGATGTGTGGCTGACGCAGCAGTGACCCAACCTGAGCTGAGTCAGGACACCGAGACATACATGATCTGGACTGGGTCAGGGCACCAAACACACATTTATGTGGCCAGGGCACCAGGGAGGGTGGAGAGCATGCCAAATGTGCAGCCAACCAACCCTGCCCCCATGCTGCACCAAGCACCTTGCCCTCTGCCATGACGGGCAGCCATGGTGCCCAATGAGGCCAGCCATGGAGGCCAGTCATGGCAGTCTCAACCTGGGCTGTGTTTTCTGGTCCAGAAACAGACATGATAGCCTGCTGTAACACACTTTGGCCCGGTCGGGTGGGTCTTAGCCCTGGCTGTGACTTGGGAAGTTTCCCAAGATCAGAGACCAGGTTAGCCACCGACACAGCCTGGGCCAATCCCAGGACAACATCTGGTGGCATGTGCAGATATGTGCAGGTGAAATCCGGGCCACTGCTTGACAGAGTGGGCCACAGCAGTCCTCTGTCACATCTATTTTTACCCAGAATGATTAAACAACTTACTTGAGGCATCTCCTTATGAGTTGTGGGAAATGAAATAGCTGTTGAGGACAGGGGCAGCCAATGGCTTCATTCTCTTCCCTGGGGGAAGGGGGAGGGAACAGCACCATCTGGACAGATGTGTGCTCCACAGTTGGTTCAGAACCTTTCCCCCTGCCTGAAGACCCTATTATGAGGCCTAATGGGTCAACCAGAAACCAGGAGTTCCTAGGTCAGATGACAGACTATGACCCAAGAAGAGACTTCAGCGGATGGATTGGGAAACTCAGTGAATCCTCTACCATGCTAGGGTTACAATGGGCATTTTTACACACACCTTAAAGTTCTGGACCTTCATTTATATCTTCTGGGTTTACAAATCCACTAATAAGTTCTGGATGCATTCTTCACAAACACACTGCCCTGAAGCAGCCTAAAGTAGCTGCAGCTGTAGATGTGCTAGGCTGCCATGGAAACCAAGTGACCACAGCTGCCTGGAGCAAAGCAGTTTACCAGGAGAACATTTACACACAAAAGTTCTGGGAGAAGTTCGATGCAGAAGTTCAAAGATCCAGATGTTTAAGATCTGGGTGAGTGATTTAGACACACAGAAAGTTCCGGATGTAACAGCAAACGTGCAGGAGAAATGTGTGTGTAAAAACACACATGGTTAGCACTGGACCTACATGTTAAAGGAGACTAAAGCTGAAAGCGTGTACCCACAAAATCAGGTAACTTGTTGAATTTCCAGTACCCAAATCAACCTGGTAGTGTCTCTTAGAACAGAGGTGGGGATTTTCAGTCACATGGTCTCATTTGTGGTTGGCAGTCACCCTCAATCTGGACTGTGGAGGTTCCCCCATGCTTACACTGATTGCGGCCCACAAGTGGCCTGCCAGGTTCTGGAGCTCCCACTCCCATGGGGACTATTCTGTGGGGTGGGTGGGGACTTGGAGTTCCTCCATCACAGCCATGTTCTCCCCCTGCCCCGCCCATGGATCCTCTGGACACTACAGAAAAGACCCAGTCAATGGAGAGATCAGAGAAGGTTATCCACCACTGTCTTTGAAGATGTTGTCAAACACTGATGTCCCCACCTCCACCCCATCCCATCTTGGTAGTGCTCACCCCCAACCAAGCCACCATACATAACATACACATATACCATGATTAGGTGGGGTGGTCCCTTTGCAGTATTCAAGGTATTCCTGGATCGGCAGCTGTGGTCGGCTGTGGGTGCCCTATTTGAGGTCCCCCAGGTTTCCCAGGTATCGACCATGAGGAGGGTGTTCTCGGTGGCCGCTCCACTCTTGTGGAAATCCCTCCCATTGAAGGTCCACATGGCCTTAGACTTGGCTTTTCTGCCAGGCCTTTGCTGAGGGTGATTGGTTGGGTTGGGTTAGGATATGAACTTTTTCTTGTTTGGCTTATTTTAATGTTTGATATTTGTTTATATTATTTGTTTTTATGATGTTGTTAGCAATCCTGAGATGCATAGCAGGAGGGGGCGGCATAAAAGTATGACCAAATAAATAAATAAATAAAATCAATTGTCCATAATGTAGCATTCAGATGGCTTCCTTTTGAGGGAAGAGAGCCTGAAGTATTCTGGTGTGTATAGAAATCAATTTATTTATTTATTGGTTGAGGAGAAGCTAATGGGAAGCAGCAGACAGCACCTATAATGCTCTCTCAAGTAGAAATTATTGCAACCGCCAAACTCCAGCTATACAGTTCACCAAAATATGCTAGTCTCTCTTCAGGTCTCTTCCTAGGAGTCACGCACTACAGGGCTTTGCTGAAAGACTTTCTTCATCAAAAGTGTAACTATAAAAGAAATAGGCCATGCAGCTGCACCAGGACCCAAAAGCCGAGAGGGGGGAGGGGTATGCTCCATGGTGCAATTGCATCTCCTTCTACCAGGTGGGGGGGGGGGGACACTCCATCTCCTGAACCATATCTCATTCCTATGTTGCTATGCCACTGCTCTGCATTCTTCTCTGACTTGCAGTTCTTCTCTGACAAGCTCACATTTTCTTTTGCTCAAACTACCTCCAAACTGGTTCTTCTGCTTCAGCCACACTTCCCTGTTGTCCTTATCCATCTACTTAAGGAAAAACTAAGTGGTCCTGCTTGTCCCCAACCAGAATGTACCAAAAGGTGCTATATTCCAAGAGAGGATTGTGCACCAGAGGTCACCACCCAAAATATACTACAGTACTTTACTCTGCACCCCTCTGACACATATACTTAACCATTCACACTCCCCTCCCTATCAGCAGCCCCCTTATCTTTCTCTTCATCTTCGTCTTCGTCTTCATCTTCGTCTTTGGCAGCGTCAGTGGTGTCTTCTTCTTCACCACCACCACCACCATTTGCCAGGGCCAGACCCTTACTTGCACCCACCTTGCCCTCACTTTTTGTCTGCTTACTCCATGTTCTGTCTTCATGGAGTGTCTGTTCACTGCACTTTTTCAGTTGCTATATGCTGCACTGCTGTTACTGCTGTCTGGGCTTCAACTGTTTGCAATCACATGAGAGTACAAATACTTCTGAGACAGATGGTGATACACAAGAAGGGTCTGATGAGGAAGGGTTCACATGTTTTGTGCCCCCCGGAGCATCAGTTGTGCCCCCACTGGAGACCAGTGCCTCACATTTTGGATGCTTTTAGACAGATGGCAGCCCTGGTGCTGCCAGCAACAGCCTGCTTAACCCCTGAGCTGACCCATCCATCTAAAGGCACCCCTGCTAGATGTGCAATTGGAAGCCTCTCCGGTGGCAGTCTGGAACATCCCGAGCACCGCCAGTGCAGCAGGCCAGCCAAACGTAGGGTAGTGGACTGAAGCAGAGATGCTGTCCTTCTGCTGGCCAGCCATTTCCCCTGACAGCACCATAGAGTTGCAGGCGACTTCCTAGAGCATTGGGTGATTGCCTGTGACTCTATGGCATGGGAGGGGGGCACTGTGGGAGCAGACCATGGGTTGGGAAAACTTCCAGGTTCATCTAAAGCAGACGCAGGTGTAGCTGCAAGTGGGCAAATGCGGTGTGCACCCGTGGAGCAGCTCATGGGGCTAACATCCTCCACATCCATCTGTTTACACCCTTTGAGAAACACTGATGCATTATATATAGGGATGCACAAAAGCAATATTTAAAAGCCCTTATCTGCTTCGCTAATGGGAGGGGGAGGAAAACTTTTTCAGGGTGACAAGAGAAGGAACATCATCCCCCCCCCCCAACTAACTACATTTTATTTCAAATTAGTAGCAAACCTTAAAGCACTTACACTCTGACAGTGCTAGTATTTGTTTACCACTATCTCTCCTGCGCTTGCAGAAACTGTTGTATGGATGGACTTTGGCGCTCAAAGCACTAGAAAATCAATTTGAGAAATGTGCCTTGGTTAGCTGCTGATTAGATGCTTTCTGGAAAATCCAAGTTTTCTTACAGGCAGAGATTTACCTCCAAGTTTGACATGTTAATTGAATATAAGCTGACACACAGTAATGATGTGATGTTTACTTGCACTGTGAAAGATTCAGCTGGGCTACAGCTGACTTGCTGGAAAAGTAGTAAGCACCAGGACCATATTTCAAACAGATCTCAGGTTTTGTACAGGTTGTGTGCAGATTTGTTTTGGAAGAAGTAATAATAATAAATTAATAATAATTTTATTTATATAGTGCCCCCTGCCTTGCATGGCACTCAGAGCACGTTACACAACTTAAAACAATATACAAATATAAAACAATTTTTAAAAATTCAAAACAATTTAAAACAGTAATAAAATACTTTAAGATAGGGGAAGGAAAAAAGGGAGGACAGAGCATACATAAGGGAACCAACCTAAAAGCACCTAGAAAATAAATATGTTTTCAGATGCTTTTTGAAGGTAAGGAGGGAGGAACTGGGATGAACATCCAGAGGGAGTGAGTTCCACACTGAGTGGCCCAGAACAGCAAAAGCCCGATCACACACCGACGTACGGTGGAATGGTGGAAACCTCAAACAGCGGGTGGTTCCCTAGCTGAGATACCCATCGAAGTGAGGTTCCAGAAGTAGTTATCAAATATAACCATGGCCTAAACCATTCAGGGCCCTAAAAAACAGAAGCATAATCTTAAAGTCAATCCATTGCTCTACTGGCAGCTAATGCAGAGAACGTAGGGTGGGTGTAATATGATCACGGCTGTCCAAACCAGTAAGAAGCCACACTGCCATGCTCTGAACAAGCTGTAAGCGATGGATAAGTACTGCCAGTAGCCCGTAGAAGTGGGAATTACAAAAATACAAAGTACGCATACAAAATATATTCTTAAAAAGCATTTGTATAATGTGAAAGAGATAATGTGCAATAAAAAACAAGATGCACAAATAGAGACCTTATTCACCACTGTCTTGTTATTTGGTGAAATCAAATTTCTTTGACAAATATAATATTGGGATGGGAACACAAATATTGGGAACACAAATATTGGATGGGACACAAATATTGGGATGGGAACACAAATATTGTGTCACCTGCACACAAAAGGAACAATACAAATTTGGTACAAACAGTACAAATATTTGGAACAATACAAATATTGTGTCACCTGCACACAAAAGGAGGCTACAGACGCAATACAAATATTGGATGGAACACAAATATTGGGATGGGAACACAAATATTGTGTCACCTGCACACAAAAGGAGGCTACAGATGCAGACCCTTTTCAAACGGGCCGCAGTGGGTGTGGGGATGGGTGTGCACCCGCGCTGGGTGGAGGTGGGTGTGCGCCCTTTCCCACGGACGCACATCCACCTCCACCCATGAAGCAACCAGCATTGGAGACCCTAGCTCAGTGTGTGACGGTGATGGGTGGAGATAGGTGTAGCACGGGAGCATGCACACACACACACCCATCCACCACAGCATTCCCACGGGTGTCTTCACCCATCTCCATGCAGTGAAACTGCATGGAGATGGGCGGGGGTGTTTTGTGTGAAAAGGGCCACAGAATTTGAGTTAAAATTGTCCTCAACTCTTTATTAATGATGAAAATGGCATCCTGAGAAAAAGGGGAAATAAACAATCTAATCCAGGATGAACCAAGAACCATACCCCTTTTCCAACCAAAGTGTCCAGTGTCTCAACTCACTGATCCTGAATGGATTCTCCCAATCCATTCCCATTCCAGATGCCTGTCCCCCTCTAGTAGGGTTATGAGGAAAGGGTAATGGTGCCTGCAACAACTAGGGAATGGGATGGCATGTATCCTGCTTAGTGGCAAAGTCACCACCATCTCCCATGATTGGGTGAGGCTTTGGGTCGCTTAGCTCCTGATTGTTTGCCCCTTCCCTCACCTCAAAAGGAGGTGCCTCAATCTTCATCAGTTCTATTCCATTCCAGGTTCCATTTAATTTCTGTGCACTCTCTTTTCAATTGGCAGAGTTCTGACAATTAAGCAAGGGATGAACAGCACAACATGAATTCCCCTACGACTGAATAATGTGCATATTGGAGGGGGTGGATGGTGTGGCAGTACAAGGAAAGTGAAAAAAAACAACCAAAACATTACGCTCAGGCCAGTCTTCCCAATAAGTGGGAAATATTTCTTCCTGGCCCCGATTAAGATGACTAGATGAGCCTTTAGTGCCAGTCTAAGCAGGCAGGTGGGTGGGTCTTGCACACCCCAAGCAAGACTGCACTGACAGTCTTCCCTCCAGCAACTGACTATAATTGGGAGGGTAAGCCCCACCTGCTCCCAGTTTCCTGCCAAAAATCCCCATATGGAGCCATGGCTATAAATTTACCTCCTTACTCTGCTCCTCTTGAGACCTAACCACCCTACTGCCCCACCCCAATAAGGGCAGGGGAAAGGGGTTGGGGGAGGGGCTGCAATTTGAAGCCAGCACCTCCTACAGCCCTCTTTTTTCCAATGATGGGGGGAGGGACAAATACCCTCCCCCACACATCATATGGGGGTGGGGAGAAGAATTTGTAAAAATATTAGTATACTGGAGCTGATTTTAAAAATTGGATTACATTTGAAGACGTATCATTTATAAGACTCAAGAAGTAATTGCTCAACACTACTCAGCACTCATCCAGAGTCCGGCACCCCAATCCAGGCTCCTCACTTCAAGGGTGTTAATAAACAAGACATTGCCCCACTTTCACCCCTATTATCCCTAGATTCACCGGCAGGACTGTTCAAGATGGTCATCTGGCAGCTGCTCCCCACAGCATCAACCTGGGAAATGTGGAGCCTGCCATATGGGCAAATTTGGGGCAAAGCGCCACCCAGGGGTCACCTCCTATGTACTGGGGGGGCACGGGGCACCCATGCAGCTTCCCTGTACCCTCTCATCTGCTGGGGTGCACACAATTTAGCATGATGGAGTTGTAGGTGCTAGCCTAGAGCATCGGATGAGTGGCCGCAATTATAATAGTGGAGATGGGCGGAGACATATTGGCAGACTGCAGCAGGGAGAATGCCTGCCTGTCTGTTTTGGTCCCGTGCACGACCTGCCGATGTGGTAGAGTGACGATGGACTCCGGGGGGCCCTCTTTTCATTTGTTAACACCCTACGAATGAATGGCATTGATGTAGTGGAAATGGTTCAGAGGAGAGCAACAAAGATAGTAAAGCGTTGGAATGCACGACAAATGAGAAGAGGCTGAAGGAAATAAGATCCTTTATCTTGAAAAGCCAATGAAATTGGGACCACAGTTGCATAGTTTTCAAATTTGTAAAAAGCAGTTATGGTACAGAGTCTTGAATATTGATTGCTCAGTTCACCATCTTACCTCACAGATCATAGCTCTTTATTCCACAGATTTTCTGCTCTCTAATTCTCCCCTGTTCACTGGAACGGTTAAGCCAGGGCTCTGCCTGGCAATAAACTTGGATTCATTGACAAAACAAGTCCCTTAAAAATACATTCTTCCTTCAATTTCCAATTCCTCCTTCCAGGAATGTTTCTAGATCTTTCCAAAACCTGGAGGCACACAATAACTTACTTCCACCTCTTTCTCCCAGTGATCAGCTTCCCTAACAATCCTCAAAAGTCTGATCTACCACGTGGTAACAGCAAGAGGTAGTCCGTGGAAGAAACATCAACTTTCTTGTTTTTGTAACTTAAAAGCAATTAAAACGTTTTAGTGAAAATGACTTTCCAGATAAGCCATAGCTTTTATTCTCACAACATCCTAGGTGCAGAATTATTATGATTGCTATTTACAAATGGTGAATAGAGGTACAGAAGGACGAAGGTTGGAATGCAGATCCCACTGTCATCAATGGCCAAATTCCCATTTATTATAATGGAGTCAAGATTTCAATCCAAGTTGTTTGACCCTGGGCAAGTCAGAATTGGTGACAAAGGAGATAACTTTACCTAGATCACAAGCTAGCCTTCCTACAGATATGGACTACTTATCCCTGTTGCTACATGTCATTTTCTGATTCTTTATTACAGACTTCAAGCTAGACATTAGATTAGACACTCCCACAGATCTGTCCACTTAGAGGCATGGCCATCAGAAAGCGCACTACCAAGCATGCTTGTCTTTTGTTCTTGGGAGCAATGGAAGGTTTCTATATAACACAAGGGAAGATTAACCCATAGTTTCTAAAATTGCACAAAGTAAAAAATAAATAATAAACTAGATAAATCTTTTCACCCTGCTTACCACCCCATAGCATGTTGAATGAGCCCTTTAAGGGTGCGCTTCCTTGAGCTTTTTTTTTTTTTTTTTTCATTTTAATTAGAGCCCTAATGAAATAATGTTCTGTCAAATTATGCTGGACTGTAATTTACAATATGTGCCAATTATAAAAAGTTAATTGGAATTTCAAAATTTGATTAAGGTATATTACATTTCATTGATGACAGAACAAAGGCAGCTGCTTGTTTATGAATGCTTAGGTAATTAGTTCTTTGAACAGAAATCAACGACCTGTTGGGAGGAGAAAATTGTGAGAAGTAGTTCCTGAATTGCAGGAATTAAATGCTAAACACACCAGGTCATATTAGGGACTCATTCGTATGGAGGTAAGAGGTATGTTGTATTTTGGAAGCAGGTGATTCTGATGGAGCAGAATAGGCAAAGATGAAGGTAAACTGCATTGGAAAACTAGTATATGCCACTGTTTGTAGCATTCTAAATGTTCTCTAAGGTCTTGAGATGTAATCTAATCTGATCTAGATTAAGCAAGCCTCACTGCCTGCAATGGGACTCTATTTCTCCTACAACATAGGATCAAGGCATTAGTGAATGCATAGCAGAGCTGAAATGAACAGTGTTTTGGGCTGTCCATAAAGTATACCACAGGGTTTTTTTCTGCCATTTTTAATCTCCCACCTTGTCACTCTATTTCAGACCATCCCCTCCAAAAGGGCTGGCATCCAAAGTGTGTTAATAAATGTGATACTGCCTGCTATGACCCTCTCTTTCTGAAATGCAGTGACAATACCCCATACTACATGATCGTGCCAAAGAAGCAAACATATGGTTGTGACAACACGTTGTGACCAATGCCCCCTCCTCCCAGTTGTCACATACTGTCACAACTTTGCTAACCATTCTCACCACTTGTGTGACATGTTTTGAGGACAGTTCCTTTCAAATTCATTAATTCAATTTTCTCTTTGTGAGCATTAACCAATACTTACATTCTAACTTGTAACCCTTGGTAAATTCAATGTATTATTTACATTGTGTACTCAGAATTTTTTTTGTTTCTAATTGCATATTTCATATCATGTGACATGGACTAACGAGTCAACCACTTACAGAATTGCTGAACAATGAAGTGAACAAACAACTAATGGCCTAACACCAACTATCCACTTCTTAATTTCAATAAATGTATACATTTGCTTAATCTGGAAAATAAATTCAGTTTGGACCCAAATATTTCAATATGGCAAATTTAACAAATGCAAAATTGACTTTGAATATTCACTGGAGTACGTGTAAAAAAATCAGACTGGAAACAACTTGTGCACAGGTTAGCCTAGTTCAGAAAATCATACATGAGATATTTTATAAGCACTCATTAGCTTAACACTTCCCACTGAAGTTAGCAGCAGAACTCCTACTGACTTCAAAAGAAACAGAGTTGGTTCAGCACTGAATGCTTTTGAAAAGAGCAACAAAAATAAGCTCTTGCACCAATAACTCCCCCCCCCCCCCATTTACTTTTTAGGTAATTTAAAACTCTCTACCAATAAGTTTTACTTTTAGGTTAACATCAACTTGACCTTTAAAACATCTATCCCAAGCCCCTGTCCCATCCCACAAATAGGCCTCTCTGTAGACAATGGAACATAATGGCAAACTTTGCCCATATCAAATGTTATTGGGAAGGTTTTTTGTCTCTGACTCAGCACCTTTGTTATATATCTCTGCCACTGTGGCAGTTAGATGTATGCTAGTTCTTCTACCCTGCTGTGAGGTTAATCAGACAAGGAAAAACCCTGCTGGGAGTTGTGGTAATTACACTGGAATATCTCATCTCTTCTTGAACTCTCTCTAGGACTTCATTTTTCTTAATAGCAAACAGCAATACTAATTAAAAACAGATGCTAATTATGTCAGTGTATCTCATGTCCCTCTTCCTTGACATGTTAGCATAAATGGTAGCTACAAATGAGCAAGAACACTATTAATGTATCATTCAGTTCAGCAATTTCTACTTTTACTCTGATTTTGTACTTGCTGATGTTATTCTCATTTTGGTTAGGGTATTCAGTTATTTGACCAACCAGATGAACCAAAATGGCTGGGGAAAACAGCCTGAAAAAAGAAATGAATATCCAAATGAAGAAGACATGAATAGTTTGTATTCACTTTGGCAGACCTGATTCAAATCAGGTACAATTGTTGAATACCATATTCACCACAGATTTACGTTTCAGCCTTAATTTGAGTATAAAAGTTTTCCCCCCTCCCAATAGCTCAATGATAAAGGAATAAAAGAAATAAGCAGAAAAAAGGGTTTTGTACCAATTGTCCTTATTTACTAGCATTCAGCAAGGCTCTGTTCACTATCCATCTTACTGGTGATAGTTCCCTCTATTCCATTCCTCATTGCACTTTTCCATATTTTCCCCCTTCTCTTAGGGAAAAAAAGATATGTAAATATAATGTAAATCTCTTAGGGTCAAGTTAAAATGTGAAGGTATAGAGCTATGTGTTATCACTCCCTCTGTTCAGTGGGGCCGATCCCATGCCCCACAGATCCAATGTGCAATCCGCACGTGCATGCATGTCCACTGGGAATGCATTGTGCCATCTAAGCAGGACCTGTGCAGTTCCCACTCGGATTCCATGCGGAGGGGTTTGGGATTATGGCCATTGAGTATTTCTTAGATCCAGTCTACCCTATGTGCAGAGAAGAATAAGGACCTTTTTACACAGGTGGCACCCATGCATGAACACCCAGAAATCTGGGTGAGTGTTGCCCATGTAAATTCCATGGTGGGTGGGTGGGGGAGTGTGCATCCATGCGCACTCCTGCACACACACATGCACACCTACCTCCACCCATCCCCCACACATGGAGCAATCGACAAAAATATGTGTTGCTCCATCCATGTTGATGGGTGGAGGTGGAGGCGGCTGTAGAGGGGTGTGTGCCCATCTCAGTTTGGTCATGTTCAGTTTGGATCAGGTGTTCGGAAAAAGGCTCTCTGTGCGAGGAATGATGGCTCCAGACCCATGACGGCGGATTCTGGGGCTAGAGTGGCAGCTTCTATATATTGGCCACAGCCCTCCCTGCCTGTAACTTGCCCCAGAACCCTGATGGCGGGTCCTATGGCTGGAGTGGCTGTTTCTTGGTGTGGTGGAATGACATCGCCTCTGTGCGAGGAATGATGGCCCCAGACCCATGACGGTGGGTCCTGGGGCTAGAGTGGCAGCTTCTAGATACATATTGACCACAGTCCTCCCTGCCAGTAACGTAGGTCCCAGAACTCTGATGGTGGGTCCTGGGGCTGGAGTAACTGTTTCTTTTTTTATATATATATATCTCTACACTAAATCAAATTGCTATTAACTATTCTAAAACCTATTGAACTAAATGGAATATCCTAATAATTAACTACAAAGGCCTTTTCCTACAAACATACTGTATATCTATCTCTAGACCTAAGCTAACTACTATGTATATCTATCTAGTAACTATCTATCTAATAACTATCTATCTATCTATAAAATATTACACAGGGGAAAACACAAAGAACACAGGGAGGGGTACAAAACTGAAATGAAAATCAATCTAATAATAATCCTACTCTAAATAAATCCAAAACTTAAAACAGGGGAAGGGAATCAGGGATGGAATAAGAGGGAGAGGGAAAGGATTCAATGGAGGGGGGAGGGAGGAAGGAAGATTGAACACAGGGAACACAGGGAGGGGTAAAAACAAAAAATAACACCTAAATCTATCTAATATAATCTAAATAAATGATAATATGGAGGTAAATGGGTTGGATGGATGAAATAGGAGGAAGATGGCAATGGATTAGGAATAGGAAGGAACAAAAACTGCTGGGAGAGAGGGAGCCTTCTGAAATGCCTGCTGTTCAGGAACAGTGACTAACTCAGAAGGTGTTGGGAAGGCGGGGAAGGAATCAGTTTTGTTTCTTGCTGCGCCCTCAAGCCCCATTGGCTCCGTGCAGCCTAGCCCGTGGCCAATCGCAGACTGCAAAGCAAGTGATCTGTAGGGATCGGCAAACAGAATGCGGTTCGGATGTTCGGTCATTCGGTTCGAAACCCGAGTTTGGGTTCGATGGTTCGGTTCAGCCAATTTCAGGTTGGCCGAACTTGGTTGAACAGTAAAAAAATAGCAATATCGGAACCAAAACTGAAACAAAGCCGAAACTGAAACCGAAACTTAGAATTTTTTTACCCTGAAAAGACGTTTTTCCTGCACCCAATCTCATCCGAACTCATCCGAACACAACCGAACTGTTCGGTCATTCAAGAGTTCGGTTTGGTTCGGACATCCAAACAGACCGCGTTCAGCCCAAACATCCGAATCGCGTTCGCCCATCCCTAGTGTTCTAAGGTGAAACGGGATGGTGATTGGGCAGGCTGGCTGCTACTCCAAGCCTCTCCACCCCTGATGCCTGGAAGTCTGCTCCTTAGCTGACTCCCCCTCCCTGTCTCATTTTGCCTTCCAGTAACACGTTTTGCCACCTGAACTCACCCGAACATGACCCGAACTGACTGAACTGTTCGGTCATTTCAACGTTCAGAATCTAGTTCAGTTCGGTCAGTTCGTGTTCGGATTCGAGTTTGGGTTCGGTCATCTGAAAAGGCATGTTCGGGCTGAACTCTGCACTTCTGAACCACGTTCATCCATCCCTATCTATAAAATTATGAGTGGTGTGGAACTAATAAACAAGGAGCAGTTATTTACCCTCTCAGCTAGTACTAGAACTAGGGGACACTCCATGAAACTCATGGAGTTTAAAACAAATAAAAGAAAATACTTTTTCGCTCAGCATATAATTGGGTTGTGGAATCTACTGCCAGAGGCTGTGGTAAGGGCCAGTACTATAGCTGATTTTAAAGAGGTTTGGACAAATTTCTGGAAGATAGGTCCATTAGCAGCTATTAGCCAGACAGGATCATGGAACATGATGGGAGCTGGGGGGAAAACAACAGGGAATGGATCCCCCATTGTGACCTGTTGGGTGCTTCTCCCAAGCCAACGTGATTGGCCACTGTCGGAGACAGGATGCTGGGTGGACCATGGGTCTGACCCAGTATGGCACTTTTTATGTTCTTATGTTCTTAGAATGGAGAAGGGAGGGAAAACATGGGCGAAAGACAGGGATATACATACAGATGGGGAACTGAGTCTGAGGCCGCTTTTAAATGAGGCGCTGAAAAGTGTCTCCTGAGCCCTGTGTTGAGAGGAAAGCCATTCAGGTAGTGTTTACATGCTCCCTGCGCTGCCAGAAGCGACGTGCTCCCCGTTGTCGGCAGCGGCAACAGCTGGAGATGCGGTGCTTTGAAGAGGTGCGTTCTGAAAGCGTGAAAAGTGAGGCTTTCAGAACATGCCTCTTCTGGTAGCGAGAGGAGCATGTAAACATTCCCCACGTGACTTTTCTCTCAACGTGGGGCTCAGAAGGCGCTTTTCAGAGCCTCATTTAAAATTGGCCTGAGAGACAATGACTTCCCAAATCCACAAAGTGAATTTGTGGTTAAGACATGCTTTGAATCCTGGGGTGCAGCCACACAAGATACCTATTGCACCTTGGGCAGCCTTAGCAAATGATGCATAGCCCACTCTGGGCAGCCTTAGCACACGATGCAATGCATCATGTGGCTGGAGGCCACCAGATGTTCTCCCCACCATGGGCTGGGTAGCTGGCTGCTATGCTTTGCATCCTTGGAAAAAGATCAAGGATGCAGCATGTGGCAGCCTTACCCAAAATGGGTTAAGGCTGCCCAAGGTGCGGCAGCTTATCTTCCCAGCTGCCACCTGCCCTGCTGTGCTGTGCTGCGAAGTCTGCTGCAGAGCTTTGAGCTTCAGCTGCTCACTCCAGTCTCATGCAGCCATGTCATGGCCAAGACAGGATAGTGTTTGGGGTGTCGAAAGAAGGCGGGGCAGGGCTGGACACCCACTCATGTGGCTGGTGCCTAGGCCTGCCCAACTCCATGGTGGGAGGTCTGACAGCAGCCCGTACGGCTTCCCTGTGGGGTGAGCACCATCTGCTCTGCTCCTTGCTCTGGCCCTGCAGTGTGGTGGCTGTGCTTGCCTTCCATGGGACTCGGAGGGGTTCAGGCCCTCCACAGCTAATGTGGCGGCACCCCTAGGGTAATTTTAGACATTACGTCACCATGGTCAATCATGGTGCATCCCCCTGTGGTGATAGTGGTGGCGTAACGTTTGTTGGGCTGAAAAGAGATTCCCACCAGATGTTCACCCCTGGTGGGAATCTCTTTGACCACACTTTCAGCCCTCCGACCACCCAGAGCTCCGGAAGCGTGGTCAAAGAGATTCCTGCCGTGGGTGAACATGTCTGTTGACAGGCCGGCTGGATTCCAGAGAGGGATTAAAAGGTGATTCCGTGCCGGGGCTAACGGGTGGCCCAGCACATCTGAAATCACCCCTAGTCTCCCAGGGCCATGTCCAGCACCTTAAATGCTAGGTTACAATGAAGGAGAGCTACCTAACCATAATTTATACTTATGAGTTTGGTTTTTATTTTTGCATGTAACATGTAACAGTTTGCATTTGTCATTATTAAATCTCATTTTGTTTCTTCCATCCCAAGCCTCTACTTTATCTAGACCATTACTACAAAAGTAGGAATGGGTGAACACATTAAGAAACAGTAAACAGTGACTAACAAGGCTTTAGTATGGTGCTATAATCTGAACAGAAGGGGAAAGCTTCCAGTTTCTCTGCATTTGCCAAAAAACATCAGTAGCGGCATTACAGCATTTGTAAAGCCTTTGGAATCTTTCATGACTAAAGATCACACATAACGTCTGCCTATTCCTACATCTGTCCATGTAGTTTTAGCAACATTGTTTATCAGCATGTCCATCACCACTCAACACATTTAAGACAGAAATTCACACTATATTAACTGAAACACCAGGGCATCTATATTATTCACTCTGGCTAGGGGCTAATCCTGCTACATGAAAGTTTTGAGTTAATTAAAGCTCAGTCGTTATAGAAGATGATGCATCTATGCTTTCTTTTCTAGGAAAGCTCACATATACATATGAAGAACTATTGAAAAATGTTATTGTAAAAATAAATTAATTAGCAGAACACAGAATATTACTGGCAAAGGAAACTACGGCTCTATTTTTCCATAAACTCTATGATTCAGTTACCCTGAATGCTTTGTGTAAGAGACTCCCAGAGAATTTCAATTCCAGTAAGTTTGGCCTTCTTAAATTGCCCTGGAATTTAAAGTGCTGATTAAATGGACTGCTTATCGTGGGCACTAGCAGAAGTTCTGCAAAGGGATGCAATGCAACCCCATGGCTCTTGCCTGGCCCCATCCCTTCAGCCAGGGAGCAAGGCCATATTTGAAATGGGCAGTGGCAAATGAGCTTCCTCTTCCCTTTCTGGATGTGGCCACTCCACTTTTCAAGCACGGCAACATTTCACCTCTTGGAAAAGGCTGTGGCCATGTTGGAAAGGGGTGGAGTGAAGGGGGACCCCACCATTTTCTGACATGAACTTGCTCCCATTTCCAGTGCTGTGATGTCATGGCACTTGGAAAGAGGCATGGCCACATTGATAAAGGGCAGGGAAAAGGAACACTCTTGTTCTCTTGATCCCCTGAGTTTAATTTTGTTCCCTCCCCCTCCCTTCCCCCCCCCCCCCCCCCCCCCCCCCCCCCCCCCCCCCCGCTTGTTATCCATACACACTCCGGTGACCTGGGCATACAAAAGGCATCCAGACAGCCTGTCCATGCACGTTCTTGCCCATGAGACCGAAGTCTGCCCCAGAAGCCTCTGGTCCTTGGATCACTGCCACCTGGTCTCTGCCACTGTGCCTCCAGGTAAGCAAAAATGGTACCCGAACCACAAAAGGCGATAGGGATCCTGAAAATTCCATGTGTTTAGCCATTTTACCAGGTATCGATTTAAGCTCTATTCTTGTCAAGATCTTCACTACAGCTGAAATGAATAGTGGATTTTGTATTCTCAATTTCTCAGATACCATTTGTATTTTTGAAGAAAAAAAAAAGCTAGAATGATTAAAATCAAAGGCAAAATTGTGTTGCCCTCATTCATGTATGTGAGTGGCAATCAAGATGTGTCAAAGCAACCATAACATTTGTTGTTGTTGTTATTATTATTAATAATTATGATTATTTATTTATTCTATTTAATATTTCCTTGTAGAGCTGAAAAATACTAATCAAAATATTTCTGTTGAATTTGAACTATTCATTTCATTTGTGTCAAAACAGGTGATCTGTTCTCTCAAATTTTTCCTTTTGGTTTATCGGTCATTTTGGTATTTCGGTTATTTCATTTTGGCTGTTGTGCACATAATAGTGCTAATAGTACCAAAGCAAAGCTACCCAAAACACCAAAACAAAATATCTAATAAGGGACTATGCAAATAAGCATCTGTGTGCAGATGTTCAAACATTTTGAAGGATATATGACAGTTGCAAAAGATTTTACAAATGATAAAATCTGCTATTCAGTTCATCCCTAGTCGCTTCTGCCCTTGGCAGTCTTCTGATATCCATAAACTTGCTCCAAGGGGTATGTTAGGAGAGAATATGGCTTGTGCTGTTCAGTTTCTGCTTAGTGAAAGCCTGTTGAAAGTGACATAATCCTTGAAAAATCAATTATAAAAGAGATTTATCGCACCATCTGTGCTCTGGATTTAATTAATATAGTCACAGGCCTATAATCTTAATATTCCACTTGTTTTGAAAGACATTTTTTTTTTCTAAGCTGAAAGGTAATTTGTTAGAATTATAGCATGCTTTCCCCATCTTTCTTAAAATAGTAATTTGGTATAAATCAGTGGTTCTCAATGAGTGGGTTGGGATCCACTGATGGATCCTGAGAGGATCTTAAGCAGGGCACCGTGTGGTTATGAATTGCTGCCAAAAGGGAAATACACATAGACTATATGGAGACCTGGTGTTAGGTGGGTCTTCGGGCTGCTTGGGATTCATGAGCCCCGGTGTAGCTGTGTCACATTCCATGCCATGTACCCTCCTGCCACTTATTCTAGCTGCCTGTGCCATTGAAAGAGGGTGTGGTGGGATAGGAGGAACATGGCCTCCTGCAGCTTCCTCACCTTTCTAGCCTGGCCCTCCTCCTCATGCTGCTTCTGGCCACCTCATGTAAACTAGGGTTTTACACTGCTGGGATGCTTTCCACATCCACCCAACCCTGCCCACTGTTGGTATTTGGACACTCCTGATTCTGGATTTATTTTTATTTTTTTAAGGTTAGTCTTAGATTTTTCAAAATGTTTTTGGGTGGCTCTCACCCGCAAAAAAGCTGAGAACAATTGCTATAAGTCAGGTAATTATAAGGCTGCTTTGAAAAAAGTAAGGGTGTTTTCACACATACATTTCTCCTGCATGTTTGTTGTTACATCCTGAACTTTCTGTGTGTCTAAATCACTCACCCAGATCTTAAACATCCAGATCTTTGAACTTCTGCATAGAACTTCTCCCAGAACCTTTGTGTGTAAAAAGTTCTCCTGGTAAACTGCTTTTCTCCAGGCAGCTGTGGTCACTTGGTTTCCATGGCAGCCCCTCGTGTCTACAGCTGCAGCTACTTTACGCTTCCTCAGGGCACTGTGTGTGTGTGTGTGTGTGTGTGAAGAATTCATCCAGAACTTATTTGTGGACTTGTAAACCCAGAAGATTGAAAGACCAGCACTTTAAGGTGTGTGCAAAAATGCCCAAAGCCATATTAAAATGCCCAATGGGGGATGTGGGGAGATCAGCTCTGGTACAATTTATGAAAAACTCATTCTACTTTAAAAGCCTGCAGTATTATTGGAATGACTGCAGTATCATTCCGTGCAGTAGTTTGTCTGTCTTCCTTCATACAGTGTGTTAGTGAAAATATCCAGCACAAGTGACGAACTCTCCTCTTCAGGCTTTCACACCTTGTTAAAGTGATGCTTGACAGGCTAATAATAGTAATGTTGGGACTCTGCTACTGGCATTTGTGCAGCATATGGTACATAAAGTGAAGTACAAGCAGCAGCGGTACAAAAGAACTGTAAACTGCATGCTCAAATTGTTATCATCCTTTATTTTGTGCTACAATAATATTTATAATAAACCCAGACCTTGTTAATTTGACTTCCAAACTTGAGAGACCCAAATTAAAATTTATAACCAGAAAATGAAAGGCCTGGATGAGGCTTAATTATCCTTTCGATTCAGTTACTATGTACCATTACTGCCTATCCCTGCAAGTGCATAATTTGCAAACACAGCAAATTAAACCAAGGACTATTTACATAAAGCCCTTAATGAATCGTAAGGTCCTGTACATAAATCCACCACAGAGAATATACCACAAATTACTTCTCTTCATCACTGTCCACTGATCGCCATATGCAACAACATGGATGACAAAAGCTTCCAAATTACCAGGCATTTATCATCCTCTGTGTTTTCAAAACATAACTGATATTTTGAAGGATTCATGCAGGCCAAGCTTGGAGAATGGAGTGGGCTTTTGTAAGTAGATTGCCTCTGTGTATATAGGCAGGGGCAATGAGAATCAAATTATCTCAGACTCCAGCTATGCCCAAAGGAGCACTGGGAGCAATTAAAAAAGAACTGTTCCATTCTTCAGTACTGTCATCCCACACATTGACAAGTCTTTGATAGCAAAGAGTAAAACTCCTTGCACATAATTAGCTTGTGCAAACTGATGAAAGAATTAAATATAAAGTGTTCTACTCAAAGACATGATCATCAATCTACATTTCATTCCTTCACCACTGATTTGGAAATGTAGTGAGATAGGAAAATTATCCCGTTCTCCCACACAGTCCTTAAGGGGCAGAAATGATGGTCTTAGACCTTAATCCTTTTTTATTTTTTTATGTGGCTTTTTTAGCCTGATTAGTTCAGTCCCAAGTAGAATCCACAGAAATAAAAGGACTTCTAAAGCCTAATGGAGTTGTTCTGAAAATGAAAGGGAAACATTTATGAAATAATTTAAAATGCAGTGACCTTTCATAGGACAAACAAAGTTTGGTGTCTAAACAACAATCTCCAAGATGAACTTGGATATACTACATCCCTGGTGATTGTGAATTTAATAAGGTGAGATTGTCAATCGAGCAATGTGGTTGAATGTCTTCTGGCTTATGACATGATTTTCCAACTTTCACAAAAGTGGGAAAGATTTTGAACACTAGGGATGGGAAATTGGGATGAAAATCAAATCAAAATCGGAATCAGATTCAATTTCCCATTGAAGCCAATGGCAAACCAAACCTATTCAGTTTAACGGGCCATTCATCATTCTGAGCCACAATCCTAGAATGATGAGTGGGCCAAAGAAGAGCCTAACAGATTCCAATAGCAGAGAGGGGGGAAATGAGCGAGAGTGCACTCCTGAATTAATTCGATCCAATGGAAATCAGGTGGATCTGAAAATTCAAGTCGATCAGATTGATCTGATTCCAATGAAAATCAGGTGACTAGAACTAATCCGATTCCAATTTTTCCCATCCTTATTGAACACTTTGGAGGACCAAATTAGAATCCAGAAGAATCTAGATAAATTGAAGAAAGGGGACAAAAATAATAAAATTAAAACGAGCAAAAATAAATGTAACATGTAACAAATGAGAGAAAGGAAAACAAAGTATGGGTACAAATACAAAATGGGTGAATACCTCTTTCGTTATGCTCCATCTTGATCCTTGAGGTCAAATGGGAATGCCATCTTCCAAGTATTGTTGATGGATCAAGTCTGTACAGCAAGGACTGGCAGAAGGGTGTTCTCAGTGGATGGGGATATCTATGGAACTCCCTTCCCATGATGATTCATCAGAACCTGGGCCTGAACATATTCTGGAGCTGTTTTAAGACCTTTATATTTGACAAGGTGTTTGGTGGGTGGCAACATGGTTGTGGGGGCTTGGGTTTGATTCTGGAGATGAATATGTTTTTTTAATTTATTTATTCTTCTTTTCCTGCCCTGAGCTTTTGAGATAGGGCAGGAATCAGGATACAAATTTAAATAAATAAAATAGAAGGGCAGCAACTCTGATGAAAATTACACAGTAAATTTGGGGGAAAGTGGATCAGAAACTGAATAGATTAGCAGTGAGAGGCTGTTGCAATAAAGGCAAATGTCTCCTTTGCTTTAAGAGAATTACTCTGGTCATGATATAAAAAGTAAATTATATCAATATACACAGCACTGGTTAGGCCTCAGGTGGGGCACTGCATTAGCTTTTGGTAAGTGCTTAATCTCTTCTTAGGTGGAGATATCTACCTACTAAGAATAATAGCATTACACAGGGAATCTTGTTTACTGTAGTTTCCCCGTTGGTGTCCATGAGGGAAGTGCAGTGAACACAGGTCCCTGTAACAGTGGAGACCAACAGTGATGCCTTTTAAAAAACACACCAAACTTTATTAAAGAAGGGGTAGGAGTAAGAAAGCAGGCAAGTTGTCACACTAGCCCAACCAATAGCCAACCCAGAACAGCCCAGAATCCTGTTTCTGACAGTGGTGCTACCATCAATAACTTAAAATATGTACTAGAGCTGAAATGAGTACCTGCAAAAATGGTTCTACCCACTAAATTTATAGTATCTGAATCAAACTTAGTATTTCAGATACCTCTTGGAACCCAAACTGGTTATCGATCGGTTACCTGAAATACCAAAATACCGACAACCAGTATACGGAAATACCGATAAATACCAAACTTTTGTCCTGATTTTCATCCTGATTTTGGGGGGCTTTGTTTTGTTTTGTTTTTTATAATTCCGGGTACTCAAAAAACAACCAAAATGTTGGTCTTTCTGGTATTTGGTTGATATTCAGGTACCTATTAGGATACCCAAAACAGTGCCTGAAAATATCATTCTTACCCACAGATAGGCCAAGTAAAAGGTCTAGTCTCAGATGAGTCATTTCTTCCAAGTTACATCTATAACTGCCACTTTTTGGTTAAGTCCACAGACAGCTTTTGTAAACTGTTTTAACTTCAGATGGAATAGGTCTGGCCACAAGTTAGTCAAGTGAAATCCAGGGAATTTAAGCAGCTTTGACTCTTCTCACAGGATGGGAGGTGGGGAAGTGAGGGAGTAGTGCTACTATTTCAATGTGCTGGTCAGATCTATGTTTCCATTTCCAGAGGGCGAGCAGGAACTGAGCTAAAAACTCTTATGCTGGGGAAAAAACGTGGGTGAAAGGCTGAGGAGACCATTAGGCAACCATTTTCCAGCCTAACATGAACAAGTCTTTCTGTTTCTTCAACTCCTATCCCATACATCCCCAAACCAGGAGCCTTTGTGCTTCTTTCCCCCAACCAAAACAAGGGCCTCACTCCCTCCTCTTACTGTCCCCAGAAAGGAAGATTTCCCTCTCTTGTATTTCCGGCTATCCCTCATTCCATAGGTGCAGGACATTCCTTTCGCCAGTTGGACTATCAGCTTCTAGTATCTTTCTTCTGTGGCCCACCTGAAGGCCCCAGCTGGGGTGGGCTTGAGGAGCTCAGACCTCCCTGTAAATATTTCTGCTTACTGTCTGTGTATCCCAGGTTTTTCCCCTCAGTTTGTTAGTCTGATAGCTAAGATGTTCAAAGATTCAAATGAATGACTGATGCCTAAGGCCAGAGAGAAGTAGTCACAATTATAGTCAGAAAATGCCTAAATTGAGAGGGCCTCCTTTCCAAAGACAAGTAGAATTGCCCCCTTCGTCATGCATCCTGCCAACCTGAAAAGGCATATGAAGAGCACTCATCTGAAACACTTTCCTTCAAGTGTTTTGATATTGAGGCCCTGACCTTGCAACTGGCTTCACTCAGGTGAGGCACCTCTAGAGTCCCATTTGATCCGGATACAGGACTAGGGCTAGAGTTTGTTCAGATGCAAGCTGTGTTGCAAATGTTGGAACGTAACAGTGTTTGGCTCTGTTTATCTTGGAAAAACACTCTTAAGCTTGATTGGTTTTCTACAAGACAGAACATGTTGAAAATTACTTCCAACAAGGTTAAAAAGCCCGGCTCCTGAAATGACAACAGTGATGATGGGAAGTTCTACATGTGCAAATGGTTTTTGCTAGAAGGTTAGCATTTGAATTAAAATAAAAGTGGGTGGAAATGCATTCTCTCTCGGGGATAGTTTTATTTGTTTTCCTTTGGTTTAAAAAAATCTAGGTGGTGTAATTAAAAGAGATGGAATTCTGGGCAACTCCTTCCATTCCTTCACTCCATTCAAGAAGGGGGGATAAACTAGTAAATATTATGAAGCATGGGGGTCCGCCGCATACACAGACACTAGGGATGTGCAGTACATCTTATATCTGCATCTGTATTTTAGTGCAATGAGATCTGGAACTCTGTATCTGTATCTCATTCTAGTATGCACAATAGGCTATTTATTTATTTATTTGTTTATTTTAGATTTAGCCAGTAATGTGAAATAGTTTGGGAAATGGTTTGGACTGTGTTAAGCTGTATCTGGATTTTCTTTCCTTTTCTGAGGCTCCCTCACTGCTGGGACTGAAGCTGGACTGGCTCTCTGGGAGCTCACAGCTTAAAAACTTTATTTATTTATTTATTTATTTATTTATTTATTTAAAAAAATTGTTCATTGATTGTTGAGAGCTCATATCAGGGCCAAGATTTTGGTCCCGGTACTCAAACTAATGAAAACTTTCACAAGAAGCAAAACTGCTTCTTGTTTCAGTCTATCTGGGAGGAAACTAAACAAAGTGAGGCCTCAGCCTCACAGAAACTGCTCTACTGGCTCCAGCTGAGGTGGGAGACCAATAGTGACAAGTAACATAAGGGAGCACACCCAGAGGAGATGAGAGCCAAAAATAACCAGAGGCAAGAAAGGTGGAACAGGAATTGAAGAACTGAATCATACTTAAATCCCATTTTAGCAGTTCCAGTGGCATGGGATTTAATATTGAAAGATATCAAACAATGGCATACAATCACAGGTGTTTATCTCAACAACAGCGGAAGTATGGATTCTTTGGATAGTGAGGAAATACCGACGGATAGTCGTAAGCGCTCACGGAAGGTATTTCCTGACAGTATCGGAGGTGTGAGGAATCTCTGGCCCATGGTCTACTCCGGCCCGCAGGGCTTGTTCCCATGGCCCAGCGACCTCTAAGGCCTTCCCCATTATGTGCGGCCCATCGCCTGGCTTGCTGTGGCCTGAGCAGGGCTTTGAGGGCCACACACAATGGGGAAGGCCTAATGACACTTACCTGACCAGAGCTGTTGCTGGAGTCCGGCTGCAGCTGCTGCAGGTCTGGATTCAAAGCCCTGCAGGGCCTACATGCCACGCTGCACCACGGGTCTCTGCTTCTACCTGGACCCGGACACCAAGCTGCCCCTCCTGACGCTTGGCCAGGGGGCGGGACACTGCCTCCAATGCCAAAGATTATGGGACTGTGGACAGCGCCGAGCCAAGTGCAGGTGAGTCCAGGAGCGAGGTGGCGTGTGTGTGTATTCTGTGTGTTCTGTGTGTGTGTGTGTGTGTGTTGTGTTCTGTGCATATTCTCTGTGTGTGCATTCTGTGTGTGTGTCTGTGTGTATATTCTCTCTGTGTGTATTCTCTGTGTGTGAATTTTGTAATAGTTGTACTTTAATTGATTTTAATTACTTGTTAATTACCTTTCCTTTTAAATTCATTTTAATTGATTATTAAATTGATTTTAATTAGTTTTGACGTGCAGCTCCCAGCATGTTTGGGGACCGACAATGCGGCCCCCGGCCTCAAAAAGGTTCCCCACCCCTGCAGTATGGGATCAGTCATTCTGGCCTCAGATCTAGTTTTCAATGGAGCAATGTTTTATTATAGATATCTGTAAAGATCAATATTAATACAGATACAGAGCAGCCATCCCTAGCACTCATACTTGGGGATCAGACAATGTGTGTGTGTGTGTGTGTGTGCTTAGCCCTGAACATACTAAGTTTGTGGGACTCTGGAGCATGGTGATTACTATCAGGGTCACTGGCAGAATTATATTGGGGGGCAGGGAGATGGAGAGTCTCTTTACCCCACACAATTTTGACCTGGCTACACCCCATTTCCAAGTGTCATGAAATCACACTCATAAAACAATACTCAAATAAATGTCCCGGCGATGACTATAAAGCCCCCGGTGATGACTATATTATTGCCGAGGTCTTTAAGGGAACTCCTTACTGGTGGGCACACCTCTTAGCAAAATTTTTTACACTAATTAATGAAACCAAAAAGGTGCCCATGGAATGGGGCCATAGCATCATTATCCCATTTTTAAAAAAGGGTAATCCCAAAGATCCGGTGTGCTATCACCCAATAAGTCTCATCCCAGTTTTAGGGAAATTGTATGCTAGATTTATTTTAGACCATCTTCAGGCCTGGACTGATAGACATAACTTAATTCCATTGGAACAATCTGGTTTCAAAGCAAACTGTTCGGCAATAGATAATTGCTTTCTCCTTGTGCATCTAGACTTTAAATATGTAACTATCTGATGCACTAATTTATATCTAGCCTTTGTGGACCTGAAAAAGGCATTTGATTCTGTGCCAAGGAGGAAACTATGGTTGACGTTAGCCTCCCTGGGGATAAATAAAGATCTGCTGACCCTTATTATTCAACTCCATTCCAATAATAAGGCAAAAGTTAGAATGGATAATCATGGTAAATATATGCAGCAATTTTGTACACAGAAAGCCCCCATACTTACTAGCCCCCATACTTTTTAAATTTATATCGGAGTGATTTGGTTAAGCTGCTTCAGCAGAGTGACCATCATGCATCTAAGATTGATAATTATCTTTTAACAATTTTATTATATGTGGATGATTTAGTTTTACTTTCCCAAACAAGGAAGGGGTTATGTAATCTAGTGAATACTTTAGAGATATATTGTAGTAATAATGAACTAATCATTCTAAATCCCAAGTCCTTGCTTTAGGTAAAGGTGTTAAACGATTTGTATGGAAGACCCAGAGAGGTGAATATAGGCAAGTGGAGTCGGTAACATATTTGGGGATGGTCTTCACTAAGAATGCTTCTTGGGATAAACACTGCCAATATCAGAGGAAGAAGGTGGAACAAGTAGTAAGACAAATTTTAAAAATGGCAAAATGTTCAAAAGTAATTCAGATCTCTGAAATATTAAAAGTATATAAAGCAAAGGTACAGTCTATTTTATTATGTGGCATGGAGATGTTACCAGCTAGTAGTAGGGAGAAGCTAGAAATCATACAGAATAAATTCCTAAGGGGACTCCTGGGAACCCCCCAAGCAGTGCCAGGAGCTGCTGTTCGAGCCAAAGCAGGGATCTTTTCGATTAAAGCCCCTAGGTAAATAAGCCTTTTTGAGATATTGGCTAAAGTTAACTAATCAAAGGGCAAGTGCATTACTGTACTATTCCCTACAAGAACAACTTGAATACAAAGGCATTTCAATGTATCCCTGGATGGCTCAAGTATTCTCCAACCTAGCTGAACTAGGACGGTCTAGTTATACACTCTGGAGGCTAAATTTTATCCAGCAAAAACAGCTGCTGAGCTCTAGAGTGCTAGATATTGCTCGCCAGGAGGATGTGGCAGAACTACATGAGTGGAAAGTAGCGCCATGGCTAGTACAGATTAAAACCATCTTTGGCCTAGAATGCTACTTAGATGGTATCCCCCTCCCATGACTTGCGTAGAACAATCATGTTTTTAAGATTCCATCTTTTGAAATCAGCAGTCACACATGGGAGATATAATTCCATTCTGAAATAATTATGCCTCTGCCCATGTGGCAGAGGTGTACAAGAGTCTATAGACCACACACTGTTAAATTTCTCATTGTATGATGATTTATGGAATACATGGATTGATCCTCTGTTTGAGGGGAAAGAGTTTTTGACTATCCTTCAGAAAATGCACATACACTTGGCGCCAAAGAAGGATGAACACTCTATGGCCGCTTTTAGACGTGCAGCTGGATCAGGCGTGGGAGCGGCGAAACAGCCGCGGCGCTGTTTTAGATGAACCGAAAGCGGAAGTTGTGCGTGTGATCCGGCGCCGCGCATTCTTTTCCGGCCGCGTATGTCACCCCAGAGAGATCAGGGTGGTTCGCTCGCGGTCGGCAAAGAATGCGTGGCCCCGGATCACGCGCACAACTTCCGCTTCCGGTTCATCTAAAACAGCACCGCGGCTATTTCGCTGCTCCCGCACCTGATCCCAGCTGCATGTCTAAAAGCGGCCTATGACTATAGCAATATTTACTTGATTAATGTCTAGGAATAGATGATTGGTGATCAATACTGAAAAGGTTAAGTAACTGATTAAGTAGTAGATTACTAAATTAAGGTTGGAATGGCTAGAACCACATTTGGTATCTTCCAAAATTCCTAGAAGCAGAGTCTGTTATCCTTTTATAATTGAGAAGGGCAATGTACGATTACTTGGTATTTTAAGATGTATCGTGTTGTTTTGCTTGCTTTTGTATTCTGTATGGTAATGGTGAAAGCTGAACCAATAAAATATTATTATTATATTAGTCAAAAGGTGCATGGTCACTGTAACAGATTGCAGTCTAATAGAGCTGTTACTTACTGCAACAGAGGTAGCATAGTGGCGACAGAGCTGGCTACCAGCTTGAAATAAGCAGAGGACTGTGTGAGGTTTGGCAGAGTCAGATTGAAAGACGCAGAAAGCCTCAGCACAGCCTCACAACTGAGAGCAGTTACAGAGACTCGGCCCGCTTACGTAGAAAAGCATCCAGCAAGCTGCTCACTAGCTGGTTAAAATTTAATTGGGCTCAGCTGAGCAGCGGGTTATCCAGGAAGGAGGAAGCTGCTCCCTGAACAGGAAAATGAAGTAGGTGGGCATGACCAGCTCAGCCCAGCCATAAAGCTGAGCCAGGAAGGAAAGGAGAATCAGTCTACTTTAGTTTTCAGCAGGGGAAGGAGCTTTCCTCTTCTGGCTGCGAGTGTGTGTTTGAACTAGCAAAGGTGTTGGTGGCTCCCAGTCAGTTGTTGGTTCCAGCAGAAGCTTGGACCAGACATCTAAGCCTGAAGGAGCAAGATGATGAGGAACTACTGAGGGGCCTGAGTGACAGAAGCAGGAGGGGGGGGGGGAAATCTCTAAAAACCCCTGGACAACAGGAGGAAACCAGCTTTCATCCAACTAAAGGCAAGCTGGGATATTGTATCTGGACTAAGGTCCTGGCCAGAAGGACTTTGGGGTTTTATTGTGACTTATGTGGAGGTTTGATAGCCTGCTCAAAGAGTACAGTGGTATAAAGTTGTCTAAGAACTGTGGAGAAATGTAATAAAGACTGTTTGGAGTGAACCTCCAACTAAGTTGTTTAGTTTGGGCCCTAATCCTGCATCAACGTATATATACACCAACATTGCTGGGCTGCTACAGTCACATCAGAAAGAGGTGGAAACCTGCTTAGCCGTGCCTCTTTCCAATTTTGCCACATCCTTTCTGAAGAGTCATGGTATCATGCCGGTTGGAAAGAGACTGTGGCCATGTCAGATAAAGAGAATTCCCTTCATCCCCACCCATTTCAAATGTAGCCCTGCCCCACCCAAATGAGTTATAAGGGGCAGGACTAGGTGGGAGGCACGTGGGATTCCCATGGCTGCCGTGCAGAAATCACTCAGCTGGAGAGGCAGCAGGGTAATGTGGAAGCATCAGTAACACCTGTTTCCTAGTCCCGCTCTTCCTGCCCTTCCACATCCTAAATTAGATGCTGACTAGCTCCACATTCTCTCCCATGCACAACCTGTAGAGGGCCTGCATGATGGGCCACAAAATATAACTTGACATAGGAGGCTCTCATCCTTTTATCTTGCCCTGCTTCCAGTGCACTCCCTTCCCTAATTTAAGTTTGTTAAATCACTGTAAGGAAAATTGTCATTATACAGTATATATGTTTCCAAAACACTTCTCCTCCTATGCCTTCAAATATTTACATTTTGTCCAGTTGACTTAATTGCCTGAAAAATTTCATGCTCAAAGCATGCACAGCAGGTGCCTCCTGAAGTGGGCAAACATTAATTGCCTTCCCTGCTCTTTTGAGCGACACTTTTGAAATTACACCCTTTTCTTGCAGTGTGAGCTAAAGAAAACTTCATCCACAAACTCTGTTGACATGCCTAGGGGTGGGTGTTCTGTTTAAAAGATGTTCAACTGCTGTCTGCAGTAGACCCCATGCTGAACACGCTGATTGGACCGAGACAAGCTAGAAGAGAGGCGATCAGCATTCTGCACACACTTGTGGCAAGGACTGCACAGCCAGTGACAGAGCCCCAGTGGGGGCTTTAATATTCATTACTAGATTATATGAGCATTTCCACAATTAAACTATGTATAGCACACTTGAAAAAGACAGCAGGACTACAGTTCCTAGGCTAGCGCTGATTTAAATATTTGTAAATTTAGACCCGCAAATGAAATCTAGGTATTACTGTGCTGTAATGGGAACCTGATTCAAATCCCTTCTTCCTGTGAATTCATTACTTTGGAACTTTTTTTGTTTCCATGTTATTCTATACTTCACTTGTCTTTTACACTTTGGGAACTTTTAAATGGATGGCCCCCACGGCTCTGCCCCGCCTCACATCTGGGTGGGCTGTCTGTCTAAAGGAGGGCCTCCACATGTGCAGGTGGAGCAGAAGCGAAGCAGGTCAGCCTTGCTAGTGGTGCTCCGGAACATCTCAAAGCACTGCCAGTGGTTTGGGCCATGCAAACCTTGAGCACTGGCCAGAAGCAGAGCTGCAGTTCATCTACTCACAGATGGCCACTGCTGAGCTCCACTCCCGGCCAGGAGTTGCCCTGGGCAATTCCATGAAACTGCAGGTGGCAGCCTAGAGTGGCAGGTGATACACCTTCAGCTCTATGGTGTGGAGGAGGGTGTTCCACACAGACAGATTGTGGACTGCAGCAGAGGCCAGGTCGATATAAACACAGCACAGACAGGGTGGCATGAGGGCAGTGTGGGAGCAGGTATGAGCGTGGCCAGCCCTGGGACCATCTAAAGACACCCTTTGTTGCATCATGACACACATGAATGAAACAATGACTTAAAAATCTTAAGAACAACCACCAAACACTGAACAAATGAAATCAAGCCTGTTTTTTGTTGTTTTGTTTTGTTTTTAGGTAGGTCACAGATTGACCATTGACAGTGCATCATGCTGGATCATGGAAGGTACTACATATAACTGATTAGCTATGCTTTGTGCTTCATCATGTGATGTGCGGATAGTTGCAAAGTACATTGGGAGCCTGCAAAGTTTAACAGTGGGCATTTTTACACACACCTTAAAGTTCTGGATTTTTCAATCTTCTGGGTTTACAAGTTCACAAGTAAGTTCCGGATGCATTTTTCACACGCCACTGCCCTGAGGACAGTTCCTGGATGCATTCTTTACACAAACACTGCCCTGAGGCAGCCTAAAGTAGCCGCAGCTGTAGATGTGACAGGCTGCCATGGAAACCAAGTGACCACAGCTGCCTGGAGCAAAGCAGTTTACCAGGAGAACTTTTGACACACACAATTTCTGGGAGAAGTTCTACACAGAAATTCAAAGATCCGGATGTTTAAGATCTGGGTGAGTGATTTACACGCACAGAAAGTTCAGGATGTTACAGCAAACAACATGCAGGAGAAATGTGTTTGTAAAAACACCCAGTGTTTTGATGTCTGATATAAAAGTTGGCCTGCATAAACATTAGCTCTCCTCTTACTTCTAGGGCAGGGGTTCTTCCCTATGCCTCTCCATTATCCCTTTTGATGAAGATTCTGGTTGTGCTCTTGATTCTGTGGCAATTGCAGGTCTGGTTTAACCATTATGCTGCAGTGTGAGAATTTTCAGCCTGATGGGTCCCACGCTCAGGGTCAATTGGCATACGTACATGAACGTATCTGCCCAGTTTGGAGCAGCTCAGCTGACCACAGAGTCGTTCAGTATCATCAGTGAATCTCAGCTATGATCCTTCTGCTTCTTTCTCTGGCTGGCTTTTCCCACGCACAGACACAGCATGCTACATCAAAGCTGGGATTGGGTGGAGTAGAATTTTCTTTGTAGAGGGCATTGTTGAAGCATTGGATGGATAGTAGAGGATCTGTACAGGCGATAGTCATGTTGGGACTGATCAGGGTTGCTGTTTACTGATACAGGTGATATGTAGGTGGCTTAGGGCGTTTTTAAACGTGCGCTCTCCCAAGTGCGTTTTGGAGAAGATGGCTCCAAAGCGGGTTTGGGAGAAAGCCGGGTTTGGGAGAAGCCGTCTTCTCTGTCCCAGCCAGTGATTAAATTTAATCACTGGCTGGGGGCTTTAGAGGGGGAAGGGGG
>QEPC01002219.1:786245-808352 GCA_003113815.1 Sphenodon punctatus | reverse complement strand
AAAATGCAAGGAAAATGCAGGAAAACAGGATTATGTGGAATCCTAACATGCACACCATAAATGCTGCAATTGGTCCCTGGGAGGGAAAAGATTCCCCAACTCTGATGTAGCATTTTCAGTCCTCCCTACAAACTGAAATTTCGTTGCCATTCAGTTGGCAATATTAACCCCCACTTCTAGCTACACTACAGAAAAATTACATAAATCCAAGAAACTAATCAGGAAGATTAGGAGAATTTGCATGAAAAATACAAAAGCCAGCAGCCAATGGGACGTGATACCTGGCCTGTAACATATGCATAGAAGACAAGCTACTATTAAGCTTTACCATAAGTTTAAAAATATGACAATTTTTTAATAATAAAAATACTTGGTAAATCCAAAACCTCGGGTGTTTACACATTCAGCTAATTGCAATCAATGTCTCCTTCCAGTATGTTCAGTTTACCTCCTCAAAAAAGCTTATAATTTGCCAGATACTTTCCTACCAGTGCAGGTACTTCCAATATAGCTGTTCTTATGGGAATCAGGTCAGCAAAAGATGCAAGTACTTGAGTCACTTTGACTTCAAGGGACTGCCATCTGTCCCCATTCCTTACTCCAAACCCCCTCCCTCCCTTGTCCCCATGTCTCTTCCCCTCCGAGAACCCCCAAATCCCCTTCCTCCCTGTCCCCATGCTTTTCTCCCCCACAGCACCCCCAAACACCCTCCCTTTCCTTGTTCCCCTGACATGCCTCACTCAACGCAAATTGCACCAATTTGTCCTTTACAGGGCTTCCTCCTTTTCCTTTCCACCAGGTCTCTGCCTGTCAATCAGTCTTCCTCTGGATCCTCCCACACTACAGCCCAGCTAGAACACTCAATGTGACTGAGCACCATGGCTCCTCCCCCTCTCTCCTCCCAAGCCTGCCCACCCCAGCAACACCGCTGCTAAGCTTGCTAGCTAGCAACAGCTGTCAGCTGATCTGAGAAGAGAAACAAAGCACCGGCACCAGTAGTCAGATCAGTGTGCTTCGCCGTCATGTGTCCTCCCCCAGCAGACCTGAAAGTGTGGGCGCTGCTGCAAGCTGTTTCAAAGCAGTGGCAGTGATGGTCACGCAGGACTTCTTTTTTTTTTAAAATAACAAATAAATATCAGCTTCAGGGGGGATCAGGAATCCTGGGGTCCAGGAGAGGCACTGCCCTTGATGCCCTGGGTGGCACCCCGCATCTATGCAGGTCCCATGTGTGCTAATTCCCATGAGAACAGAGCCGCGATTGCTCTGGTGGATGTTTCTCTGCCTCCCTGGTAATGTGTGCAAGTGGCCTGAGCCTTACTCAGCCTCCTTAGATTTTGACTTGGTACCACACCCAGTCCCAGGTGAGAGGCAACCAGGAGCTATCCTTTAGTCACTCCAGTGCCTGAGCCTCCACTAGCACCTACAGCCACTTCCTCTGGTGCTACGCTCCTTAAAGTGTCAGGAGCCCAAGTAGCCTGCTTCCTGCTATAATATCGACGCGTAGATATGTATGTGTATATGCATCACTTTCCAGATTTTTTTTCTCTTGATTTATTAAATACCTCCACACCTTTATCAGTCTTTTATTCAAGTTTCTGCTGTGGCTTTGAAAAGTCAATTCTTTTTTAAATGCCTGTCTTGTTTACCGCCACATAATTTGAGATCTCAAAGAAAAATGACTTTTGCTTTAAATTGCACACTATTCATCAATTACTTATGTAAAAAAGATCATCTATACATAATGGAAGCTTTTTATAGACCTGTCAGTGCAAAAAGACTGGATCTAGTGATGAGTACCACTGTTCCTTGCTTGATAACTTTCATAACAGCAAAACCATCTTGCTGGAACAATAAAGCACTTGCTAACTACTAGAGTTAATTAGAATAAAATGTAAGCATATTAATGGATTTCATTTTCCAAAGTGCTGTCCTTTCAGGAAAGAGCTATTTCATTTGTGAAGTATATAGCCACCAGGAATCCACAAAAATTATACCAGCTATTTTGCTTATTTTTATTTTAATAAGCAGGTTGAGCAATTTCAATTCAAAATGGTATAATTATTCCTAAAGACTCTCGGAAACAGAATAAATGGTGGTTTAAGTTATTTGCAGGTTGATGTGGCACTGCTGGAAGCTATTGTAATTAGTAAATCTGCAAAAGCATTGTTAAATTTATTTTCCACAGCTTCAGTATACTACAATTTATTAGTGAGCCTATTATTTATGCACCCCCTTGGGCCATTTAGCATTTGCTTCAGTTAATGAGAATCCTCATCTTAATTAACAAAACTCAAATATTCTCTCCTCTTCCCCCCCATAATGAATCAAGCACTAAGAAATACACCCCAGAATAATGTCGGTTTTGGAGTTATTAAAACCAGCAAATTTCCGCTGCATCTTTCTGCATTATCATCAAAGCTTCTTGAAAGGCACTTAGTGAAATTTGGTACATTGTGCCGATCTTAATTTAAAAACATTAGCTAATAGTAAAAGACACAGATTCTAAGTAGAAATCCATGTGAAGATTCTGTGTGAATGATAATGGTCTTTGCTGGAGATTTATAACAAAGTTCAGAATGCTGCTGCACAGATTTAAGGTCAAAGTTTCAGAAAATACAATTTTAAATAACATGTTTAACCAGCAAGTATTGACTAAATATTATGCATGACCATAACCCTCTAGTGTAGACCACTTGAACCATGCCCTTCTGTCTGAATTATCATAGAATCCTATCAAAAAAAACACAAGGATTTTTGGTTACCACCAGATGCTCAAGCTAACCTTTTGACCAAAAGACAGGTCAACCAAAAATTCATTCAATGTATAAGGGTCATTTTTATTTATAGACTTTCAGAGAAGTTACTTTGACTGCATTGCTGTAGAATGGAGATACAAATCATCCAGCATAAAATTTTAGAAATGATAGATATTCTGATTTATCACACTGAGAATTTGGAATAGTGTTTCTTGAAAGAGATAAGTTATGGGGAGTTTGTTTACTCAAATAGTTACTTTGCATTAGAAACGCCTCAAACAACACTATCAATTTGTTTATCTGGAGGCACATGAACCAGAATTTATTTCTGCAAAATCAAAAGTACATAGACTAGTTTTCATTCCCTTCCAGAAAAGCTGTTTCTCTAACTAGCCCTGTGTTCTGGGGACAATATCTGTCAGCTAGTGCTGAAATGATTAGTGGACTATATATTCACAGACACAATTCACATTTTTGGATAACTATTTACAACTGAAACAGATATCCAGATATTCAGGGTTTTTTTGTTTTTTGTTTTAGCTATTTAGTTTGACTACTGCATATACACAAATAGCCATAATGAAGTAACCTAATAACTGAGTATCCAAAGAAAACAAACAAATAAACAAATAAATATGTGATGAAGATGGACCTCAGGTAGGGCTGAATCGAGTAGTAAAAAAAACTACTTACGAGTATTTGCCAAATTCTGAGGACAGGCCCTGAGTACTTGGGGCGGTCCAAGGACCCTCGGCGAATACTCTCAAGTAGTTTCTGAGGTTGGGGGCAGAGGAGGGGGGCGAGGGAGCCTGGAGGGGGAGGGAATGGGCCAGGGAAGAGGGGATGGGGGTCTACCAGGGGCTGAGAGGGTAGAGTACTCAACGTCCAGAGCGGCTCCAGTGAAGCATGGCTTCATCTAGACAGGGTACTTTTTTTTTTAAATGTGCATGCTCAGAAGGGCCTAATGGACCCTTCTGAGCATGCTCAGACCTTTCCAAGATGACACCAGCAGTGTGTTGATGCTTACCCAGTCTGTAGGAAGCCACGCATCACTGGAGCCACTCCGGAGGGTGAGTATTCTACCACTCAGCCCCTACTAAGCCCCTAAACCCTTATTACACTACCCCTGAGCCCCCGCTAGGACCCCAACCCCCCCTTTCCTGGTCCCTGCTGGCCTATTCTCTCCAAGGCCAGTGGGAGCCAGGGAAGGGTAGCACTGGTCTCTGGCCCCTTACCTGAACATGGTTGAGTATTTTCTGAGTTTCGGGGGCCATTCCTTGAAACTTAGGAACTTGGAAAACCAAGTCAAGTACCTCAATCATTCGGGGTTTCCGGGGAAAACCAAGGACTGAGTTTCAGCACTAACCTCAATACTGGTCACTTTTGGAAAGTACAGTTTCCATCAGGCAAAATCATTGGATATAACATTCACCATGGATATTTGTTTCAGCCCTGCCGTCATAATTACATAGAGTCTCTGTCACGCACAGGTCCACCACTACAGGTGACCTGTTGACTGAAGAAAGGGTGTGCAGAGAAAAAAAAAATCATTTAAATTTTTGTTTCATTTTCATTGTTAAAATTACATTTGTTTCTGTTATTTTTCATTATTCATTTTCATTTTTTTCATTATTTTTGGTAAGTTCCAGTATATCAGAAATACTGGAAATTTCAGGAAATTGCCAAAAATTAGCAGAAATTAATGAAAAATGAATGAAAAGCTGAATGCATGTAAATAGCATTTGTAATTAGTATTTTCATTTTTGTTATTACAATAACAAAAACTAGAGTGAAATACACACGCCTACAACCTCCAACAGGATGCTTAGGTGCCATCCTCCAATCAGAACCGTTCTGGCCACAGTTGGCGCCAGACACAGATGCCATTCACCAGCCAGGATGGCACCATGCCACAGTTGGTGCCAGACACAGCACCCAGAATGATGATTCACTAGCCAGAATCATGCTGCACCCTGCCCACTGCCGAAATTACAGCATGTGCCAATAAGGAATTGCAGCCTTGGCCAATAAGGAATCAATCCCGTACAAAAGGAAGCTCCTAGAATTTCTCCTTCCCCTATATTAAAGGAAAGCATCCATTCCATTTTTGGCTTGTCAGCTGTGCAGATCTCCTGCTCTGGCTCTCTATCATTCCCACTTCAAGCTCCTGCACCCATACCTGCTCCGACTCCATCTTCAGCCTCTGCCGTTATCCACCTCCTGAGTTCTTGCTTCAGTCTCCAGTCCTGCGTCTTTTCCTAGCTCTTGGTTTCTGCATCACACTCCTGGCCCTTGCCCCACTCCAGCCTTTGGCCCAAAGGACCCTACCATCACCCGCCCCAGTACCGTTGCTTGCTCCTTTGGGCTGCCTTCTGGAATTTGACCTGGACTCACTAACTGACCACGAACTCGGACTTCCCTTCTTGCTTGGGTGAATGCCAATCCAGAACCTCCAAGGTTTCAGTCTTGGAGTCCCAGGTCCACTCCTTACAGAAGGAGAATTCTGTTTTTAGGGCACAACAGGGATCAGCACCCACAGGGACACCCTTCCTATCCTCAGAATGACCCTCATAGACCCTTGCCAGAGATCCCACAACCATGGGAAGTGATCTATTCCTGGATCACTTCTCTGGGGATTTCAGGGTGTTTTTTAGTTTCCTCAGTCACTGCCATCTAATCTTTACCATACACCCCTGGAATTATGCCAGCACCAGCAATGTGTTGTACTGATTTTGAGTTTCTTGACTAGAGACACTCTGACTTCAGTCACACTGCTGATTGAACAAAATGATCTATTACTGACCAGCTATGAGGGGTTTCTCCACGAATTCACATGGATGTTAGATGATCCACACCACAGGGCCATAGCTAAGGCTGCACTGCTGACCTTGAAGCAGGACAAGCAGGCAGTAGTGAAATAGGCCGGGAATTTCTTCAGTGGGTGGCAGATACCAATTTAAACACCACCACCCAGTGTGTCTTGTTTTGACAGGGGCTCATGGTGACTGTCAAAGACAAACTGACCCATGTAGTGTCACATAGCTCTCTGGAAGATCTGATGACACTGGGTGATTTCAGACACTATGAGATCACAGTGAACCACGGTGAATACCCACCTGTGGTCACTGTGCCTCGAACATCTGTTTGGCAGCAGGCAGATGTTCGCCACGGTCAATACCCACACGGGGTCATTTTCAACCACGCTTCCCGGGCTAGCCTGGGGTCTTTCCCGGGAAGCATGGTGAAAGTGATCCCCGGCGGGGACCAAAAAAAAATCACGTCTGGTCAGGCGCCATGGCCCGGGATCACCAGCGGGATCCTGGGCCATGGCGAATTCGGTCCCCGCTGCCCGCCCGTCTCCCCAGAGGGCGGGCGGCGGGGACCGTGGAGAGGGCGGGGCCGTGTGGCTGCACATTGCACTGCGCGGCCCCGCCCCCTTCCATATTTCCCACCGGGATCCCCCGGCACGTCTGATAGGGCGTGATGGGGTCATCCCGGTGGGGGATGATTTGGTTGTTTTCTGTACAGGGCCAACTGGCCCCTTAACTTCTGAAAACACCCTATGTGTGCAAATAGATGATCACCTTATAGAACACCACTTGGAAAGCCTGAGAGATAAACAACCGATGGTCGTAACTGAACAGATAATCCCTGTTCATTACCAGTCACCATCACTGGAATTAATGCAGGTAAACAATGCTGATAAGCAGCAACTCACTCCAGAGGAAAAAGTTCACTGGAGGAGCAATAACCATGCTTTCTACTGTGGTGCTCCTGGGTGTTATGCCAGAATTGGCCACCTGAAAACCCAAGTTACTGTTTCCATAGGGGCAAGCCTGGGACCAGAGATAGTTAGGAGTCCTACTCTGGCCTTTTCTCCAAGTACCATTCCTCCAATTCCTACCTCCCTGTCCCTACTGCTCCATTGCTCATTCTTTCAATGACTGTTTGTTTATCCAGCTCAGGGGTCACAGCATGGTCCTTCAGGCTCTAGTGGGACCTCGGGGGTATACATTGATTAAGCCATAGTCAAGTAATTTCATTTCCCAATCCAGCTGAAAGAAATGGCAGTCAAAATGTTTGATTGGCTTCACCTTAGCCTCTGGTCTGGTTTGTCACCACACACAACCAGTACACATGTGTACTAGGCAACACCAAGAGCTAATTTAGCTGAACCTATTTCAGCCCAAGAGGAGACTGAATCAAGATTTCTCAAAAACGGGAAATTTCTTGTTGAAATACCAGTTCTCAGTCCATCTTGGGCTGAACCGAGAACCTCTCGCACAACAGAATTCTTGGGCAAAAATATAAATAATAATACTAATTAAAATTAATCATTGTACATGCACAAAGGTGCTGGTGTTGACCTTTAAAGCTCTAAATGGCTTCAGGCCTACATATCTGAAAGACCACCTTTCCTTTCATGCTCCATTGCAGCCCTTGCAGTCATTCGGGAACACCCTCTTCCAAGTACCACTGGTCAATTATGCCAGCACAACAAGGGCTCTCAGAGAGGCATTCTCGACTGCCACCCCTTTACTTTGGGGCCATTTTCCCTTGGAGGTCTGCCACAGCCCCTGCTTAAGCGTGTTCCGGAGGAAGTGTAAAACTTTGTTGTTTGGCAGAGCTTTTGGCAGGTTAGTATAGAGGTGGGCTAGGTTTTTTATTCTGTTATTTTATATTCTTATTATTTTGTGTTCTGCTTTTGTAAACCTCCATGAGCCTTCAGGGAAAGGTGGGATATAAAAAAAACAAAAAAACAATCAAATAAATAAATAAATAAATAAATAAATAAATAAAATACAAATAAAATACAAATAAATTAAATTCAATGGCCACCAGTCCATTTTGCTCAAGCACAAAATGGCTGCCAACCTTAACCAAAATGGCAGCAATATCATCACCACCATATTGGTTAAGAGCAGGAGCTATTTTGCACATGTGAAAATGGCCCAGCAGCCATTTTGTGTATATGCAATCCACTGCTGATATTATTGCCGCCATTTGGGTTATGGGCAGTGGACATTTTGTGCATGTGAAAAAATGGTCCAGTGGCCATGTGCAATGAATTATTTTATTTTATTTTATTTTATTTTATTGATAATGATAATATTTTTGCTTGATAATTTGGTCAGGCATCAGGAAATTGATAGGAAATTAATCCCGTTTTCCAAAATTAGGAGAATTCTCAACATCAGAAAATTGCTGTTTGCTTCAGCCCTAGTCTCCACGTCACCCGGAGGTGCTGGGTATCCCATGGCTAACCCTGCATCAACTGGGCACACCAGGTTATGCACTTTACTTCCCCTTATTGCAAGCAGCACTGTCTTCTCAGTTCTGGTGGAATTTATATGGACTCTGCTCCCATTTGTGTCATGTTATGGGTGGTTCCCCCAGGTACTCAACCAACAGAGTTTGAAGACTTCTGAGATGTGTTTGATGAACAAGATGCAGAAATCCTGCTTCCTTATAGACCATATAACTGTCAAATATACCTGCTTTTAGACTCTGCCATTCGGACATATTTCTGCCCTTTCATTCACAAAACTTAAGATCCTCCAGGAATATCTGGAGGAGAATTTGTACAAAGGATTCATCCGCCCTTCTATCTCTCCTGCCTGTGCTTCTCTCTTCTTTGTGCTCTCTTCTTTGTAAGAAGGAAGTCACCCTTAAACCGTGGATAGATTATTGTGGTCTTAACAATGTAACTATCAAGAATTGGTACCCTCTCCCTCTGATTCTGGAACTTCTGAGCTGTTTTCATGCTGCCACATCTATTTATACAAAACTAGACTTATGCGGGGGCTTACATCCTGGTATGGATCTGGGAGGGAGACAAATGGAAGACCGCTTTTCACACCCGGTATGGACTTTTCAAATATGGCCTTCAGACTTGTTAGTGTCACAGCCACGCCCCAGCATTTTATCAATGATGTATTTTGGGAGCTCCTGGATATCTTTATGGTGGTATATTTGGATGATATATTGGTCTTCTCAGACTCCATGGACCACCATGTATAACACACACCAACTGTACTCCAGTGTTTCCATGGTCATGTCTTTATGCCAAAATGAAGAAATATGCATTTGCCAAGTCTACTATATTTTATTCTATTCTGGCACTGGCAACTGCCTTGGCCAAAGTAAGAAAGAAAAAAGTCTAACGCCTTTAAAACATGCCACAAATTCCAAAATTTAGCACAAACATAAATACAAACACAACAAACAAACACCTAATATGGGTGCACACTTCTTTATAATATTATTTCACATACCAATAAAACATCAAGCTAAAATCCACCGAGACAGAAGGCTAGCATTCGCTAAACTGGTGACTTATGTATCGTTTTAAAATTTCCCAGGCCAATAGAGCCAAGTTTTGAATTTTTGCCAGGGATCTGACGTTAAAACAAATTTGAAGGAGAGACTGTGGGGGGAGGTAATTATTAGACGTCAACCAAAGGAAAATATTGCACCCTAAGGTGCTCAGTCAATGGACAGTAGAAAAGAATATGACAAAGATTTTCAGTCTGGGATAGGTGGCACACACACAACCTATCCTCAGAAGGGATACCCATTCTCCTCCCTCTAACCTCCATAGTGGGATTTAAGTCAAAGCACAGGTAGGTGATGGCTCTGTGCAGTTTATAATCAATGGGCATTTCCAAATTTGGTTCGAGAACTGAAGACAACTTAAAGATTGTATAACATGGTGCGCTCTTGAGCATTTGTATAGCACTTAAATCATGGTGTATAGATTGATTAATTATCTGCTGCTTTATAATTCTCTGTCTTACACTAGGCAGTTGTATTATAGGCATCTCAAGAGAAAGGCCCAGCTGATGTAAAGAAGGCTGGACCATACCCAGCCATGATTGCCTGGAGGACCATAAAACGGCCTCCTCCAAACACCATTTAGGAAGACGGTCCTCAGTCATCACTAGTATTCTGAGCAAATAAAGCAGCGGGGCCAGATGCAATTTACTAGTCAGCAGCATTACCCCTAGCTCAAGATGCAAGAGTACCACTGGAGTAAAATTTGCGACCCCAAGAATTGCCCTGAGAAAGAAATTTTGCTGCGTTTCAATTGAATCTGGAGCATTTAATCCCCAGACTTCAGCTCCATAAATTAGAGCTGAGAGCACCTGTGCATTGTACAATTTTAGGGCTGAAGGGACCATACACCCTCCTTGGGTTCTCCAAAGTTTTAGCAGTCCTCGAAAGCCCTGAGCACACTTAATTTTAACTGCCTCTACATGAGACGCCCATCGAATGTTTGCTTCAAATATAATGCTCAAGTACCTGTATGACCGGACCTGTTCTATCAATTTACCATCAAGATAGGCCTGGAAGTGAATGTGACGGGTAGCAGCAACCATCACCTTGGTTTTGTTATAGTTAATGTTCAAATGAAATATCTGACAAAAAAGCGCTACTTCACCCAACGTTCTGGTCATGCCCAAAGAAGAAGGTGAGAGAAAAACCATATAATCAGCAAATAGAAGAGTGGATGTGGACTTGCAAACAACCTTAGCAGGAAAATAGTAATCACTCTTTTAAAGGGCCATTACAGGATTAATATAAAAATTAAATTAAAAAGGGGCTAGAACACATCCCTGCTTTACACCATTCGAGGCTCTAATTGGTTGAGATAAGTGTCCTGCTTTAGTTAGCCTGACACACAACACTGTTTGCGTGTAAAGATCTTGTACCAAAAAGTTTAGCCTACATTGGATATTAGTCTGGTATAGTCTATCCCATAAAAGATTCCTATCAATAGAATCTAAGGCCTGGCGGAGGTGCAGGAACGTCATATATAATTTCGCTTTTCTAATTCGGACATATTTGTGCATAAGATGGTAAAGCACAAAACTGGTCAATGGTGGAATGACCTGCCCTAAAACCTGCCTGATCTTCAGCAAAATAATCCACCTCCAAGGCCCATGCCTCAAGCCTGCGCAATAGGTATCTGGCATAAATTTTAGCCGTCACATTAATTAGGCTAATGGGCCTATAGTTTTGGGGTTCCTGAGCATCACCCTTTTTGTAAATGGGGACCACAATGGATATGTTCCATTCTGCTGGAATTTGTCCTATGGTATTAATAATATCAAACAACTTAGCTAAGACATGGGACCACCAACCAATGGGTATTTTCAGACGTTACGAGATCACAGTCAACCACAGTGAACCATGGTCAATTTCGCTGTGGGGCCAAAGCACCCTGAACATCTGTTTGGTGGCCACCAGATGTTCACCATGGCCGATTCCCACATGGGGTCAATTTCAACCATGCTTCCTGGGCTCCCCGTGGGATGAGCTCTGAAAGCGTGGTCAAAGTGATTCCCGGCGGGAAGTAATAAAAAGTAATGGCTGGCCGGCAATCATGGCCCGCAATCCCTGGTGGGATTCTGGGCCATGGTCAAAGAGGCTGGGTGCTGCAGTCGCATTGGCCGCAGTGCCCGCATTGGCTGCAGCGCCCGCCTGTCTCCCCAGAGGGCGGGCGGTGGGGGAACATGGGGGGATGGGGCTGTGCGGCCGCACATTGCACCATACGACCCTGTCCCCTCCCCGATTCCCCACTGGGATCATCCAGCATGTCTATTCGGGCCATTGTTTGACCACGGGGGGTGGTTATTTCATTCACACCCACCGGGCATTCACTGGGACGAATAGGGCCAGCGTAACGTCTGAAAATACCCAATGTTATGTTGGAATAAATCGGCCGGGATGCCGTCAATACCTGGTGCCTTATGGGGCTTAATTTTCCCTATTATCTGTCTCACCTCATCAGGGTCAACTGGAGGTCAATTCATCTCATCTACAGCTTTCAACTGGTCCCTATCAAAAACCGAAATATCAGGGATTTGATTAAAAATACTGCTGAAATACATGTACCAGACCTCAGAGGGAAGACTGGCATTAGCAAAGGGTTTCCCAAAACCCCTCTTAACAATAGACCAGAAATTACTCTCGTTACTTTGGGCCACTGCCTCCATCAGGACTCTCCATGCTTCCCTCTGAAAGGCCAACTTCTTGCCTTTAATTAATTCTTTATAGTCTCTTTTCACTTAAGTGTATATTTGCAAGTCCGAAGGAGAGACATCATGCATCTTGATCCTCTTAGCAGCTTTCCTTAATTTTACTTTACACTTTACACATTCATTGTCAAACCATCCCGGGTCAGAGCCTGGTTTGGAAAAGCCCAGGTAGCCAGAGCCTGCGGGGAGGGAGGCAGTTCTAAACAACTCCATAAGATCTTGAAAGATTTTCTGTCCAACTACCCCTTCACCCGGATCTACTTCAAGGAATAATTTCCTTATCTCGCTTATTTCCGAGTTGGAATACAAGACCACCACCTTCTGGGCTGCCTCCTTAGTCCATTTAAGCTGCCCAGACGGAGCTGGAAGTACACCAGGATCTAAGGGTGGTAAGTTCTTTCCTTCGGTATCTAATATTGGGGAGGACTTATAGATCAAAGTAATCAGAAGATGATCTGAAAATCCCTGTGACCACCTCAAAATATTTACATCTGAGAAGGTCATCTTCTTGCACACAATAATAATCAATTGTGCTGGAGCCAATTTGTGAGATGTACGTCAGATAGCCCTGAATGTCCCCATTAATCCTACCATTTAGAAGTTTCCACCCTCCCTGTTAAAGAAACTTCAAGAATTTTAACCCTTGGGTATTTAGTACCAGGTCTCTGGAGGACCTTTTTTGCGGAAAAAAGGGATCCATACTATCCAAACCCATAAGTCCTGCTTGCCTAGATGCATCATTCCCTACCCTAGCGTTTAGGTAACCAACAAGAATATATGATGCCTCGGGAAACTTTTTCTGAAGGGAATCCATAAAATCCTCAAATTGGGACCAAAAGTCCCCCGCATCCTCCTCAAATGGGTTGTTATAAACATTGAATAAGATAGTCAATCTCCCTACTTGCCATAGAAACATCACAGGGAGTACCCTTGGTGAATGCTGTACTATGCTTATAATTTTGGCTAGGATATTGCTTTTCACGAGGCTCAAAAGACCCCCTGCAGGCCGTCCAAATTTAGATCTTCTTTCTGCTGGAATTTGCCAGATCTGGAAATTAGGCCAGTCATCAAATACATCCTGGCACCATGTCTCTTGCAAACATATAACATCAAATCCAGCAAGAAAGGATTTCACTTCATGATTGAAAAGCCATGCCCACCCTGTGATGTTCCATGAAACTAGTTTACACAGTTGATAAGGAAAATAGGATACGGAGGATGATCCCCGTCATTTGGGGCCGGTGGATTGGGTAAGGTGCCCAGGGAATCGCAATCCCCCAGAAGAATTACACACCGACTGACCATATGCCACCATCCCAGTGGGAATCGTATCCATCAGATTACCAGTAAGGGCTCCCATATGTGGCAGTACACCACCCTATTGGGGTTGGTGCCCTGGGCATAAATTTGCTCATCTCGCACTCCAAGGGAGGGCCATGTGGGTCCCAGCCATCTCTACTTCAGAGGCTCCCTCACTAGCATCCCCCCTTCCAAAGGTCTGCACTTCAACTGTACAGTGCAGAGCTGCTGGCAGAAGACTAGCAGTGGCAGGGGAGAGTCGACCACTTGAACTGGTGAACCTACCTCCTCGGGCGCAAGCATACACATTGTGGTCCAGGACTCCAAATCCTGGCAAACATGGTGCAAGGGATCCATAGCTTTGTAATGTATTTCCTAAATGCCAATTTATCCTGTATAGCCAAGAGCCTATTTAAAAAAATATCCTGGTCCACTGGATTTAAAGTGTCAAATGTCTTTACTATATCACCACTCCCTGTTGCTTTACCCTCGCAAAATTCAAAGATACTACAGCCAAGCTGGGTTTGGGGCGATAGCGATGTCTTTTCCAAGGATGATACAGAAGCTCCACCAATCGTGGAGCTACCCCCATCTTTTCCATCCTGTCCCATAGGCACGGTTTCACCCCTCCCTTCCCTGGGAAAGCTTGTTCTCCTCACACTAAGTGCAGGATTACCTTGCATCAAATTATATCCCCCCCTCCGCCCCCAAGTCCATTGGGGTCTGGGGGTCCGGCAATGGGGCAGTGGGCACATTAGAAGGATATACATATGAAAAACCTCTATCTATAGAGACTCCCCACTGTTTAAAAGCTCACCTAGCTAAAAATACCTTACGGACCCAAGCATAGTCACTAAATAATATATTCACAGAAGGCGTATAAGGGTAATCTACCAGGGTAACCCCAGTAATAACATCACAATGGATGGATTCCCCAAGTAGAAATTATAAATTCCTGATCACCATGGACCTATTCTGCCAGCTGGGAGTAACCCCATTCCACAAGGATCAAGCATATATCCACACAGCTGTCTCATCAATTAACATTTTCTTTCTGGCTCTTATTGACCTTCATATTGGAGCCTTCGCTGGCCTAATAGCAGCAAGGTCATAAGCTTAGCTAGTATTGCTAGATGGTTGTGGCCTGGAAAAAGTACGCTTAGGAGTTTTGTAATCTCCCTGCCGTAACCCCTTTATTTGTGTACAAAGAGTCTGGACCTGTGTTTCAGCCACAGCTAATACCGTCTCCCAACACAGAATATCCTTCCGCAAACCGGTTAATAGCTTAATAGCCTGTTCGCAATTACTTTCAAGGGCTAACAACCTATCCTCAAATGATACCCCCTGATTCGCATCCCTAGAAGGGACTAGAGGGGTAGAAGGTTCTAGCAGTTGCTGCCCGAAAACCCTGGCACCTACTCCAAACTCCCCCTCATGCAGATCCTCGCAAGCTGATCTTGTAGCTAATACCTCAAATGAATTAGAGACAGGGATGGAAGTATCACATTGCAAGGTACCCTTATTTTTGACCAGGTCCGTAATCTTTGCCTGCTTAAGGCGTGGCTGATCCTGCAGGGGAATTGGGGACTCTGAGATTCTACCTCTCTTTCTTATGGCCATAATAGTTAATGGACCGGCCCAATCCCAGTTCAAGAAATGGGGGAAACGCCCCTGTAATATAAGAGTCACAAAGCAACAAGGTAAAGCAGTTCCCACTGCAAAAATCCTGTAGTGTGTCCAAGGCGATCTCCACAGAATATATTTTAAAAGGGAACAGCAGGAAGGCTTCCACCAAGTTTTCTACCCCTCTGATGGCACACAGTAGACCAAAAAGCATCCAGGGGGAAAGTACAAGTCACAGCTCCCAGGGGTGCCCTTAGGCGCACAAACCTAGGCACGCACCTATGGCGCCGCCGTAGACTCTGCCGGGCTTTGAAGCCCCCTCTGCTCTCCAGCTCTGCCCCCAACCTTTGTGTGCCACGGCTGTCTGGCAGAAAGTCCCCACCTCTCTCTCCAGCACTCCGCTCAGACTCACGTTATACCCGCCACCGTAGACTCTGCCGGGCCTTGAAGCCCCCGCTGCTCTCTGGCTCCGCCCCCGACCTTCGTGCTCCACGGATGACTTGTATGACCAGTCACTGCTCCGGTTACTCCTCTGCCGAGTATAATCTCATGTCCTAATTTGTGTCAACTTGAATCTCTCCAATGCTCACTGGCATAACATACAGTGACACAGGCAGTTCAAAGCATACCACCATTCAAGAATAATTCTCTTCCCTTTGCTTGATTTCTCTATTCCCACATATAATGGGATGAACAGTGGTCTTTAGTTTCAAATAGACCTGCTTCCAAGTAGGTTCCCAAGTCTACTATTGAATTTGCCAAGTCTGCCAAGTCTACTACCTTCTCTCCCCATTGGGGTCCATAGGTCCCCGAAAGGTGCAGGCCATTCCCCGGTGGGCATCAACTGCCAACACCAAGGCCCTCCAGTGTTTTGGTGGTTTTGCTAACTTTTACTGGTATTTCATCTCTGACCACACCTATTATGATGTTATTACACAATGGGACATCCTTTAAATAGACTTCTATGTTGATGAGGACTTCCAGTTCCTCAAACAGGACTTTTCCTCTGCCCCAGTACTCTTTCACCTGGGTCCACGGCAACCTTTTGTCCTGGAAACAGATGCTTCAGATTTTGCCATCACAGTCATTGTCTCACAAACAACTAATGGTGCAGTTGGACCTTGACCATAAACCTTCTTCTCCCAGATCTTGCATCCTCAGAACGCAACTATCTGGTCTTAGACAAAGGGGCCAATCCCAAGCCATGCAGGACACAAAGCATGCTCAAACATATGCACACACAAGTTGTGCGCACCCCCAATATGAAAACAGCATGGAATACATACTCAAACCATACAGCGGCGTTGGCAGGGTTTGGGATTGCAGCCAAAGATTTACTTGTTATCAAAGATGCCCTAGCATAATGGAGACACTTCATGGTGGGCTCCCCACACACTGTACATTTAAATACAGACCACTAGGGATGTGTCAATGTGATTCGGACGTTCGGAGTTCAGCCAGAACTCATCCCGTTCGGAAGCCCAAACCGAACATCTGAATCGAACGCCAAGACCCCTGAACAGTTTGGCTGTGTTCGGATGAGTTTGGGCGCGTTCGGACGGGAAAAACCTGGCTGGCAGGCCCGGGTGGGGCAGCTGAGGAGCAGACTTCCTGGCGCCAGGGATGGAGAGGCTTGGACTAGCAGCCAGCCTGCCCAATCAACATCCCTCTTTTCCTCAGACCACTGGCTTCACAGTCTGCGTTCCAATTCCTTCTGAGCTAGCCACTGATTCTGTCAGCAGGCATTTTCAGAAGTCTCCCTCTCCCAGCAGTTTGTGTTCCTAATCCATTGCCATCTACCTCCTATTTCACCCATTCCACACATTTACCTCCATAGTTTCATTTATTTAGATTAGATTAGATAGATTTAATTTTATTTTGTATTTTTTACCCCTCCCTGTGTTGTTTCTCCCTCCCCTCCATTGAATCCTTCCCTCCTCCCTGTATATATTCCATCCCTGATTCCCTTCCCCTGTTTTTGGATTTATTTAGAGTAGGATTAGATTGATTTAGCTTTCATTTCAGTTTTGTAGTTTTCAGTTTGGTCACATACCCTCTAGAGAGGCAATACAACAGAGAGAAGCTCATTATCTGCATTTGAGAGATCACTGCCCCAAACCAAAAGGATTTATAAGAAACTCATTTCAATTCTTGAAGCAGCCCTGGCTGGTCAAAATTTATCCTCACCCAGAGTTGCAAAGCTTATCTAAGTAGAAGAGTATTCCAATTTGTTTGGGCCAGTTCCAGCTGCCCAGCCGCAGAAGGAATTCCTATAGGTGTCCCAAGAAGAGCTCTTAGGAACTCTGATTGGATGGGGTCCAAATTAAATGGGCGAGAGACTGCCCAGATAGCTGCTTCATACAGGATTTGTGCCCTAACCATAGCATTGAAAACTGTTAGGGCCAAAGGAACTTTACCATTCCCCTTTTGGCAGAAATACCATAAAATAGCTCCTCTTGTGTTTATGGCTTGTTTAGTTGTCATTTTAAATTGACTAGACCAATCACCATTCCAATTACTTTGGAAAATAACTCCTAAGTACCTGTATTGGGTGACCTGTTGGATAGAATGAGACCCCAAACGCTATCTATAGATTTTCTTCTCCTTACCGAAAACTAACACCATTGTTTTGGTATAATTTATTTGGAGTTTATTGTATAGACAATACTCTTCCAGAGCGAACAGTTGTCTTCTCAACCCTTGCTTTTTCTGTGCCAAAAGAACCGCGTCATCCGCATAAATCAGTATCCCAACTGGATGGTTCGCTAATTTAGGATGGTAAAAGTTTGAGTCTGCCACAACAGGAACTAGATCATTGATAAAGAAATTAAATGAAAAAGGTGCAAATATACACCCTTGGTGAACACCAACCCTAGTAGGAATACGTTCGTAAGAGACCCTCGGTAGTTATATTTAACCTCAAGCGAGGTATCGGTATGAATAGTATAGATCAAAAAGTACAGTCTCCTATCAATCGTTGTCTTAGATAATTTATCCCACAATAATACTCTATTAACAAGGTCGAAAGCTGCTCTTAAATCTATAAAAGCAGCAAGCAGCCTTTTGTTTTTACAGATGTATTTCTCTACTAAATGTGAAAAAATTAACACATGATCTGTAGTAGAGAGATTCTGTTGAAAGCCCGCCTGCTCTGGGTGAATGATATTAGCCTCCCTCATCCAGACCATAGCCCGTCTTAGAAGAAATTTGAAATAGAGTAGTTTACCTATCATGCTTAATAAGCTGATTGGGTGATAGTTGGCAGGTTCATCTTTTGAACCCTTTTTTAAAATTGGGATGCTGTGTCTCCAACAGCCTCGCATGCCCCCACGAGCACCCCTGGAGCGCCCCAAGCCTCCAGGTGCCGAACTTTCCGAACATTCGTGTGTGGGGGGGGTTCCAAACTCCACGGGACCGAACTCACGAACCTGAACTAAGTTTTTAGTCTGACTGTCCGAACGTCCAAACATCCGAACACCGGTCTGTTCACACATACCTACAGACCACAAAGAGTTATTGTAAAGCACAATTTTCAAATCAACAATTTTCTCACTGAAGTTTGTTCCCTATCATGTTTCAGTTTCATCCTGGAGTTCCACCCAGGGCAATATGACCGTGCTGCTGATGCACTCTCTTGCAAGAATAAACTCCAAGGGCCAAAGGGATTGCCCAGCCTTCTGTTCATCAAGCACCACTTCTCAGAGGTTGTAATGCCCTCAACACTAAAAACCCTTCTTTAGTCTCATTGAGCTGAAATAGCAAGCTGCCATGGTAGCTGTTTCCAATGGAAAAAGCTCTTCCACGATGAGCGGCATGCTATGATAGAGACGTTTATTCCACTACTTTCATTCCACTACTTTCGCCGGCAATTTCTGACATGTGGTCACAGTGCAAAGTAGCGGAACAATGTTTCTTCCGGCACTTTCCAAGATTATTCTGACACTTTCCAGACTTTCCGATAATTCTGCTAATTTCAACGTCACAAGGCAAAGGGCGTGGAATTAGTGGAATGCTGGTGGAAGAGCTGCGGAAAGTCACGACCAATTCCAAAATGGAGAATGAAATATCAGCACAGAAAAAGGAGTTACCGCTTCAACCCTAGTTCCATGTCCCAACACCTTGGCATCATGGACCCTTGGACCTCCCAGAAGGAGCGCCCCACTTAAGCTCTCCAGCTGTTCCACAATTCCCGGCTAGCATGCCATTATGCCCTGGACAAAACTCTGTTCCTGATCTGTTGATAGTTTTGGTGACCATCTTTGGAGGAAGGTGTCTGGAAATACATGTAAGCATGTCGTCTTTATGCCCAGACCAAGGCACCCCAATGGAAGCCACTGCCAGTGGGTATCCTGCAATTGCTGACTTCTTGGCCACGTACGTGGCACACCATCTCCATGGACTTCATCACCAACCTACCACCATTGGAGAACATGAGACCATAAGATGATAAGGAGTGCCATACTGGAACAGACCCATGGTCCATCAAACCCAACATCCTCTCTCCGACAGTGACCAGCTACAGTAGCTCAAGAGAATACAAGTATAGGTCATGGAGGTCTGATCCATATCCTGATAGCCACTCCCAGTCACCAGTAGCCAGGAGTTTAAGCCCCAACCAGTAAGCATTTATGACTATATCATCTAAGAATTGATCTAGTTTATGTTTGAAGCTAGTTGTGCTGGCTTTCACTGCTTTGTGTGGAAATGAGATTCTCAACTGTATTGTCTGCTGAGTGAAAATATACTTCCTTTTTTCATTTTAAATCTGCCACCATTTACCTTCAGACAGTGTCCTTTTTAAATCTGCCACCATTTGCCTTCAGACAGTGTCCCTTGTTATCTTATTGTGAGAAAGGGCAAACAGCAGTTCTCTATTTACTTTTTTCACACCATTCATGATTTTATAAACTTCTTTCATATCCCCCTTAATTGCCTCTTCCTCAAGCTGTAATCTTTACGGTGGTGTATACCTAAAACCAAAACGGCCCATTTCTTTCCCTTCACCACTCTTCCTACTGCCAAGGATGTGGCTCACCTCTTTTTCTTCTTTGTCTCCATGGCCTTCCAGACACCAACATCTCTGACAGAGGGTCTCAGTTTGCAGCCCATTTTTGGAAAGCCCTGTTCAAGATCTCCAGTGTCACTCTTTTTACTCATTAGCCTATCACTCCTGGACAAATGGTGAGGCAGAAAGGATGCTACAGGTCTTTTGTGGAGCAGTACCTACATTGCATGCCACTAGGACAATTGGAGTGAACCTGTAGCAGGGAGCAGTCCAGGGGGGCTGCTACCCCTTAAGAAGGGGGGTTGAGGGGGTCAGCCTGAGGGATGTACCCACATAGGGGGTGTGGAAGGGCCAACCCCAGAGTTGGAGGAAGAGCCGGTGGGGTTAACAGGCTCAGTAACCCCTAGGACAGAGTAAGGCTCTGAGGAGTTTAATCCTGGCCACACCCACTTTGCCTGTATAAGAGGAGTGCTGAGTGAGGAAGCTCTCAGTCTCTGTCAGGGAGCGGAAGAGGCAACGTCTCCCTAAAGAAGCCTTCATGGTCTATGCTGTCCAGGGTGCTGACGACTGGGGAACCAGAGTGGGATCCAGGTAGAGCAAGGAGGCTGTGCTCAGGAGGGAGCCTCTAGCCTGGACAAGGCTTGGCCAGGGCCTGGGGATCGAAGGTCTGGCTGTGTGGACTTTGGGGGGTTGTTGGTGCCTGGCTCCTGAGAACTGGAGAGACCAACCTGGGCCTGCAGGGTGTAGGCGGATGAGCCAGCAGTCCAGGTACAGTGGACAAGTGAGTCCCAATAAAGGACTATAAGACCCTCTGGACCGTGAGATTGTGTCCTAGGAGGGTAGCACTTGCATGGAAGGAGGGGGTTCTGCCTTGGCTCGAGGCGGACACCGCATAGCAAGGGGGAGAGCTAATTCCCCTAAGAGACACCCCTGCGCCCCTGTGTGGCACTGGGGGAACACCCCCCCTGCTACAGAGCTTCTTCCAGCTACTGAACTTGTATACAACAGCCAGGATGCATCCATATGACAAACACCTTTCTATGCCACATACAGTTTCCATCCCCATTTCCACCCCAAATTCCCTGACAAGTCTGTAGGCCCTGCACATCTCTGAGGGTCCTGCATCCCTAGATTGGATCAACTACCTCCACACCATCTGAGAGTACCTACCTATACTACCACCTAAGATCTCCCTGAGAGGCCTAGCAACTTCTGCAAATTAACTACCCGGAGGCCCGCAATACCAACCATGGGGAAAGGTCTCAATCTCTGCTGCCCACTGCCTCTCACAGTGCCTGTTGATGAAACTAGACTTTAAATACCTTGGCTCCTATGTACTGACATGCCAAGTTAACCCTATTGTTTATAAGCTTTGTCATCTCCCCAATTCCTAGTCCATGTGTCCCAGTTAAAACCTTGACCCATTCTATCCATTTCCAGGTTGCACCATACCACCATCCACCACTGCCTCCCATGACCCATGAAGATGAGTAATAATATCTTGTCTGTCCAATCCTGAACTCCTGTTGGCACCACAAGCATCTAAAGTACCTAGTGGACTGTGAAGGGTATGGCCTGAAATAACATTCCTGGTATCTGGCCTTGCAGGTTCACTTCCCAGACCAGCCAGTGCCTCCTTCTAGTGACCACCCTTCAGGAGGACTGTCACCTGCAGTACCTGTCGCTGTGGTGACCACTTGCTTACGGCCTCCAACAGTATGTTGAGGTGCCAGCCTCAAGCCAGAATAGTGCCAGGCCACGGTTGGCAGGCACCAGATGCAGAGGTGTCATTCACCAGCCAGGACGGTGCCAGGTCACAGTTGCCACCAGATGCAGAAGGTGCCATCCATCAACTAGGATGGTGCCGTACCCTGCCTTGTGCTAACACTGCACCAGGTGCTATGGCCTTGGCCAATAAAGAATCAGCCCCGGACCAAAAGGGGAGGCGAAGATGGCTCCTAGAAATTCTCCTTCCTCTATATTAAAGGAAGACAGCCATCCCATAATTGTCTTGCCAACTGGGCAGATCTTCTTCTCTGGGTCACTATAGTTCTCACTTCAAATTTCTGTTCCTGTACCGTTCTGCTTCAGCCTTTGCATTCACACTGTAATCCACCTCCTGAGCTCCTGCTTCAGTTTACCCTCCTGAAAATTGCTCCATCTCTTTGATTATGCACTACATTCCTAAACCTTCCCCCCACTCCAGCCCTTGATCCACAGGACCCTTCCATTACCAGCCCCGGTGTCCTTGCCCACTCCCTTGAACTGGCTTGTGGATTTCATCCTGGACTCATGAACTATTGAACTGACCATAGACTCAACCTTCCCTTCATGCTTTGGTGAATGCCAACCCAGAACCAGGGCTGCACATAGCCACTTCTGA
>QEPC01002219.1:742436-770254 GCA_003113815.1 Sphenodon punctatus | reverse complement strand
GAGGTGGCTCCTAACCTTCTCATAACACCACTCTTCCAGCCCCGCATAGAATTTTCTTATATTCCTAGAAAGGGTTGGAAAGAACTATCATTCTGAGGGGGAGAGTGCTTTTTATACTACAGGAGCTCAAGACCATCACGTGGTCTATTATTTGAATAGGGTGAGCATTTACAACCCAGTTGTGAAAATGCACCTTCTTTGCTACACATCATTAACCTCTACCTCTTTACTGGGTCATTTCTAAACATGCCAATGTCTCCCCTAACCTTAAGAAGGCCACTCTTAACCCCTCTGACCCTTCTAACTATCACCCCATTTCGCTTCTACTCTTCACTTCCAAATCCTGGAGTGGGCTGTATACCTGTGCTGTCTTCTTTTCCCCTTTTCAAATTCCTCCCTTGCCCCCCTTCAATCGGGCTTCTACCCTCTTAACTCGACTAAGACTGCCCTTTGTTAAAATCACCAGTGACCTTTGCTTAGCAAAGTCTAAGGGCCTCCACGCCATTCTTATCCTCCACAATCTCTCTGCAGTCTTTTACACTGTCGACCAATACAGTCAGCAATACACTGTCGGTATTCTGTTTTTCAAGGTTCTCACTTTTCTCAGCAAGAATCCAGCTGATTCTCATCTCATTCTCATTTGCAAGAACAAGATAAAAATTGTGATTCTCATCAAGAAACACAAGAAACCAAGAATTGAGTTTCAGTCCTACTTTTTACACTGGTGGTAAAACCAGACAACTAGAAACTTTGGGTGTCTTTAGACAGCCCACCCCTAGACATGCTCCAGGGGTGACCAGTCCCACACCCCCATGATGGAAGGGGGCAAGAAACTCACTGTGAGGAGGGACTTGGCCTGTGGAGTTGAAGTGGAGGGGTGGCCTCCACTTTAAGTGGTGCCAGCGTGCTGACCATCAATGCTTTCAGCTGAGGATTGTGGTATTTGACTCAGTTTTACCAAATACAGAGAAGCCAAGTAATGAGCATGGTATTTGGTACTCACAAATGCATGGCACAGAGTTGCAGGTGACAGTCTAGAGTGGTGGACCCTGCACTGAAGCAGCCTGCAGTCCACCCATGTGGCACTCTCTCCCCCACACCATAGTGTTTCAGGTGGATCACCTGCCACTCTAGGCTGCTGCTGCAGTTCTAGAACCTTGCCAGGGCAACCCCTGGCCTGAAGCAGGGCTGCAGCAGCCTATCCATCGAGTAGATGGACCACTCCTCTGCCCTTGGCTGGTGCTCTGAGTTTGAGTGACCCACTCCTCTTGCAGTGCTTGGGATGTTCTGGAGTATTTCCAGAGGCATTTCCCCAGAGCGAGACAGCTTGCCCCTCCTCTGCTCCACCTCATCTGGGTGGGCTGTCTTTAAATGGATGGCCCACCTGGGGGGGTCAGGTGGAGCAGAGGTGGGGCAGCTGCTTGTCTAAAAACATCCTTTGTTGTTGGTCTGAGTCACCACCTTTTGTCCAGTACAATATGCCCAAAGTATCAAAGTTATCAGAAAACTGATTTTTGCTCCTGCCATATTAGTACACAGTATAATGCAAGATGTGATGGGGTCTCTTTTGGACAGGTTACATGGAAAAGGCTGGCTGATGCCAAATCTGTGATGGAATGTTGAGGGTTTTGAAAAGAAGAGAGGCAGCTGGAACCAGGGGAGAGAGCGGGAAGGAGAGGGACTGGGGACTCCAAGAAAAGAGGGTGTGGTGCATGGTGGACTGCAGTGAAGGCAGAAGAAGGTTGCCTGGTTTCAAGCGGTGGCTGAGGGGGACTACCTCTAGGTTGTTCAAATTCTGTGGAACCACAAAGTTGTGTTGGGAGACAGCAGGGTTCCTTCTCATAGCACCCATTATTGTGAATGGGGAGGACTTGGAAGGAGAGATCGAAGAAACCAACTCCAAAGTCCAGGACCAGGAGGAGACTTTTGTCTGGTTTCTGGGAGTGAACTAAGTGTTGCAGTCTCAGTTATCATGGAGTGGAAGGACTGTTGTAACCAGGACTCTCCTCTATCAAAGTGGAACCCAACTGGACTCAATTTCCCCACTTACATTTTTATTATAATGTTTTCCCTTTACATTAAACCATTTGTTCTTCTGGGTTAAATTTTAAAACATCTGGGTGTTCAGCCTCCATTGTTGTTTTTTTAGGGGCTTATAGCCCACTGAGAGGCGATCTGTCACACAAGATATAAGCACAAGACTAATTTTTAAAAGGTGAGTTTATTATTCTTATTCAAGAAAAAAAACCAACATGGCAGAAATAATTTTGAAAACAATGTGTGGCTTACCTCAGAGACATCCATTTTACATATATTTATGACTGCTAAAGAGATTTTAAATCTAATAATGATGCTAAACTAAATGAAGTGTGCTTTCTTAAATTATTTAAGCATGCTGCAGCAATACAAATTTAATAAAGGTAATAAGTAACAGCATCTGATAATGTAAGATGATAGAATTATAAGTGCAATGGTTTTCAGTTAAGATAATTAGCACAGAATATTTTTCTGTCTCTGTGACATGACTTTCTATTTGCATGCTGCTAAATCACTGTTCTTCTGAGACACAAAAATGAATAAGGACACATTGGATCTATCGAGCTGATCAATTATTTTATTTTATGGACTTATAATTTGAAGTATGATTGCTTTGTAAATAGATTTACAGTCTACAGCTTATTGAACGATTCAGGAGGAATATGTAGGATCATGATTTCCCTAGTTCCAAATGTACTTCTATCTTCCTGGTGTTCCTAACTTATTGAAGCACTGATATTTTGTAACATGATCCCTTTTGATTTTCAGTATTCATGATTAAAAGGCAGTTCAAATTGTTAGGGGTTTCTCCAAGTAAAATAATAAGGTAAAAGACAATCAGGCCAGAATTTTAAAATCAAACACATTTTGTAGACTATGGAACCATGCAGAACATATTAATCTCTGAAACCATACAGAACATATATATCCAGTGGATGGATCTCTCCTGCTCACTGCCATCCAGTGATGAGTTGGAGAACCATCTCAATACCTACAAGAATGCCTTAGCCCTGGGAGGCAGCTCAACACTGGAAAAAGCTTTTCTGATCCCCACATGGCAGCTGTATGGCAAGGAGGAGCAGGATCACCCCCCTCTTGTCTTTAGTGCAAACTCATCCAGAAAGAGGTAGGATCAGGGGGGTTTGGTGCAGTCTGGAAACAAGTGCATTCCAAACTACCATTGGACTAGACTTAAGAACATAAGTGCTATACTGGGTTGGTCCAAGGGTCCACCTAGACAAGCATCGCGACTCTGATAGCGGCCAACTTCGGTTGCATCACAAGTCATAATGGAGGAAAAATCCATTCCTTGCTATTCGCTCCTAGCATGATCCAATCACAGGTCTCACCCCCTACCAGTTTCACTAACAACCATTTATGGGCCTATCCACTAAGAATTTATCCAGTCATTTTTTTGTACCCAATTATGTTATTGGACTTCATAACATCAACTGGCAATGAGCTGCATAAGTTAATGATATGGCGAACGAAAAAGTGCTTCCTTTTATTTTACATTATTTCATTATGTATCCCCTAGTTCCATTATTTACTTGCTCCCTATTTAATTGCTCCCCAATATGATACATATTAAACATGACATTCACCATGGATATTTGTTTCAGCTCTAAGACAATTAAAGTGCTCGTTCCTTCATATTGGTGAAGTATCAGACCCTTTAGCCACTGGGAATATTTTTGTTAAAGTCAATAGAGTTTGAAGACTAGACATTCAAGACTAGATGATCCCGAATGTTCCTTTCTACTCTCTGCAATGCCAGTCTCTTAGCATTTGTGCTAATGGAACTATTCCGGATTATGTTGGTTTAAAATTGCAACCTGAGACTGTTAAACAACTGGTGTGACAATAATAATCCAAAGGAAGCTTTGTATGCATCTACCAACTTGTCAAATAAATTTCAAGTGCAGATATTCCTGCACATAGGATCGAAATATCAGAAGTACTGCCCATGCAAATGAACAACTTGGGCTGAATTTTAAAAATATTTTTGAAAGCTTTAAAATAATAAATAAAGGAAAAAGTCAGGTTTTCCCAGACAGCCCCAAATTTGAAAGCTATGCCTTGAAGATGTATTACTCATCCATCATTAGATTCCTGCCACACTGATGATGTATTAGTGTAATACATCATCAGATCACCATCGCTCCTGTAATGCATTGCTCAGTAGCACAGAACTGACTGGCAAGAGGTCTTTGTGGAGACTCAGCAACTTTTAAAGCAACATTTGAAAAAAAGATTACAGATTCTTCTAAGAGGTACACACTGGTGTGTGTGTACCTTAGGATACCAGAAGGTATCAGATCCACCTTCCTGCTTCAGAAAGCAAGGTGATTCTCCTCCCCATCATCAATCAGAGATCTAAGCATGTGGTGGTGTGCTTGCTGGGGTAAGTCCTGGCAGAAGTGGCTGCTAAACTGGCCAGCACACAGGCACTACCAGCTACAACTAGGCATGTGACTGAGCACAGCGTAGGCATTGTAAAAGGACCCAGAGAGCAAATGGGAGGGCGGATGTACTGAAATTGTTAGCTGGGAAGTGTGCTAACTGGAGGACTCCTGGATGTGAGTTCCAAGAAGGAGAAAAAGCTGGAGATTCAGGTCCCCCATGTTAGGAGCAATTATATTCAGAAGCTCAGAGGTCTGCTGCTGCAGGTATCCTGGGGCACTGCCATTGGCATTGGCTCCATATAAAAAGATATTATAGATAAAAGGCATCTGGGACAGAAACTAGTGCCAAGTGACTTTGTGTGTGGTGTCAGGCAACATCACAGGCTCTGGACTGGTTCTTTGGCAACTTTTTCACTGTGAGGGCCAACCTGTGGCAAAGACTGAAGCCTGACAGTGATCATGCAGAGCAAAGTCAGTATGAGGTAGTCATCTTTACTGTTTCACAATTTCTATCATTGTAGCTTGGAACAGTCCACTCGCAAGGGCATATGGTGGAAAACCATTCCAGCTGCCGTTGGAATCGATGGGAGTTCTGCCAGTATTGCAAAGGTTTCAGGATTAGGCTTCTAATTCACTGTCAGCAAGGGAATAAAAATGAGAAGAAAGGTTTGTAATGAATAGAGTCAAAAATAGAATTATTAACTTGAGGCCCCCAGCTCTAGATGGTGATCCCAAATGGGGTCACGACATCTGCAGATGGGATCACAATCCTAATTGCAACTCTGACCAACAAGCACCACTGTGGTTACTTGGTCATGACCAGAAACTAGCCTGGACTGTTACCTACTTTGTAAAAGTGACCTAAATAATATGCTACACTTTTCATTCCATCCTCGTCAGAGCTGTAACAAAAAAAAAAGGTCAAAAGAGATGACGTGGTAGGATATGAAATAAGAACAGGACAAAGATAGCAGATAAAATATAACCCCCCAAAATCATAAATAGACATAATTGGTACACACTTGACCAAGTATTTCACCCCAGTGCTGATAAGGTTCCTGCATTTGGTTGCCCAGCAATACCATTTTGCAGCTTTATAAATGACTAAGTGGAAACACACTAAAGAGACTTTTAAGAAGTGACATAAAGATAGAAAATCTTAAAATCTGACTACTAAGCAGACTGTTCTCTGTTATACTTATAATTTTCATTACTGTAAGGGAATCTGCTGCTCAAGCAAACCTGAGAAGTGACATCTGCTCTATGATCCCATTCAGTAAGTGCTAGAAATGATTTGAGCACTTTCACACATGGGGGGAAGGGGGGGAGGAGAGAGAAAGGAATTGGCCAAGGCACTAACAAAGAGTCTAGCTGAACAAGAGCATTTTGAACAGCACTGCATAGGTGGCTGATAATGTAGCAGCTCCATTTCCACTTCTAAGGAATGTAGTCAAGATCAGCTCCTTCTAACAGAAAAGACACCTTTACTTTTGTTGCTGACAAAGGTGTTCGCAACTTGTTAGCCATTATTGGTAGCAAAGTAGGAAGAGACACAGTTGTGGCCAGCTTACTCATGCAGACAGTTGCTTGAGAAATTGAAAATCTGAGGATAACTTTCTAACTTCCTTCACATTCCCTCAGATGTATGTTGTATTCACCTGCTGTACCTCCTTCTTCCAGTTAAGACTTACAATTGTTTAGGTTATATTTCTAGTCAGGGACTGCTTGTGCTGTTGGTGATGATGTTGCCATTTTTCTGGAGGCAGCAAGGCCAATACGTAAACTACACACATCCCTGGCACGGGGTCTCTGGCTCCTGCACAAACCCCATGGTTGCATGCACATGCGTTGGTTATGTGCACAGGGCCTGGGATCAGCCCCAATGAGAATTGTTCAACTTGAACTCAATCTTTGATACCCGTAATTCATATCCTGCTTGTCCTGTTGGAGCTCAAAGTGGCTTACAACAAGCTACAAGTCACCATCCCATGGAATTACAAAAGAGTCCCATAGGCCACTTTTAGATGAGTGGTGTGCGCTTGCGCGGAGAAATTGCAAGCCTGATAAAAGTGCCAGGGTCGTGGTTTAGACGAGACATTATTGCCATTTGCACAGTCCTTTAAGGCCACAAATTAAATACCCCGATACCGGCACATTTACCAGGCACGTGATTTCTCTACGCGAGCATGTGTCACTCATCTAAAAGCGACCATAGTTCTGGAGCTTGCAGAGGTGAGAGGAGGAACTGTTCCACCTAGGCTGTTGTCCCCTCCACCATTCTCTGCTGCTTTGAAAAGCTGCCTTCTTGTCTCTCACATTTGCAGGATTCAGGTCTAAGTTTTTTCAAGATCAGGGCCACCGAGGTGATAAAATTCAAGCCTTGACCTCCCCCTTGGATTTAATTTGGTTCACACTCAACCCCACCCAAAACTCCCAACCAGCCCCTATCTTCCCCTCCTGGAAAATGTTTTTTAAGCAAAAAGGTTTTGCATTGGCTCCAGATGCTTGGGCCCAGGTTCAGATGTCATCCAGGTGAAGGGAGTTCCACAAGTTTCAAAGTTAGAAGTTAGAATAGCATAGGTAGCAGCATCTCCTTTAGAGATGGGAAGGTCCATGGCATAGTCGCCACAGCGCGGCCCACTGTATGGCCAACCCGAAGGGAGAGACGGACGGCCGCACCTGCTGGGAGGAGCATCTGCCAAACAGCGGGTAACGGTGTTCTCAACCTTTGCTGGAATTAACCCCAGAGATGGGGCAGCCACGAACAACCCGCCCGGCCTGGGGAAACCCAGGGCACGAGGCAGGGTGTAAGTTAATAGTAAAGAAGGAACAGGAGGTTACCCTCTCGAGTTAATGGGGAACAGGGAACAAGGTACGCACAGAATGCGGGGACCGAGAGGGGAGAAGAGGGGCCCTCCTCCAAAAGGGGTGGTTTAATTAGTAGTAATAAGGTTAGTAGAAATAAGGACCCCAGTTCAGGAAGGGGGTGGAGGCGGGAAGGGTGCCCCCATCCCCCCCCTTCCTGTTTGTTAATTCTTAATAAAGAGTGCGGCCGTTTAATCCCATCGAGCGTGTCCTCGTCTTATTTGGGGGGTGCGCCGACAAAAGGTTTTGCATTGGCTCCAGATGCTTGGGCCCAGGTTCAGATGTTATCCAGGTGAAGGGAGTTCCACAAAATTGGAGCAACCACCAAGAACATCCTCCTGCATACCCCTGTCCTATGGACAAGAGTTAGAGATGGAACCTGCAAAGGGGCACTCCTGGCTGACCGCAGGCATCACACTGGAACTTGGTAGGACAGGTGGTCCTTCAGATTTGTGGGGCCCATACTGTTTAGGGATTTAAAAGTCAACACCAGCACCTTGTATTGTGCCTGGAAAGCTTTAGGCAGCCAGTGCAGACTTCAGTGTACTGGTGTAATGTGCTCCCTGTGACTTATCCCCGAAAGGAATCGTGCCATCATGTTCTGCACCATCTGCATCTTCTGAACAGTCATCAAGGGCAGCCGCATGCGGAGTGCATTGTAGTAATCTAGTCTCAAGGTGTTGAAAGCATGGATGACAGTGGCTAGATCTGAGTCAGAAAGAAAAGGCCACAACCGCCTCACCAGATGGAGCTGGTGAAAAGTGTTCCTGGCCACTACTGCCAATTGAAGATCCAGATGTAGTGCAGTATCCAGAAGCAGTATCCAAGGCCGCAATCCTGATTGACCAGAGCGGGTTGGACTCTATCAATAACAGGAGTGCCAATTCTCTCTAAGTGATAAATCTAGCCAACCATTATCACTTCAGTTGTCAGGATTAAACTTCAGTCGAATCACCCTCATCCAGTCCCTGATCAAAGCCAGGCATTGGGTAAGCACCGAGACTGCAGGACTTGCGCTGGATGAAAAGGAGTGTGTTTCAAAATGTATCCAATTTAACAAGGTAGTGGTGTTGGTCATATGTGTTACAAGAAATGTGAAAATTTGTTAATGAAGTCAGTTCCAGTTTGTAAGGTGAAGAACAGACCCCTTGGATGCAGAATAAAGACAACAGTCCTGTTTGAATCCCTCTCTGTGCTTAGAGCTCACAAGACAGTGATGACTCGATCACATGTCACTGTTTTCTGAGATGTGATCAAGATAATTTTCTCTGTTCCTCTGCCAGAAGTAGGTTGGATGAGATGTAGCATTGGGTATTACCAATTGTAGTGTTATCCACCCATTTTTGTGGCAAACATGTAGCAGGTTATTATGCCCAGAACCTTCTATGTATTTGCTACCCAAGGAACAGCTCTTTGCCCGTAGCCAGGGCCCCGAGGGAAACGCGGGTCTGCGATTAGCAGATTTCCTGCAGATTCCCCTCCCCCTGTGGAATCTCCTGCCCCACTTACCCCAGCGCAGAATTTCTAGCCTGCGCTGGGGAGACGTGGGGCAGGAGATTTCACGGGGGGAGGGGAATGAACAAAACCCTGGGGATTCCCCTCCCCAGCCACCCCAGTTGCCAGGGCTTGCCTCCCCGTTCCCAGTTTAGATAATTAATTAACTTACCAGTGACGGCAGCAGCAGCTGCTCCGTCCAGCATGCTCGTAATTCCTGGCACCTCCCAACGGGGTCTCTCAGGGCGTCGCAGCCGGATGTCATTATCCAGTTGTGTCACCCTGAGAAACCCCATCAGGAGGGACCAGGAAGTACGAGCGTGCTGGACGGAGCAGCTGCTACTGCCGTCACTGGCCATCACTGCAGCTGCTGTCACTGGTAAGGCAATTCATTTTCTAAACTGGGATGGGGAAGGGGGGGAGGCAAGCAAGCACCGGCAGCTGGGTAGGGGAAGCCCTGAGGGTTTGACCAGTGCAGGGGGGGAGGAGGAGGCAATCCCGCCCCTCCCCCCCATGGTAAACGCGCTGAGGCGCAGAATTGGGCCCTGATTCCCGCAGAATGTTTTTTTAAAATTCTGTGGAAGAATCAGGGTCCTGCCCATAACCACTGTAATGTCTGGTAAGAGTGATTATAAGCAGGGCAACGATAAGGTTACCAGAGGCATGGGGCAGGGCTTACTTTGAGTTGGGGGCATTGTTAGACATAACTCTTTTCCCCCTAGGACTTTAAAGTCAGTGTTCTTCAAACTACCACACAGGGAGTTCAGACGCCCCCCAACACAAGTTTACCCACGTGCCATTGAACAGTGTGGTGCCCATGACTCCCACACGTTTGGAGAAGTGGTTTTGGTAAGTGAACTTACCAAGGCCAATTCTCTAAACATGCTGAAGTCGCCAGTGACACTGTTTTCAGTGGTGCCTGGACATCTTCCCATTTGGGGGAGGGGAGGGGTATCTGAACCCCCCAAGTGTGAGTTTGAAGAAATGGTAGCCTAACCAAGTTTTTATTTTCCCTATCTTGCAAAGTAAGTTTATTTTATTTTATTTTATTTTATTTCACCCAAGGCGGCTTGGGGCGGCTTATAATAAAATCATATAAATATAAAACAATATTATAATTTACAATAAAATCATATAAATATAAAACAACATTCCCACCCAACTTAAAAATATAACAAAACACAGAACCTTCCTATAACTCCCTCCCCCCACTTCCCACCTCATAATCACCCTCACCCGTCCCCTCCACCAAATGCCTGGCGGAACACTCAGGTCTTACACAAGCGAGTCAGGCGAGACTCCTCCGGGAGGGAGTTCCACAGCCGAGGTGCAGCAACCAAGAACGTCCTCTCCTTAGTGGCCCCCCGATTGACTCAGGGGACCTCCAGGAAGGTGCCCCCAGCAGACCGCAGGGGTCAATCAACACCTTGAATCAAGCCCAGAAAAAAATAGGTCGCCAGTGCAGAAGATGGAGTACCGGTGTAAATTGCTCCTGGAGATCGAACCCCATAAGGAGCTGGGTCACTGCATTCTGCACCAGCTGTAGCCTCTGGGCCATCACCAAGGGTAGTCCCATGTACAGCATTACATCCATCTTGTCACGATTCAGTTTTATGAAGTCCTTTTGGGTTCAGATGATAGCAGGTGGCTTCACTGATCATACCTCCTTGCAGAACCAGGATCCTACTATCACACTAATATAGAAAATGAAGTGAACTTCTCTCTTCCAACCTCAGTTTGTTTTCAGTACACATGCAACCTTTCTCATCAAGGGCCTTCCTCAGACCAGCCTTTTCTTCTTTAGCCAGGTGTGCTCACACAATTTTCTTCTGGAATAGGGCCCTTTAAGGCCTTCTGATGTTTACTGCAGGAGTTCTGGCTCTCTGTACAGAACTGACTATCCTCTCTTGGCTTTCTTCAGCTAGCTGCAACCCTGGGCATAATTTTGTAGGCTGGAGGTTTAGAAGAAGGGATGCAAACTTCTAACTTTAAGAGCAGTGGAGATGAGGAAGAACGCCCACATACCACCCAATTTTTTAGTCCCAGCATCTTCTAGCAACACTCCTTCGTATACATCTCAGTGTGTGAGGAAAAGGGTGTGAGGTGAAACAATAATGGGCTAATTAAACTAAGTCATCTTGTTGCCAGAGGACATTATGAAGGCCAGTAATATATAAGTGGCTTTTAGAAAGGACTGGATAAGTTTCTAGACAATAGGTCCATAAATAGCTGTTTGTCCAATTGGTCAGGGAAGACAAATAAATAGTGATTTGTCAAATGCCAGGAGCTGGGAGTAAATAGCAGGGAATGAATCGCTCCATTAAAACTTGTGCACTTCTCTGAAGCAACCAAAGGCAGCCACTGTTGGAAACAGGATGCTGGGCTAGATGGACCATTAGTTTGACCTAGTGTACCACCATTTATATTTAGCTTGATTCATTTCATTTGTATGATAAAAGGGGGAATTGTTTCTCTCCTGCAAAGCCCCAGTGAGACAGACCCTCAGAGTGGCTCTGTCTCTCATTGTTCATGGAGATACTATGCTTTGAATAGACTCGGAACACGTAAACTGTGGAATAAAAATCCCCTTCCATAGTGATTAACTTCTTCTACAGTTTCAAACATCTCAGGGTTAGGTTTGTAAATGATTTTAATGTTTGGGACTTCTGGTTCAAGGGATAAGAGCTTCTGTTGTTCGGGGTTGGAGTTTCTGTAGATCAGGCATGGATCTGGCAGCCCATCTCCATTGATATGTAGCTCAAAGTTATTCTAACAACAGCATGGCTTACAGACTCTCAGCCACTTTTTTCTTGGGGCTTCTCTCCCCCAGATTTTTGAGCATGTTAGGATGACTAGCCTCTTGTTTTATCTTCTGTGTATGGCCTTTTCAACACCGATGGGGGATGGGCGTGCTAGCGCGGTGGGTGTTGGTGGTTGGGTGTCCTTTTACATGGACACCCACCCGCCTACAACCATCTCCATCCATGGGGCATCCTCCAGTTTTCCGGATGGCCCTGTGGGTGGAGATGGGTGAGTGCTGGGTGTAGATGAGTGTGCACCGGGACCACGCATGCACAAACACTAAACCACCCATGGTGTTTACATGGGCGCACACCCAGCACACACCCATTCTTCCACCCACCGCTGGGTCATTTCACAGACGCCCTCCTGACCCCACACCCACCAGAACACCCAGTGGTGGGTGGGGCCATCTGTGTAAAAAAGGCCTAAGGTGTTCTCCCTGACATCTTCTCTAGGGGTGTGTAACTCGTATGCTTTTAATTGATTACAAAAATGAATTATGCCCCTTTCATTTTCATAATTAAGGTAATGGAAATGAATGTCTATGCATAGGACATTTATTTGATTTAATTGGTTTTTGTTTTTGTTTTTGTTTTTCTTTTCTTTTCTATTCTTTTCTATACTTTGGCCGTTTTCACACGGATGGTGATGGATGTGGGGATGGGTGTGCTCATGCAGTAGGTGGAGGTGTGTGTGTGTTCCTTTACATGGACACCCACCCACAGGGCCTCCTCCAGTTTTACAGATGGCCCCGTGGGTGTAGGTGGGTGAGTGATGAGTGTAGGTGGGTGTAGATGGGTATGCACTGGAAGTGTACACACACAAACACCCACTGCCCACAATGTTTACATGGGCGCACACCCAGCATACACCCATCCCCCCACCACTGCCGGCCCATTTCCACGGATTCCCACACACACACACACACACACACCGGAACATCCAGTGGTGGGTGGGGCCATCCATATGAAAACTGCCTTTATTATTAATAATAATTAATAAAAAGATCACTGTGAATGTGCAAAATGGCTGTCTGGGCCATGCATACCCTTTTCCAAAAAAACATTATATAAAAAAAAAATTAACAAAAATATTAGAGTCCTTTAAAAAACCTCTGAAAACTAAGTTTTTTTTATTTTTATTTTTATTTAAACAAAAACTAAAACAAAAATAAATGGTGTGTGGTAGGGAGCAGTCTTCCAGATCTGCTGCCTCTTTAAGAAGGGTGCTGAGTGCATCAGCCTTAGGGCTAAGCCTGTGTATGAACGTAGCAGAGTCAGTCCTATGAATGAACATTAGCCTGAGCTAAATACAGACTGACAGAAGAAGGGAGGTATGGAGGATACCTGCCTTCTAAGGTTGAAAAGTGTGGAGCCTGGCCACACCCACTTTGCCTGTTTAAGAGGAGAGAAGCCATGGGATCAGTCTGGGCCTGACTGTAGGAAAGACAGGAGCTCTGCAGAGGGCTGGCTGAGGATTGATGGCCACATTCATGACTCCCAGGCTGAAGAGGTGAGCCTGGATCCCTGGACTTGGGATGAGAAACCCTGCCTCTCTTTGTTTTTTATTTATTATCCTACACCCTCCTGCATAACGGCAGCTCGGGGCAGCATACATATGACTAAAAATTAATACTAACATTATAAAAACATAGCAAAACTCAGATAATATCAATACAATTAAAGGAGAAATAAATCCCCTACCCCCAATCTTCCCCACACTACCTATCTCCCCCACTAAAGGCCTGGTGGAAAAGCCAGGTCTTGCGTTGTCATCAGAAGGAGGGGAGATCTGGGTCTAGATGAACTGTCACTGGGAGAGAGTTCCACAGCAGTGGCATGGCCACCAAGAATGCCCTCCCCATGTTCACCACCTGAGAGACTCGGGGGACCTCAAGGAGGGCACCCCCAGCCGATCACAAGGACTGATCCAGGATGTGGGGAGTGAGCAGTCCAGCAGGTAAGTGAGGTCCAGGTCATGTAGGGATTTATAGGTAGGGAATGACACCTTGAATCAGGCCCAGAAAACTATAGGCAGCCAGTGCAATGAACAGAGAACAGGTGTTATGTGCTCACGACTACCCATCCCTGTAAGGAGACAAGCCACCGCATTCTGCACCAGCTGCAGCCTCTGGACCATCACCAAGGGTAACTCCACGTAAAGCATGTTACAGTAGTCTAATCTTGTGGTGATGAAAGCATGGATGAGAGTGGCCAGGTCAGAGTCTGAGACATACGGCCGAAGCCATCGTACCAGGTGTAACTGGCTGAATACGCTCCTCGCCATAGTCACCACCTGGACATCCAGGCAGAGCTGTGAGTCAAGGAGTACCCCAAGACTATGAAACTGAGGTACCAGGGAGGGGCTAACTCCATAAATGATGGGGGCCAACAACCCCTCAGCCCCTCCCACCAACATCACCTCCGTCTTGTCAGAATTCGGCTTCAGACAGCTCGCCCTCATCCAGTTCCAAAAAAAAGTTGAGTAAGTACCAAGACTTCTGGGCCTGGGTTAGCTGAAAATGAGAGGTATAGTTGGGTGTCATCAGCATATTGATGACACCAAACATCAAACTCTCTCACAATCTCATCCAAGGTTTGCATGCACACGTTGAACAGGAGAGTAGACAGAATAGAACCGTGTGGAATTCCACATGTGAGACCTGTGGGAGATGGTGAACAATCTCCCAGCACCACACACCAAATCCTCCCAGCCAGGAAGGAACAGAACCATTCCAGAATAATCCTGCCCAACCTAGTCCCTCAGGTGGGTCATCAATGTCTCATGATCAACCGTGTCAAATGAAGCCGACAGATCTAACAGGATCAAAATGTCTGACCGGATCCAATCCAACTTACAGAGAAGGTCATCGACCAAGGCCAAAAGCGCAGTCTCAGAGCCATAACCCGGACAAAAGCCGGACTGTGAGAGATCCATAAAACTGATACGTTTCAAGTGCCCCTGAAGCTGCTGAGCCACCACCTGTTCAATAACCTTCCCTAAAAAGGGAAGTTTAGAGAATGACCAGTAACTGGCAAGGGAGTCAATGTCAAGCAATGGCTTCTTGAGCAGAGGTTGGACCACAGCCTCCTTAATGTACTCTGCCCTCCTGAAGGCACTTACTACCCCTGCAAGCAATGGACCCATCATCTCCTGGCTGGCCTTGACCAGCGAGCATGGACACAGGTCCACTTCACAACAGGTAGTTGTAACAACCCCTAGGACATCCCCTGCATCAGCAGGTGACACCCACTGAAACTGATCCCATAAAACAGGACAGAGTGGGACATTCATAACCTCTGGTTATCCTACTGTTCCAAGTGCAATGCCGAAGTTGTGGTGAATACAAGCAATTTTATCCATGAAATAGTCAACAAATTGGTCACAGGGGAGCACTGAAAGAATCCAGTTCCAGGTGGAGGGAAGTCAGACTGACCAGCTCCCTCACCACCGGGAAAAGCTCAACTGGATGTGACTTCACGGAGGCTATGAGAGCAGCAAAGAACCCCTTCTTTGCTACTCACACAGCCACCGCATGGTCTTTTAAACTAGCTCTACAGGGACCTGTGCAACTGATGCGCAGGGAGTGGACACCTGGAAGCCACCTGGTCAGTGGCCTCAGACAACAAGGTGTTCCAGAAAACCATGAGGTCATTAAGTGGGTGGCCATCAAGATCAAAGAGTAACTCCCCAAGAGCATTCCAGGATCTCTCTGGTTCCATAAGTCTCCTGGGTACCTACTCCAAGGTACTGAAGGCATTGGCGAGTGAGTGCTGCAATCAGCCTGGAGAAGCCCAGGAGGTTAGGACCATAAGCAACTATTAGCCAGGTAGGCTTGTGGAATATAACCTCTTACTGTCAGGAGCTGGGGTGAATAGCAGGGAATGGATTGCCCCATAGTGACCTGTTGGGTTCTTCAAGCAACCAAAATCAGATTGACCACTCTCGGAGACAGTGGGCTTGATGGATCATTTGTTTGACCCAGTATGACACTTCTTATGTTTTTATGACTTGAGCCTGTGACAGCCTTGGAGAACTGTGAGTAACCTGCCAAAGGACTGGACAATTGGCAGAGCTGGGCTAGACAGGGCCAGGGCTGCCAGAGGGGTTGTATTCCTGACATTAAAGTAGGCTAACCATATAGATTATAGCTGAATGGGATACATTGGTGGGGAACTGAACAGGATGGACTAGTAATAAAGAGACTTTATGAGCTTATTCCCATGAGTGAATATGATAGCCAGGACTCTGATCCTGAAGGGACTTACCCCTGGGCACTGCCACCCTGTTACAATGTGCCTTCTGCACAAGCATAATCTTCTCTACAATACGTGGTCAAGAGCCTCTTTCTACAGCCATTTCTTCTTTGTCTGTTAAATATTTCCTACCTTTGATTGCCTCTTCCTTTTCCCTTGGACCTTTTCCATTCCATAGCTGCTGAAGTGCTGTCTATTAGGCCCACCCATACAGGTAGGAACCCCCTGATTTAACCCTGTAGTTGCTGTTTCAGCATGGATGTATGCAAATTCTGTGACAGAAAACAAATGAGAATAATATTAATCTGAGTGATTTGAGAAGGATTGTTTTTCATACAAGGAAACCAAAGAATTTTAATAGCCACAGATAAAATGAGAGTGTAAACATATGGGAAATCTGGATTTATAGGTTCCTGATGAGGCATAGCACATGGAGTGTTATTTACAGTCTTGTGTTCTCCATAACAGAATACATATTTTTCCCCAAACAAACGAATACTTCAGAATATGCCAAGCTGTAATATGTATGTAAGTGTACGCATTTGAAGGGATAGTGCATCTTGGAACTGACTTTAAGCTATATGTCAACAGAAGCTTTGAGACTGTCTGTTAATTTACAGGGTATTTATTTAGTTTAAGCCACTGTAGAGGTCAAAATAAACTGCTACTTTCTTTCAGAAAGTGCTTCCTGATTGATTGCACTTCAGAGGGCATATTAGAGAAACTTATCATGAAAAAAATCCTCTTGTCTTACAATAGGTTGTTTTGAGGGCCAGCATTCAACTGCCTCAAGTACTTGAATAAAGCTCAAAGGAGCCATAATCTGAACAAAGTTGATAATGCCTGTATTTGGGTAAACCTGAATAATATTGAATAGGTCAATGTTTGTGGGGGTTTTCTTTAAATTAGCTTTTTCATTGTCCCAGAGAGCCATTTGTAGAGTTGCATGTTATCTGTTCCTGAAGTATACAACTAATGAATACCATAAGAATATTATTTGTTACTGTATTCAGCCCCATAAATGGCTCCCTGAGGGGGTGGAGGTGAGGATAAATGCAAGTACAATTAGATGAATAGCTTGCATAGCTTCTAACAGCTCTAGGCTCTTTGGTTGCTAGAGTCTAACCCCCAAAGCTCCTGGCACTTGCCCTAAATAGAAGCAACATTTATTCACATAGAAATGAAGCAAAGCCTTTAATAAGAGTTGAAATAAGCCTCAAACAATCTTAGTTAAGCTGGAGATAAAGCGTATATTAGTAATTCACTTGTATTTTTTGGGGAAAAAAACCCTGAAAAATGTGGTGTATATTTTTTAAATGACAATAAAAATAAAGTAAAAGTAGTGATAGAATTAAGATGCACATACTTGAAATTGTAGTACAGTGACCAAAGAACCCAAATATTTTGTCCTATAGCATTGTTGGTCTCTCATTGTTTTATTGTTTGTTTTTGGAATAATGCCATTTGAAATTAAAGACTTTGGAAAATGCTTTACAATGGAAATGCATAGATCAGAGGTTACAAAACTGTGGGCTAGCATTCCAAATAGGATCACTCTCTCCAAACCCCAACTTCCTGGTTGGCTACCGGTCTGTATTTTTAAGGCCAGCCAGTAGTCACAGGAAGTTGTGTGGATCCTCAGTCAACTTCCTGTTCTCCATTGTGCTTTTAGTTTGTCTCTGCTCTCTTGCTTCCATGCACTTGGACTGGCTCTGCACTTCTCCTTCCTGGACCACCTAGTATGTATTTTGAACTGGCTGGAGGCAAGCCCTTCTGACCCAGCCTCCTGGAACCCAGTCCTTCAGATCCTGTCTGAGAATCTGGCTAACCCTCTGTCCGCCTGACCTTTTTTCCTGAGAGCGCAGCTTGGTGTCTGCTTGGATTTCAGCCCAGCATCTGTGGGATGTGCCCCCCATGTGACTGGTCCATGATCCCACTCTGCCGTATCAGAGCCCTGTCTGTCTGTACTGTCCAGGTAGCTCTCAGCATCTGAATCATCTTGTCTGTCCCATCTTACCTCGCCTTGTCTACACCTGCCCCCATGGTCTGTATGTTGATCTCCACTGTGACTCTTTGACTTAGCACAACAACTCTCTGGACCCTAATTCCAGACCAACCTACCCCACATTGATCCTCCTGCAGCTCTGTGCTCCAGTCCATAGGGCCCTGACAAAATCACATTGAGGTGGATGGTAGTCTGCCACCATAAATTTATTTATTTATTTATTTTACTATTTTTCTACCCCGTCCCCTCCTGCTCACAGAGCAGCTCAGGGAGGCTTACAAAATACATCAACAATAAAAACACATAAGATATCATTTAAAACATTTTGAAAAATAAAAATAACTAAAAGGGCAGAATTCCCACTCCTCAACCTACCCCACAATGCCTGTCTCCCTCTCCAAAGTCCCAGCAGAACAGCCAGATCTTTCACATTCTATGGAAAGTGGGGACGTCCGGGGCTAGGCGGGCCTCTGTCAGAAGGGAGTTCCACAGCCTGGGAGCAGCCACCGAGAAAGCCCTCCCCATCGTCACCACCCGGGCCACCCAGAGGACTTCGAGTCGGGTGTCCCTGGCTGACTGCAGGGGTCACAATGCAATCTGGAGTCTGAGGCAGTCCCACAGGTAAACCAGGCCCATTTATGGCTTTATAGGCCATTACCAGCACCTTTAATTGGGCCCAGAAGATAATACGCAGCCAGTGCAGAGAACAGAGCACCGGTGTAATGTGCTCATGGTGACCCGTCCCCATTAAAAGACAGGCTACCGCATTTTGCACCATATGCATCCTCCAGACCGTCCCCAAGGGTAGCCCCACATAGAGTGCATTACAGTAGTCTAGTCTAGAGGTGATAAAGGCATGGATGATGGTGTCCAGATCTGAGACTAAAACATGCCTTGACCAGCCAGGATGGCCATGAATCTAATTCACAACAGGTGGCCCTTATAGCCCCAAGGGCAACCGCTGCATAAGCAGGCGATACCCACTGAAATTGATCCCATGAAATTGGACAAGGTGGGTCCTCCACCCCCTCAGGTTCACCTATTATTATAAGTGCAGCATTGAAGTTGTTGTGAATCTGAGTTATTTTATCCACAAAAAAGTCAACAAACGTGTCACAGTGGGCACTGGAAGATTCCAGTTCCAAGCGGATATAGGCCGGACTAACCAGCCGCTGCATCACCTGGAAAAGCTCCACTGGACGTAACTTTGTGGATGCTATGAGGACAGAAAAGAACTCTGTCTTTGCTCCCCGCACCACCACAGCATAAGCTTTTAAACTAGCTTTATCAAGCAATCAGTCAGCTTTGGCATGACCCGGGCGCCACCTGTGCTCCAACCGCCGTCCTTCCTACTTCATCTGGCACAGGTCCTCTGTAAACCAAGGGGACCCATGTCATAGGCATTCTGGAAGCAGATGCCTGGGAGCCATTCAGTCAATGGCCTCAGTCAACAAGTTATTCCAGAAGACAATGAGGTTGTCAAGTGAACAGTCATCGAGATCAGGAGGCAATTCCCCATGGGCATTCCAGAACCTCTCTGGTTCCATAAGTCTCCGGGGGCAGACCCACCGAACTGGTTCTACACCTCTCTGGGGGCAGACATGTGCCAGGAGATCGGTCCGGAGGAGATAATGATCCATCCATGACAAGGGTGTAGTTGATACATCCCCCACCACCGGATTCCCCACCTCAAGGCCAGTGCAGAATATTAGGTCAAGGGTATGTTCTCCATCATGCGTTAGGCCCACAAACCTCTGAGACAGTCCCATGGTTGTCATGGCAGCCATGAACTCATGCTCCGCTCCCCCAAGTTCTGCATCAGCATGGATATCATCATCATCATCATCATCATCATCATCATCATCATCAATCATCATCATTATCCTTTATTGCTTGGCCATAGCCATTGCAAAGTACAAAAATAAATAAATAATTGAAAAAAACTACTTCCGTTTACAAATTTACTATAATAAGTATCTCAAAATCCAATTAATAAATAATTAATTTATAAAATCAAAACCATACAAAGTAAAAGAAAACTTGATTTACATCCCAGTCTAAATACAACTGGGGGACAATTTGGGAAGCAACCACAACTATAGAGCGACAGTAAAGCACGGCTTATTCCAAAGTTTCAGTTTACCATCTTGCCGGCAGCCTTTAGTTTGAAAACCTGGCTCATGTAGAAACCCACCTTTTCAGTATTAATGTCGGAGTGATCGCTTAACAAATATACTACATAAAATTCAGTCGAGCAACACAGATAAGGGACTAGTATGGGTGTCAGATATCTCTCCCACAGCCTCACATATAAGGGACACCTTAATAAAATATATTCAAGAGACTCTACTAGGTTTAAAGAACAGCTACAAAGATGCTCAGCCAGGGAAATACCCTGATATCTGCCCTCCATAAGGGCAGAGGGGAAAACATTAAGTCTAGGCAGGAGAAGCAGTCTTCTGGCCAATGGCAGGAGATTTCCCCTCAGATAGTACTTCAGTAGTAAGTAAAGGATAATGGCCCAGGGAACCGCAATCCTCAATTGCCTCCCGGGCCTCCTGGAGTGAAACATCAGATAATCTGTCACTCACAAGTCTTCGGGCCCCCTGATAACCCATCGGCGCTAAGGCTTCTAAGGAGAATCCCAACCAATTAATTTCCACTTCAACGACAGTTACCCAGACATTAATACATTTATCTTCCAGAACCAATTGCACCCAGGGGGCAGCCTTGTTGAAAAACAGTCGTAACCGGTAGGATATGGCCCTCCGCTAGATGTTTTCATGAAATGGCAGAAGGTCACATTCCATACATAGGGCACAATTCAATATGCCCCCAGGGGTAGCCAAAAGGGCCCTCAGAAAACCTGTTCGTATACACTCCACTGCCCAAATCCTACGGAGTGCCCAGAACTGGGCCCCATACAGCAATTGGGGCATTAGTTTGGATTGATAGATTTTAATTGCTGGAGTAACTAACCGCCCTCCTTTAGACCTGAAAAAAGATAAGATGGATTTATACAATATCTTAGTTCTGGTTAGAGCAGCCTGGATCGGCATCGTCCAGGTCCCATTGGACTGAAACAGAAGGCCCAAGTACTTATAGACTCGGGTTTGCATAATCGCTTTACCGTCAAGAAACCATCTATGGATTGCAAGCTTCCTGGTAAAGACCACCACTTTCGTCTTATCATTATTAATTTCCAACCTGTTCTTCCTACAGTGCTTCCTGAAATAATCTAAAAGGCGCCTCAGCCCGACCTGTGTATGGGATAACAGAACCGTGTCATCTGCATAACAAAGGTAAGCAGCATCAGCATTACCCAATTACGGTACATGATGTTCTACATCCAAAAGTTCTTCAATAAGTCATTCAGATATATAAACGAGTAGTACAACCTAGCATGGAAGAAATTACATAGGGCCTTTAAAGAGTTGAACCCTCTCCAATTTTGGAAATTGGTGAGGGGTTTGGGGCAGGATAGAAATAAGACTGATACCCTGATGGTCCCCAGGGTATCCTGGGAGGAGCATTTCACCGGGTTGTATGCATCCCCTTGTTTAGTAGACATCGCCCCGACCTTGAATCAGTTGGGTGTAGAGTGGGACCCTGTGGGTGAAAACAGACATGATGCTAACCACCCGTTAACCACCCTTGGTGGTCATTTATGCATGTTTAAGGGCTACATAGGGCACCAATACAGCCCTGCAACATGCATAAATAACCACCAAGGGTGGTTAAAGGGTGGTTAGCGTCATGTCTGTTTTCACCCAATATCCCCAGAGTTAATAGTTGATCTTTTAACTAGTATGAGGTCTGACAAGGCCCTTGGATCGGACTTTCTGCCTGTGGATTTTTTGAAAGCCGGATCTAAATGGTGGGCCCCAGTTTTTACAGGCATTAATTCCACTGGTAAAATTCCAGAAGACTGGAGACGGGCTATTGTGATCCCAGTGTACAAGAAGGGAAGTCCTTTGGTTCCAGGTAACTTCAGGTCTATTAGCCTGCTGAACACCATTAGCAAATTATATGCCTTGGAGTTTGTTTCCTTGGAGCTAATTATATGCCAAATATTTACTCTTGAGGCTGAATAAGTGGTTAAAATCAAAAGGCATTCTTTCAGATGCTCAGAATGGTTTTCAAGAGGGGAGGTCAACCGATGACCACTGTTTTGTTTTGATCCATTTCATACATGAGATGAGATCATCTACGGGGTTGTATGCTGCCTNACTGTTTTGTTTTGACCCATCTCATACATGAGATGAGATCATCTACGGGGTTGTATGCTGCCTACATCGATCTGAAGGCAGCTTTTGATACTGTTGCTAGAGAACTTCTCTGGGAGAAATTACAGGCTCTTAATATAGATTATAGGCTGCTTCATTTAATCCACAGCCTTCATGAGGAAAATTCTTTGGTAGTGCGACTTAACAATCATGGGATGACAACTGGTAGGATCTTGGTACAGAGGGGCATCAGGCAGGGATGCAAATTAGCCCCCACTTTATTCAATATATATCTGAATGACTTATTGCAAGAACTTTTGGATGTAGACCATCAGCGTGAATGTTGAAATCCCCCAGGACTAAGGTCCTTGGAGACTACAAGACCACCTCTATCACCAACTCAGCTAGGGCATGTAGGGATGCTGCCATACAGGTAGGTGTGCGGTATATGAGCAGCAGCCTGAATCTGCTGCTCATAGACATGGGTACTATTCCCATGTGCATTATTCTGTGTGTCTGCAATTCTAATTTGGTTGCATGGGCACTGCCGAGTTGTGCTGAATTGAGTGTGTTGCTAGTGGCATATGCTTTATTATTATTTATTATTTATATAGCGCCAGTGGTGTACCTGGCACTGTAGAATCATGGCCAATTTTAACGAATGCTTGAAATAAAAATTCTGAAATGAGCTTCTGGGTTTGTTTGTTTTTTGAAGTGGGAAACGTCTTTTTTTATGTAAGACCCTTTTCACATGAGATGCTCCCACTTATCTCTGCATTGAGATGGGTGGAGGAGCCCGTGTGAATGCAGTGGCGGACGGGTGGGGATACGTGTGCCATCATCCATGCGTGGAGCAATGGGCTCCTCCAATGCCTGATGCTCCATGGGTGGAGTTGGGTGTACGCCCATGGGAATTAGTGCACACCCACCTCCACCCACCACGGCGGCGCACCCAGCCCCCACCCACGCAGTCTATTTAAAAACAGCCTAAGTATAAGAAAAATCCCTATGATGTTGATAAGGTTAAAAACATTAGTTTTGTTAGATTTATGAATAATTAGTCATGGATTAAAATACACATAATAAAGAAAAAAAAATCTGCATATCATTTAAAAAATGTCCAACTTGTGTACACAAATATTAATGCTAAAACCAAAATTAAATGCAATTGGAATATAGGGGGGAGAAAAACATTAGCAGCAACCCTTAATATGGTGGTAGATTATGCTGTATTGCTTTCTGTAGTATTCTGGTATGTCTCTCATTTGGCCAGCTAACAAACTAAACGTTTAGAGCGTGATCTAGCTCCATATAAGTCAATGGGAGTTTAGCCATTGACTTCAATGGGATCTGGATCATGCTCCTAATTGGTTGACCCCAAATTGTTGACCATTTTGTGTGGAAAATGTATATGGGGCACAAAACCATTTTTAACACACAACTTAAGTTTTTGTCTCACATGTTTCAGTGAGCTGTAATAGATTCTTAAATCTTGACTTTCTATGGATGGAAGCTAGAATGAACCTGTTTGTTTGTAAGCTGAGAAGACTTGCTATGGAAACCAAGGAGGGACTATAATTAAGGCTCTTGGTGTCATTTCTACAGTCACTTTTAAAAATAAACCAGCAGCACATTAACTAAGGAAAAGTTACTACCACAGAATAAGAAGCCCAAACTAGCATTGCAAAGTAGAGTTCTATGTTTTTATGTGTTTTACGTGACAATCTTCTGCCATTAAAGTTGACATGAATTTTGTCAGCTACTTCAATAGGTGGAGGTTTTCACCCTATGTTTGCTATTCCCGAACTCTCCAAAATAAACACCAAGAAAAGCAATAACCTATTTAAAGCACAATATTGGAAATTCAGAAACTTGTATTACTTCTCCATAGCTAACTATCATTGATTATGTTGTCTCAAGGAGATAAATACTGGTACAACAACTCACGGCTGAACTACTCAATTGACTGACATTTTTAATTTATTTGGAAAAAAACACTTGCAATGGTGAAACAGTGAATGTTCAGTCATCTGGGGAAAAGCCATGCTGTAATAAACTGCCAAAAACAAGGATGGGGATGCAACTTTTTATTTATATATGAAACAAAATTCATCCTTGATGTAGCTTGTCGAAGTTAGTTCAGGAACACAATGCAATAATTTGGCAGATTGCATTCATGGAAAATGTCATAAAGAGCATGATACAGTTGATTTGTTTATTTGTTTAGATTTTTTTTCTACCCTATCCTGAAGTTGGCTAGGTGGTTAAGGCACTTGACTGCTTCATGAAGTCTCTGGGTTTAAGTTCTGCTTAGTCTTACACTGCACAGCAATCTCCAGTTCACTAAGCTGTGAAATGGTATATGATAGCTGTGTGCACCAGGGACCAATGTGGTTATTCATTTTTCTTTTTTTCTTTTCATTATTTAAATCTCTTGTTTTCATAAATATAAAAACAATCTTTTTTTCTTTCATTTTTAATTTCTATTGGTTTCAATGGAAACCACATTTTTGGCAGTACCTTTCTTATCTTTCATTATATTTTGATGAATCTCAGAAGGCTTGTAAATCCAATATAATTCATTATGCATACAAAATTTCAGAAGGATTGGATAAAGGTATCCTACTTTATAAGCAGTTGATGTATGTTATTTTGCAAAAATCTGCATATACATTCCTGGCTGTAACTTCTTTTCTCCCATCTACTGTGGATGGAAGTGGGCAAATTTATACACCTCTTCAGGTTTAATATCTATGCCAATTTTCAGAAGTATTGGATAAAGGGCCCTGGTGGTATAACCAATTAACTTAGAAATGTATGTCTGAATGTAACATCTTTGTAGTCCAACCAGTGTACATGAATTTTGGCAGGGCTTTATGGCACACCTTCAGTATGATTTCTGTCAAAGATAGGAAAGATTTGATAAAGGGTCACCATTTTATAAGCCTACACAGCATATGCAGAGAAGGAGCCTATGCCAGGGATTCTCTTATGTGTCTCTGTGGTATAAGATCTGTTTGTGATGACAATTTCCCAGCAGAAATGTCAACCAAATATCCTCATTCTGTGCTGTGACCATCACAACTTCTCTCTCCCAGTTGTTACTGGGAAGTTGAAAGCATCTGTTTAGGAAAGAGCCAATAGAGATTCTCTTATGTCCTCTGTCACAGTGCTGCAGGATGTGATTGTGATGATAACTGTCCAGCCTGGATGTGTAAAACATGTCTCCTGATGTCTGGAATGCTACCCCCAAAGTCCCAGTTATGTCCCTTCTATGCCTGCCTCAGGCCCGCCCCCTATGCCCACCTGAGTCACCACCAATTGATCCTGTAAAGCTGGAAGCATGCAGTAACTGGCCAGTTAATGTGTCTGTCCATTTGTTGGGTTGCTCCCCATCCTCCCTCCTACAGCCTCCCTCCCCTTGCCATGCCAGGTGCCTGCCTGTGACTGGCACTGCATGTGCTGCTATTTATCTAAATAATGGTCTTCAAGTGGACAATGTCAACTGTTTATAAAATTGGGGCCCTTTATCAAATTGCCCTGTAGTTGGTCATAGATGACAGGGAAGATTTGGGATATATTCCTGTCAAATGTATTGTAAACAGAATGGGATATAAAAATGTTACAGCCAGAAATTCATTTTAAGTTAATGGCATATAACATCAGGGACCTTTATCCAATCTTTCTGAAATTTGGCAGGATTGGTAATCTTGGGAAGGACATAATATTCATAGGTTTCATGCAAAGTGGATGGAAGATAAAGAAGTTGGAGCCAGGAACGTGCATGGAGCTTTTCTTAAAATCACAACATTCAATTGCTTTAAAAAATATGTTCACTTTATCTAATATTTCCAAAATGTGGTACACATAGTGCCCTCTATAGGGGGTACAATCTCCCCAAGTTTCATCAGAATTGGGGGAAAAAAAGATATACCTGGAAATATGTTTTTCAGAGTTTTCCCATTATTTAAAAAATGAAAACTCATTTTTATTTTTGTTTTTGTTTTTATAATAAGAAAAATGAAAACTTTTTTTGGTTTCTATTATCATAATGAAAATGAATTGCACACTCCTAGATCCATTGGGTCGTGGAAGTTGAAAGCCATTGAGTATGGTGTTGGCTACAAATATTTGTTTACCATAACACCAGTTGGCTATATGGGTTGTGATGAACTTTGACTTTTGACCTGACTTTATACTTTTGAATAAACGCACAATATACATTTAGAACAAGCAAGAAACAACTATTAAAATTTATCCCCACCCATACCTGGACACGGAAATCCTGCCTAAGCAAAATTGTTTTACATTGTTTTCTTTCGGGGAACGGGGTGGGTGTAGGGAGCTTAGGGAAAAGCAACCAGACTTGGATTATGGAGAACCTCAAAGGAAAATAAGTTCAAAAACTGTGGAGCAGCCACTAAGAATGCCTCAGCCTGTGTCCTCATTGTCTATACTTCGCATACACAATAAGATATCTTCCAAATAATGACAATTTCACAATGTAATTCAAAGGTATTTTATTGACATGAAGAGCAATACAGGCATTGTCAGCCTGAAAGAAGGGCAGAAGTAAACATTAATGGTTTCTTCAAAATGTGTGGAAGAAATGCAGAGAATAGTGGCAACTGTTGACCTGGAGACAAAACTGATCCTTTCCCTTAATTAGCCATTCATGATTTAAGGGGAGATCCTACCACCCCTATTCCTAGGTACTTTTCACACGAGACACCCCCACCCATCTCCATGCAGTTTCACTGTGTGGAGATGGGTGGAGGCACCCATGTTAATGCCACATGGGATGGGTGGGAATGTGTGTGCACTCCCACACTACACCCACCTCCACCCATCACCCACCCATGGAACAATGGGCTCCAATGTCCTAAGCTCTGTGGGTGGGGCTGGGTGAAGCTGGGTGTGCACACGTGGGAACAGGCGCACATTTTATTTTATTTATTCAAAACTTATATCCCGCCTCTCCTGCCCAAAGGCAGCTTGGGGCGGTGAACAACATGCAAAAAAAATAATAAAGAATTCAACACAAACATTTTAAAATAAATCTACACATTTTAAAACAAGTAATAAAAACACACCCTCCCTCCCAAACCCACCTCCCCCGCCCTACCCCGCCCCCTCACCAAAGCCTGGTGGAACAGCCAGGTCTTACACAAACATCGAAAGGACAGGAGGGTGGGGGGCAACTGAGCCTCCTCCGGGAGTGAATTCCACAGCACAGGGGCAGCCACTGAAAAAGATCTCACATCAGTGGCCACCCATCTCGTCCAGGGAACCTCCAAAAAGGCCCCCACGGATAATCTCAGGGGTCGTATGGGCACATGGGGAGTGAGGCAATCCCGCAGATAGGTAGGGCTCAGGCCATGAAGGGCTTTAAAGGCCAAAACCAGCACCTTGAACCTATCTCGGTGCTTTATAGGCAGCCAGTGCAGAGTCCGGAGCACAGGTGTCATGTGCTCCCTGCAGCCCACCCCAGTAAGGGGACGGGCCGTGGCATTCTGCACCAGCTGCAGCCTCCAGACCAGCTTCTCGGGCAGCCCCACATAAAGCGTGTTTCAGTAATCCAGCCTCGAGGTGATGAAGGCATGGATGACAGTGACGAGGTCAGAGTCTGAGAGATACGGCTGAAGCCGCCAGACAAGATGTAACTGCCAAAATGCACTCCCTGCTACGGCCACAACCTGAGATTCCAGGCTGAGCCGTGAATCGAGGA
>QEPC01002219.1:707344-720910 GCA_003113815.1 Sphenodon punctatus | reverse complement strand
AGCCCTAGTCCTTGCTCAACTATGTAGGTCGGGTCCGCTGGAGGAAGAAGTTCCACGCTGGTGGCTTGTTGCAGTCACTTGCAGTTGAGAAAGGTACTGGCGAATACCTTCGAGACTAGAATAGGCCCAGGTTTCTCCCCTGGGGGGTCCTGGCCGTCCTAGTAGCATGAGAGGGCATCTGCAAGTAAATTAAGTTTACCTGGGCGGTATTTGATTGTAAAAGTGAAGCGCAAAAGAGAGTGCCCAGTGTGTTTACCAGGCATTGCTTATCTGTGTGGTCTGTAGGTAAGTAAGGTTCTTTTGATCCGTGGTTATGGTCATGGAATGTCTTGCTCCCTGGAGGTAGTGACGCCATGTTTCGAATGCGGCCTTGATGGCTAGCAGTTCACGATCAAAAATGATGTAGTTTTGGTCCACCAGGGTGAGTTGTCAGGAGTAATATGCACATGAGTGCAATAGGTCTGTCTTCTCGGCTGCTTGTAGTAAAACGGCCCCGACAGCGTTGCTGTAGGCATCCACCTCTACATAAAAAGGATGGTTGAAGTCTGGGTGTCAAAGGATCGGGGTAGTGAGGAAAGCCTGTTTGAGGTACATAAAGCCATTTTGCTGCTCTTTGCCCCACACATAGGCCCGGTCCTTTTTTAGCAAGGAGGTAAGTGATTTGGTGATCTCCACATAATTTGGGATGTACTAGCAATAATAATTAGTGCTTCCAAGAAAGCACTGTAGTGGTTTTACCGCCCGGGGAACAGGCTGTTGTTGGATGGCCTCAACCTTTTTTGAGTCCATGGCGATGCCTTCTGCATTTATCACGAACCCCAGGAAGTTCACAGTGATCAAGTGAAAGGCACATTTTTCTTGCTTAGAATAGAGTTTGTTCTCATGCAGTGCAGAAGGTGCTCCAATGACATGTGCCACATGCTGACTGGGGGGAGGGGGCGAAGGGTGGGTGGGGACAGTGAGGTCTCACAAAAGCAAGGCGAGAAGGAATCCCACAATACCAGGCTGGTTGTGAGCTTGGAGCTTGCTGCTGTCACTTTAATGCAAGAGGAAGAGATGTGGATGGGTGGAAAATGGCAGAGCTGCAGATGTTACTAGANAATACCAGGCTGGTTGTGAGCTTGGAGCTTGCTGCTGTCACTTTAATGCAAGAGGAAGAGATGTGGATGGGTGGAAAATGGCAGAGCTGCAGATGTTACTAGAAGAGGAAATTCCTTCTAGCAAGTGGGCTTTGCTCAAGAGCTACCAGAACCTCACCAGGGTAGCAAACTACTGTGAGAACAACTACATCCAGGCTCCAGACAAAAGGGAAGCAATAGAAGAGACCAAAGAGTATACAACTCAGTCTTTAGCCAGTGTTGCTTATCAAATCAATGCGCTGGCCAACAATGTACTCCAACTGGTGGACATCCAAGCATCCCAACTATGGAGAATGGAGTTTTCAATCAACCATATCTCCCAGACAGTGGACATACATAAAGAGAAAGTAACTTGCAGTGAGATCAGCATTTTGACAACCAATAAGAACCCATCAAGAACTCATAAAATCATAGCACCAGCAAACATGGAATGTCCTGTAAGGTACATTCGAAAACCTATAGACTACACAGTGTTGGATGATGTGGTCCATGGTGTAAAGCATGGAAATAACCAGCCTGCAAGAACTGGCACCTTGTCAAGAACAAATCCGCCTACTCAGAAACCGCCAAGTCAGGCCGAGGAACACTGGGACAGAACACACCTTACAAAACACTGAAGCCTGTTAAGCCTCCCACAGTTCCTAACAATTACTTGACCAGTCCTGCAAGGCTTGGAAGTCACACAGTCCAGGAAGAACCGCATAATTGAACCAGAGACCTAGGACACACAGTGGTAGTAGCGGAGGAAGTCGGAGTCTTGAGAACAGTGGAAGTAGCAGTATTGGCATTCCCATTGCAGTGTCTACCCCTTCCCACCAACTGTTGGGCTAGCTGCTCCTGGGTCAGCTCCTGGCTCCCAATACGGCACAATGACCAGGCAGATTTCCTGACACAACTCAATGACTTATTTGGCATTTTCTGGTGGTTACAGACAGAATCCCTCTGTGACTGCCAAATTCTCAGCTCAACCTCATGCTAATGGCGGGCCTCTTTATTTTCAAAACTCAATTGCTGATAGTCCGACTCCTTCCCCGCCACCGCCTCCAGATGAGATGCCAATGCTTGATGATTCTCCTCCACCCCCACGCCCAGTGGATTATGAAGTCAAGGAGGCTGCAGTCGTGCAGTACAATGATCCGTATGCAGATGGCGACCCTGCTTGGGCACCTAAAAACTATATCGAGAATGTTGTTGCTATCTATGACTATACAAAGGACAAGGATGATGAGCTGTCATTTATGGAGGGTGCAATAATTTATGTTATAAAGAAGAATGACAATGACTGGTATGAAGGAGTTTACAATTGAGTGACTGGCCTGTTCCCTGGGAATTGTGTTGAATCAATCATGTACTATACAGATTAAATTACTTTTGATTTTCAAGTCCAATCATGCCATGATTATTTACAAGGGGTAACTAATGGTTAACAGTTGTCTTAATAAACTTAAAATGTGCCCATCTTTTCAGGCCATACTGTTAATGATATGATTGAATGTCCATCCATAAGCATACATCTCTGCAGACAGTTTGTCTTACCTGATGGCAATTTGTAAAACAAGCAGCTGTCTATTACTGGTTATGCTTATTTACTTATGCATTGTTAATTTTATGACAAGCCTAAATATTTTGGGAAAGTAGGGTATATAATATTTAATGAATCATGATTCAGATGTGCCATTACATTTTTCAGTGCAGCATGGTAAGTAACACTAAGTTAGACTAACATTTAAAATCTGGATGAAAAGTTTTGGTAGTGCTGGTCATATTACATTAGACACTTTCTCATTCTTGAAGTATAATATTTGTTAAAAGCATGCATACAAACTTACGTATTGAATTATACTTTTTTTAAAAATTCAAGATGCTTCCAATTTGTTGTAATCTTTACCTGGAGTACTCTCACTAAAGTCTATTACAATGAATTGTTTGAGTCTCTAAGGCATCCATGTGAATCAAAGATGGTTGATCTTTATGTATGTGTAATTTGTACCCAAGTTTTTTTAATGAGTAAGTTTGCATTATGACTTTTCCATTCTTAAATACATAAGTGAACCAAAGATCTTGTCCATCATTTTGTTGGGTTTCCTTTCAAAATATGAACATGATGAATTTTGCCAAGTTATTAGACAAATGTACCAAGAACAAAATTGCTGTAGCCTTATTTAACATTCTGGCACTGGAGGGCAAATAAATTAAGATAAAATCTGAAAGTTACCTAGTTACCACATTTACTAAAGCTCCTTTCCTTCCCAAACAAAAAACATGTTTAAAGGTGTCAAGTACTGCTGTACCTACATATTTTAAAAGAACTCCAAATTGATTTGTCCAACTCCCTCTATTTCAATAGTTTGCAATTGCTAACTCCTAGATACTATAGGACTGAAGCTGGGAATGTTGCCCAACTTGACAATAAAGGTTGACTGGGGGAGGAGGAATAAATCAGGATATCATTCAGGTATGCAATAACGAAGAGGTCCAAAACATCACAAAAAATATCATTTGTAAAATGATGAAACATCGCTGATGCATTGGCTAGGCCAAACGGCATGACTTGATATTCAAAGTGGTTATACCGGGTGCAGAATGCGGTCTTCCATTAATCGCCTTCCCACACCCAAACTAAGTTATAGGCACCACAGAGGTCCAATTTCATAAATAGTCGAGCTCCTTGTAGGTGGTCCAACAGCTTGAGAATTAATGGCAGGGGGTACTGGTTTTTAATGGTAACTAGATTCAGGCCTTGATAGTCAATGCAGGGGTGAAGACCACAGTCCTTTTTTGCCACAGAGAAGATGGGAGCACCCACAGGAGATGAAGTAGGGTGGATAAATCCAGTAAAGAGGCTGTCATCCAGATACTGATGGAGAGTCGCAGGTTCGGGTGTGGACAAGGCATAAATTCAGCCAAATGGGGGTTCGGTTCCAGGTAGAAGATCTATGGGGCAATTGTACAGGCAATGGGGTGTTAACTCCACCACTTGATTAGGGCTAAACACATCGGCGTACTGCTGGTATTCTCTAGGCAGCTCAGCAAGTTTGGTACTTCCACAGAGAGACGTAAGGGCCCGTGGAACGACTGGGGGATGGTAGGTGCACATCTGTTTACAATAAGGGGATGAAAAGCAGAGTTGGGGAATGGTCTAGTCAATGCAGGGATTGTGATGAGTCAGCCAAGGGAGGTCCAGTACCACAGGAAACACTGGTGTACATACAACATTGAACACAAGCCTTTCTTGGTGGCTCCCCATGGTGCAAACCAAGGGAAGGGGTGTTGAGATGTGACAGGTCCAGAGACAAGGGGGGCTCCATCAATTAAATGGACCACTTCAGGTTGGGCCTTTGGTTCCAGGGGAATAGCACAGTCTTGGGACCAGCCCATGTCAAGGAAGTTCCCTGATGCCCCAGATTCAATAAGAGCCCATACTACACGGGACTGATAAGAGGAGATCTCGAGGGTAAGTGGTACTTGGAAGTGGGTGTCCTGCACGTGTCTAGAAGAGCCTTGTCCTATGGCCGGGATGGCCCTTGACCATCCCGGCCCCTGGAGTTTCCCAGATCCCGGCACTGGAAGGACAGCAATGGACATTCTTGAATAAAATGGTTGGAATTCCTGCAGTAGAAGCAGGTGCAAGACTTCTGTCGTTGTTCCCGTTCCTCTGGGAACAGGGGACCACACGAGGCTCCCAGCTGCATCGGTTCAGGATCATTGGATGTGTCTCCTTTGAAAGAGGGTGGCATTGTGATGGGACCACGTGCCTGGAACCCGTGTTTCCTGTCATCTTTCTCTCTGTCGTTCCACCAGCCTCTCTTGTATTTGGAGCGAGAGGTTCGCGAGTTTCTCCCAGGTGTCGGGGAGCGTGGTATAGGCCAGCTGATCTTTTATTTCATCACTTAATCCTCTTTGAAACATTACCAGCAGAACATCATTAGGCCATTGTAAATCTAGCGCCAACTCTTAAAACAAGGTGATATATTCTAATTACCCTCCTTTGCCTTGCTTCAGGAAGAGGATTGTGGTTTCCACATCCTTGACTTGGTGGGGGTGATCGAAAAGGAATGCGAACTCCCATACGAAGTTAGGGTATTTGGAAAGTAGCGGGCTTTTCCCCTTCAAGAGGATCGTAGCCCACTCCAGGGGGATACCCGTAAGATGTCCTATGATGAAGGCGACCTTGAGTGCATCTGTGGTATATGTTCCCGATTGTGTAGTGAATGTAAGCTCACAGAGCACCAGGAACCCCTGGAAGGTCCTTCGGTCTCCTGTAAATGTATCAATACAGGGTCCCTTGGATTCTCTGGCACTCCCAGCCCATGCAGGAATCCCTGCAGGGGGCAGAAAGGCCTTTGCAGCAACCATCGGGGATGCTGGGGGAGGCACCCCTGGAGCAGGAGTACCACTTGCTATGGCAGATAGGGTTTCGTGTTTGCCCTGCAAGTCTTTCATCTCCATAGCCATGGATTGCACGGCTCTAACCAGGTCACATAATTCCTTAGTAACAGACATAGGGATAACAGATAATTGCCCCTGGAGACTCAACACAATGAGCTTTTTAGTGCCGGTAATTCTGTCAGTAGGGGTAAGGGGGGAGACATGCACACACCACTGTATCACCCAGACTCCAAGTACACCTCAGTGCCAGCAGGTTGCTAGGAACCTAAAATGCCCATCAGAATAGTGTATGGACCCTGAACGTCTCAAAGAGACGAGGCCCCTATCATCATTGGGCACCGGAGTAGGTCTGCACCTCCCCGCTCCTGATCAACACCCCAGTCACAACAATCACATGGTACAAGGGGGTTCAGGGCAGATAGGGGTGAGATGGTGAGAGAGACAGGGCAGGGTCCCAGGGAATGTAGGGAAGGAGGCAGATACACACAGCATGGGGACTGGGGAAGGGATGCCCGGGAGGGGGAAGGGAAGTATGCAAAATCATTCACCTTTTGCAGGACACTCAGCGGTGGGAAGGAAGGAACAAACAGGGACACCAGACACACTCACATGACAGGACAGTCGGTCAGCTAGGCAGCAACAGTTATACATCGGGATTCACACAAGGGGTCCAGTTTCTCCTCAGATTACTGGTGCTGGGTGCTTCCCAGCGCCAGCTTTTCTACAGGCGGCCCCGCCTCCCTGCATGCCTGAAGCCACGCAGAATATCGAAGCGGCCCTGACGTTGACCCCACCTTGCGTGGGGTCATGGCAGGCGGTGCCCTGTTACCGCTAGTTGGATCTGTTGCCAGAGCAATGGAGGGCACCGGAGATGCCATACCAATGTGTGCGGCGGGGGGGCGCATGCGCGCCATGAGAGGGGGATGTGTCAGCCGGCAGCTGTCCCGCAGCCTGACACCTTTGTATGCAACATTTATAGATTTCTTGTCAGCATTTGACACTGTAGATAGGGACCAGCTGTGGGGTAAACGTAAGGCCTGGGGAACTGATCCTTTTCTTTTAAGATTAGTAATACTTTTCCATCAGCATAGATGGGTATCGGTACGCTATACACCAATGGGTGAAGTATCTCATTTATTTAAGACAACTAGAGGGATGTGACAGGGTTGCCTCCTTGCACCACTCTTATTCAATATTTAAACTAATTAAAGTATTATTATCAACATACAGAAGATTAATTTTCACCTTCCAAAAATACTGTCATCTCATTTAGGACTTTTGTTTTATGGAGATGATGCAGTGTTATTTTCTCAAACTGCTATTTGGTTGCAGAGGGCAATGACAGAACTTGCACGCTTAGCTACCTTGAGTAGACTAACCATTAAGTATTCCAAAAACTAAAATAATCAAATGGGGGTAGGGTTAAAAGGGATTACCCATGGAATACTGTGGGACATAAAATTGAAACAGTTAAATCATTTATATATTTAGGAGTTCTTTTTACCCCTAACATATCTTGGGAGAAGCAAGTCTCTTGTGTTAAGCTGAAGGCCTCACGGTTGGTTGCAAATATTAGAAAATTCCTTGGCACCCGTGCAGGAAGAGGGGTTGCAGCTGCAATTAAGGTATTTAAAGCGAAGGTTATACCCCAGTTAGCTTATGGAACTGAAATATGGGCTTATGCAGTTAAGGAAGAAAAAGAAATTCCTCAGAACAAGTTCATTAGATCTCTTCTGGGGCTTCCTGCCTCAGTCCCAGCAGCTTTTTTGAGAGCTGAGATAGGGTTACAATCAGTGTCTCTAATATTGACTAAAAGGCTTATAGGATTTTGGTTTAAATTATTAACCTTTCCTCACGGTCTTATTGCAAAAATGTGTTATCTGGAGGACATGATAGGACTGTTGGACAAGCAAGCCCCATGGTTAGCTTTTGTGAAAAATATTCTGAATAAGGCTGGTTTCAATTTCTTGGCTAATAAAGATATTAGCCAAGAAAGTAGGCTTTTACATCTGGAAGAGATAAATAGGGTTTACCAATGCCTAACAGACATATCAACTCAAGAAGATTATGCTAGTCTGAGGGTGAGCAGAGTGGCCCCTTTATATATTTTATGGAAACTGGACAGTATAGCAAAATATCTTCAATTAGACTTGAGACCTAACCTGAGGGTCCAGTTGACAAGCCTGAGACTGGAACACATGCAATCTGCTATTACAGTGGGCCATAGATTGAGTTGCCCACAGGAGAAAAGGAAGTGCACATGTGGGCTGGATGCTATTGAAGACACAATTCATTATGTTTTTGAATGTTTGTTTTTTTGTGGATATTAGAGTGCGCCTTTTGAATCCTCTTTTGTCTCGATCAGTACATTTCTCAAAAAAAGAAAAATGGCTTTGGCTCCAGCAACAAACAGCTGAAGAAATAGTTAACAATAGCATTGTTTGCAGCTCAGGCTGCTGCAATAAGAATTGAACATCCAATCTTGGCTCTAAAATCCTAGCTAGAAATAAATAAGTATAAGCATTACTTGTGTGGTGTTATGTATTGTAATTATATTTGTTTTGTGGAATGGATAAATGTTACTGTATAATCCATATTTCACATGAAATGCTTCTATGTATTTGCTTTGATTGTTTTTATTGTTGGTGGTTTTTTAAAAATATTTGGCGATAGCAAAAGCTGATGCCATAATAAATTAATGGAATGGAACATCCCCTAATGAACTGTGAGTAGGGTGAAGGGGTTTGGGAACACAGAACTGTGGCACTTTGCTGTGACACTGGACTCTTGCTCTCAGGGTGGGATTTATGTGTGGAAAGTTCATCAGTACCATATTTTATTTATTTGTTTGTTTGGTTATTTATTTCAAAGTATTTTTATCCCTCAGATAGCAGTTCGGAGCAGCTCACAACAAGCCAAACAATAAAATCAACAATTAAAATCACAGCTTAAAATTTAAAACTCATTAAAATTACTAAAACATAGGGATGGGCGGTTCGGGTTCAGCCGTTCGGTTCATCCGCGTTTGGTTCGTGTGTTCATGTTTGGCCATTTGGGTGGATCGCCGAGTTCATGTTTGGCCATTCGGTTCGGCCGCGTTCGGGTCGCGTGTTCGTGTTCAGCCATTCGGGTGGATCGTGCGTTTGCGTTCAGCCATTCGGTTCGGCCGCGTTCGGGTCGTGTGTTTGTGTTCGGCCATTCGCCGTTCGGGTGGATCGCCGAGTTTGCGTTCGGCTGTTTGGCGTACGGCTGAAAATATTGCGAGAGCGCGGGAAGCCGGAAATCGCATTGGAAACCGGAAATTTGTGTGCATGTGGAGCTGTGAGGTGAGTGGGTGTGTGTTTGATTTTGTGACTGCTTGTTCATGTGTTTTGGCTGTGATTGTGTTGGGTTTGGCTGTGCTGTGTGTTTGGGTGGGTTGGTGTGTGTTGTGGGTGACTGTTGGTGTGTGGGTTTTAAAAAATAAATAAATGAAGAAGAGTGTTGGTGCAGGTTGCATCCTCCAGCTGGGGGCAAATTTGACAGTGGAGGAGGAGGAGAAGGAACCAGTGGCGGCCGCTACCCCTGCACCTCCCGTGGCCCCGGTGGTGACACTGGCTTCCTCCTCGGATGAGGAGGAAGCGGTGGACTCTACTGCCATTCCTGCCAGGTTTGTGTAAACCTTTTTTTTACTTTTACTTTTCTAGTTGTAATATCTAGCATGCCCTAGCACCCATGGGGAGGGCAGCATTTGCACGTGCCAGCCAGGGGTGGCTTTCTAGTTGTAATATCTAGCATCCCCTAGCAGCACCCATGGGGAGGGCAGGATTTGCACATGCCAGCCAGGGGCGGCTTTCTAGTTGCAATATCTAGCATCCCCTAGCACACATGGGGAGAGCAGGATTTGCACGTGCCTTATGGGGTTTTTTAGTTGCCATCCCTAGCACCCACAAGGAGGGAGGATTAGAGGCATCATCATAAATGCATGGTATTTACTTGGTGTTTTATGTGTTCCCATTTCAGAGAGGAATCGGATTCTTCTGGCCCCGAGCCCAGCCCTGCTTCCAGGCCCAGGACGACACCTCGTCGCCGCCGGACCCCGAGGCGGAGCTCGCCATCATCACCCCCAGAGACCCCCAGGCGCCAGTCATCGGATGTCTGGAGGTTTTACATCCAGGGCGACAGAACCGCCACATGCAAGGTATGTCACGGGGACTGGAACAACAGGGAATGAATTACCCTCTGACCTGTTAGGAATGGAAGTCCCTTGCAGAGAGAGATTGGATGGCCACCCAGTCCACCCACCCATGGAGACAGAATGCAGGCAGGGCTGGACAGACCATTGACCTGACACAGTATGGCACTTCTAATGTTCCTTTCTTTTTCTGCTCTTTCTAGATCTACCAAAGAGTGATCCACTGGCAGAGGGAGGGCACAACATCGGGGCTTCTCAGTCACATTGAGCAGACCCACAAAATACGAGTGAGGTGGGCAGGTGAGGAGGACTCCACTGCAGCTGTGCCCGTTGAGCCGCAGCACCTGCAAAGGGGGGGGAGAAGGCCTCCAGAAAAAGGAGGCATATAAGCCCTTCCCCTCCCTACACCTCAAGCTTCACCATGGAGACCCCCGAGATCCCGGAGGACGCCACGATCAAGGCCCTTTGGGACAGGCTGCATCACTCCACCCAGGGCCACATGGAGGAGGTCCAGCGCTCCACTGCTGACCTGAAGAAGTGCCTGGTGGTGGAAATGCAGGCGGTGCAGGCGGAGCGGCAGCGGGTGCTGGCATACTGTCAGTATCTGTCCGCCGAGCAGCGCCGCTTGCAGGTCTACCACCAGGCACTCTCCGGGTGGCATAAAGACTTAGCAGAGGTGGTGGAGAAAGTGGTGGACAATGGCCTGGTGGACCCCTCCATGGTGTCTGCTTGCCCTCAGGACTGCGAGTCGCCCCAAGTCCTGTTGCCTTTCCCCCAAATATGGGAAGACAAGCTCAGTGGCAGAGACACTGACTCTTAGGTTGTTGTTTATAAGTTTCCTTTCCATGTTTGCTTTTGTTTTATTAAATGTTGTTGTTGTTTTGTTTTCCTGTATTGAATTTGTAAATAGTTTTGAGTAAAGTTTTCAAATTTATTGTTATGAGCTTCGTTTTAGTCCTCTCTTTTATCCCTCCCTATGTGCTTAAGTTCTGGATGGCAGGCGGTAGAATCTCATACAGCTACTAGATCCCTTCCAACAGCACATGCCACCTCAAGTAGCGTAGTAACCCAAAGATATGCGGTGCCAGCAGCAGGGTCTCAACTAGCAGAAAGTCCCCAGGAGGTTCAGGGCTGCTGGTGTTTGTGTGAGTGGATGTGACAGAGAGAAAGAGAGACAGGCTCCTCGGCAGCGGGCTGGAGGCAGCGGGCACTGGTGGTCGGAGGGGCTTTTAGTTTCAGCAGCCAGCTTCAGTGGGCATCCGTGGGTGGGTGCAGAGGAGTAGGCTTTTGGGGAGGGGGGCAGCTTGTACTTCCCCACAGCCCTCCCTGCCAGTGAAAACTCAAGGTACACAAACTTCAGGAGTTCTGCAGATGGTAGGTCCAGTTTATGAAGATAAACTTGATGGTGACACAGATGTCCAGAAATCTGTCAACATATTGGAACAAAATTCTGCAGTAGCTGAATTTTATAGTGATTCAGCTACACCAGAATTTAGATCAATGCCTCCAATCTGAAGGGGCTTTGCTAACTACACAGAAGGTTGCCCCGGGTATGGTGACTTAGGCTGAGCCACGCCCAGACTCTTTCTATCTTTTTAAGTCATCAGACCCTGCAACAAGAACCACATTCACCAGAATACGTATGCATACCTTTCCTTCTGCCTCTGTAGAGGGAAGGTATAAGGGTATACCTCATGAGTTCCGGAAGTGCCAGATGTGTAAAAGTGGCAAGGAAGATACGGTAGCTCATATCTTGCTCAATTGCTCCGCATTGTCGGGGCTAAGAGCTGGTGGGGTGTGTGGAGGCCTTGCTGGTGCTTGGGAGGGGGAGAGGCAGGCAGAGCTCCCCCTCAGGCTGGGTAGAAGCATACAAGGCCCTCACAGATAATGAATTGAGACCCAGGCAGTTTTGTTTCTTGCTGCGCCCGCCTCACCGCAAGTCCCATTGGCTCCATGCAGCCTAGCCCGTGGCCACTCACAGACTGTCAAGCCAGTGGTCTGAGGCAAAAAGAGATGGTGATTTGGCAGGCTGGCTGCTACTCCAAGCCACTATCCACCCTCCACCCTGGGTGCCTGGAAGTCTGCTCCTAGCTGAGTCAGATGACTTCCCCCTCCCTGCTACATTTGGCCTTCCAGTGACCTGTCAGTAGACCACGTTTTAGCCACCCGAACACAACCAAATGCGATCCGAACTGACCAAACTGTTCGGCCATTTCGCCTTTCAGTGTTCAGTTCTGTTCGGTATGTTCACGTTCGTATTCGTGGTCGCATTCGGTAGTCTGAACAGGCCGAGTTTGGGCCGAACACTGAACTGCTGAACTGTGTTCGCCCATCCCTACTAAAACAGTGGAACCAAAACCCCTCCCCAGCCCCCCAACCCTATCCCACCCTACCCATCTTCTTTGCCAAAAGTCTGGCGGAACATCCAAGTCTTACACTGTCTCCGGAAACAGGGGAGGTTTGGGGCCAGGCAGGTCCCAGTCAGGAGGGAATTTCACAGCCTAGGAGTGACCACTGAGAACACCCTCTCCATTGTTGCCACCTGGGAAACCCAGGGAACTTCGCATCGGGCATCCCTGGCTGACAGCAGGGGCCACACCACAGCCTGGGGCATGAGGCATTTCTGCAGTTAAGTGGGTCCCAGGATGTTTAGGACTTTATAGGTCAACACCAACAACTTAAACTCCTTTGTGTTAATGCCTTGTTAATTCTTACCATTTAATAAAGCCCCTTTGTTCATAACCTAGCTGGCGTGCTTGCAAGTGGGGAAAAGTAACAGCCTGCCAGGCTTCCCAGTAAAATTTAGTGTCCCAGATTTCTGGGTGGGGGCTCAAACTAGCGTATTTAGTTGTCAACCTCTTGAAAAGGTGACCCGACCCTTCTTGCCACAGACAGACGCCATTGGCACAAAGGTTACAGGTGGCTAATATTAGATGTGAAAGTCCCCCAAAAGTTCCATTCACCCTTCTTCCTCAGATTGCCTTGCACATGATTCTTGGCATGGTGCAAGGTTTGTCAGTGCCACAGCTCCATCAGTACAAATGGGAATAATAGCACTTTTCTCTCCCAGGGGCATTGTCAGGATACATGCATTAAAGAGTGTATGTAACTCAAATACTATGATAATGGGGTCGTACACATGCTTGAGATAAAATTCCCCTTGCCTCCACCTCCGTAGTAGGGTGTGCAGGTGAAGGGCAGGGCTTTTTCCTAACCCCTCATTAAAGGAAGGAGGTGCTCCTCAAGGACGGTCCAGGAGATGATCCCATCAAGCTTTGAGTGTTTCTGAGGCAACCTGGCTAAAGTGTGAACCAGGTCTCGCAAGATGAGACCTGCAGGGCACCATTTTGTGGAGTTGGGGCTCGGCAGCCAGTTTGGGCATGGAGCCATAGAGAACAGGCGCACTCACCCACCCTCTTTGCATGTCATTGTGGGCATTGCTGGTCACCGGTTGCAAAGGGGCTGGGAAGGAATTCTTTCTACTGGGTGCAGATTGGCTGGTACAAAGTAGGGTTTTTTGCCTTTCTCACAGTGTCTTTGATTTCTGAATTGGTATATGTTCTGGTGGAGGTAGTATGCAGAGATATTTTTCACACACTTGCAGGGGTTCAGCTAGTTGTAAGTGCATTAGGTAGAACAGAGACATTCTGGATCCTCTGGCTAAACAGTAGTCTGGAAAATGTTTGAAACTGTATCTATGGGTACTTTCAGACGTTACGGGCGGCCGGTTCACCACAGTGAACCACCAGGGGGGGTGAACAGCACAACCACGCCCGGGGGTGGGAAAACGACCCAAACAGACATGCCGGGAACGGGACCATGGGCCGGAACCGGGCCGCACCATCGCGGGCCGCGGCAGCACAA
>QEPC01002219.1:684782-704027 GCA_003113815.1 Sphenodon punctatus | reverse complement strand
GGGGGGGGGGGTTACAAAGACCATAAATACAATAAAAGGAAGGTGGATCGTGGGTATGCACACTCCTGTAAGTCACTCAGAAAGAGCTCCTCTCCACTTCTCTAAGGGGGCAGCTGAAGAGGCATGTTCGCTGAGGAGAATAAATAATAATAATAATAATTAATTAATTAAAAAATAATTGAAAGGTGAGGAAGGAAGAAGTTCCCCAAGGATGGCTGGTGGGAGCCAGGAATCGGCTAGGAGTTCGAACACAAGGGGTTGGAGCCCAGAATGAGTTCATGTATTGACTGTCAGACTGCTATTTTTTATGTTTATAATAAATTGTGTTTGGAGAGCAAAAGACTTGCGTAAGAAAGTGCTTTGGGACTTTGGCCATTTCTAGTACAGTGCAGTGTATCAAAGAGGGGGCTTTCAATTGTACATGTACATTTCCTTGCTGCATACATTTCTTCCAAGTTTTTTTTTTATATATATATGACTTTTATTTTTGCGTAATACAATACATCAAGAACCGACCAGAAGTAGACCGTCACATACATTTTAGCATATTAATCTTCACTGGTCATATGGTTATATCCAACAATACTCTTTCCCTATGCATTAAACAAAAATGAGACAGAAAGCAAAGGTTCCCCAATAACAGTCCTGGGGTGTACCACTGTTGCAGATTTCAGTAAAGTTCAACTTGTTTTTATGCAGCAAAATAACCTTGATGTTTGTTCATGTCCATTTCTTCTCATCCACGGCTTGTATAACAGGTTTTAATGTCAGCGGAATTTGTTGTTGTTTTAATTTGCTTTGATTTTCCCCCTTGTCGTCTTTCAAAAGAAGCAGCAGAAAATTAGATCATAATAGCTCTAAAGGAACCATTATGTTGTGCCTATGCCCAGTTATGGACCTTTAAAAATATAGATTATGTAAATACCTATTTGGGGAGTATTTGCAAAGTGCATTATTGACCCAGTAAGCCGTAACGACTCCAATCTGCCAGGGAAATACATATTTAGACTGCACTTAAAATGCAAATTATTGACCCAATAGACCATAGCAGCTCCTTCAGAACTGTTACACTCTGTCACAGGAATCTATGTTTGGGGATTGCTGGCTGATTGCTACTGTGTCACAGCTACCGTGGAGGCACTGCCTTTAGGTACACAGATTTCTCACATGATGGAGCAAAGTAGTTCTTTGTGAACTAGTGTTGTAGCCTCTGGAGTAGAGCTGAAATGAGTAACTGCTGCTGTCGCAGTATCTGGGAACCTGTCAGATACCAAATGGTATCCAACAGATATCTGCTTAAATGCATTATCTTTTACCAAATTACTGTTTACAGACTACCAGTTGCTGCATTGAGATTTGACTTCTTTTTTGTTTGTTTTACATCCTCCATCTGGATTGGTTTGGTAATGTGGTAAACAGTAAATGTTAATTTGGTAAATGGTAATATATGGCTTTCTGGTTATGTGGTTAACCTCCATAGTTATTGGATCATTACTGGATATTAACCACAGTAATATCCGCTCATAGTACAAGGCTCATAGTACAAGGTAAGATTTGTACTCATAGTACAAGGTAAGATTGTTACAGTGGTATTGAAATGGCTGTAGAAAATCGTGGCATTGCCCTGGGTGGGTGTAGTGACACAGGTCCCGATTTCAGCAAAATTCTGAAGCAAATGCTTAATTTTTAATTTCTACCATTGATAACAATGGGAGTAGTAATATATCTTGTCTCAAGGCCCACAGCAAGGAGCTAATCATCTTAGATCCTGATTCTATAACCTCTCCTGTTCCCTGCAATAGGGTTAGATGTAGGATTAACTACTGTTCAACAAGGGGTAATTTCAGATGTGCTGGGCCTCCAGCTGAAACCCAGGCCGGGATCCATCAGATCCTGGTCAGAGATGAAGCCAGTTGTCCATTAGACGTCCCGGCTTCATCACACAGGGGAATCTTGGAGGGGGAGGGGCCATGCGGTGCGACGTGCGGCCGCATGACCCTGCCCCCAATGCTCCCACATCCGCCCGCTCTCAGGGAGACAGGTGGGCATAGTGGCCAATGCAACTGCTGCGCTCAATCCCGTAATACGGTCCGGACCATCCTCAGGACCGGGACAAGGTAACACACATTACTTTTGCCCCTTTCCTGATCATGTTTAACTAACCATGGTTCTGGAGGTGAGTCCGCCCTCACCCCCAGAACTGTGGTTAGCTTTGAATCTGACCAGGAATTCACCATGGTGACCATCTGGTGGGGCTCAAACTGACATGCCACCCATCACAGTCACTACACTGGATTCACTGTGATCCAGTGTGGTTGACTATGGTGGCGTCATGTCTGAAATTACCAAAGGACATAAGAATCTGGTTAAAGGTAAAGCAACAGATTTTGTCTTGCAGGAGATTGAAATATCACTCATGAGAACTGATCTTTGATAGCATCAATAAATATTGCCAAAGTGACTTCATTTGCTGTGGAATGAGAACCCTCTCTTCCCTACACCTCCCCTGCTCCCAAGATGGTCTTCATCCCACCACTTCCTGATTGATTGATTGAATGATTGATTGATTGATTTATTCATTCATTCATTATAAACAATTAGGGTGTGCAATTCATTTTCGTTATAATGATAACAAAAATGAAAATGTATGTAGCCCCCCCCCATATTATTGTAATGAATCCTTCAGGTAATGGGAGGCGTCCAAGGCCCCTTTTACACAGACACTCTAACACTGATAAAATGGGTGTTACATTTTATTATACATGGTACAGGGCAACACTGCAGCCCTGCAACATGGGCCCTTTCACACAAAATGCCTCCACTCAGTTTCGCTGGGTGGAGATGGGTGGAGGTGTCTGTGCAAACACCACTTGCGGTGGGTGTAGGTGCGTGCATGGCTCCCGCACAACACCCATCTCCACCTACCACCCACCCATGGACCAACAGACTCCACTGCCGATTGCTCCGTGGATGGGTGATGGGTAGAGATGGGTGTTGCCCAGGAGCACACATGCACCTACAGCCACTGCAAGTGGTGTTTATGTTTACACAGACGCCTCCACCCAGCGAAACTGAGTTAAGGCATCTCGTGTGAAAAGGGCCCATGTTGCAGGGCTGCAGTGTTGCCCTGTACCATGTATAATAAAATATAACACCCATTTTATCAGTGTTAGAGTGTCTGTGTAAAAAGGGCCTACATTTGAAATAAAAGAGATGATAGGTCTATCCTGAATGTGGTGCTCCAGAGCATAAAGACAACACAAGGTGACACTTCTAGTCACACACCCAGCCCACAAGGGTTGGAGGCATAGGGGAATACTTTCTCCCCTTATCCCCCATATTTTTCTGAATTACCATATCCCACACATAGGTCCAGATGTTGTGATATGCCACCTAACCTAATCTCTCATATAACTTCAAACTGTTGGAGCAGTTTAACAACTATCAGAAACAGGCCTTTGGACTCTCATATTCTCCGGCAGGTGTATAAAGTTCACATTTTATAGCATCTAAGTGCTGATTAGAGCTTTCCAATAATGAGATTTGGAAGACATATTTATGGTAGTTTTCCGACAGTCCAAAATTGAGCTCCCCATGGCAGTAGAGTTCCCATTATGGTCTGCAATTATTTTAGATTATAAACTGTCATAGCGTCCACTTATGTCTGGTGATGGGCAAATCTCAACAGGCTCGGAAAAAATAAGGGCAAGGGCAAAGGATAAACCTTCTGTGGGTTTTCTATCTAGTTTTTATTGAAGCAATCTGCAAAAACCACTGATATGAGAAAAACAAAAGGTACCTTTCAATGCAATTCAAGGCCATAAGAATATGAGTGTTGCAAACAAAAGATGTCCTTGGAATGTATGAAAAACAGAAGCTCCAGCCACTTTTTGTAGCACAAGAAATACTTGTCTTTCTATTCAAATGTCAATTATTTTGTCTTTACAATACACCAGATTTTTTATTGGTATTCTTCTTCTGAAAGTCATGAGGGTAGTTTTACCTAAACATTTTTTCCATGGATGAAGCATGAGTAACCTTTTAGGTGTTTTGATTTTGTAATGCCAGCGGTGACCCAGGCACCAGTCGCAGCAAATAAATAAACTCCTAGCACTCACTTTGAAACACTATTGCAAATTTTTATATGAGAGCTTGTTGATCATAAAGTAGATTAATAAAAGCCTGCTATTGGTACAAGAAGATGGGTAGATACACATTTTATTATTCATGAATGCTGACAAGTTTTATTCCCTTTAAAACTGAGTGGGGAAAAATCAGATTAAATAATGTAAAAGTTATTTTATTTTTTTGTTTTGATTTTTTATGAGAAAAAATATCCACTGTGAACACAATTCTTGTTTATACAACTCTGGAAGTGTAAAGGGATTTTAAAATGGATATAAGTAAAACTCTTCCATTTTGCCATCAAAGATCTTTATGGCGTGGGTCCCTAAGAAACATTTTGCTGGCCCCAGGACAAGTTCTTAGCACAGGTTCCCATATCATTCTCAACTACTAGGAATGGGAATTTTGGTTTCGGATAAAACCAAAAGTACCCGAAAATGGCCATTTCGGATTAATCAGAAATTTCGGTTCTTTTTCAATTTTGGTACTATCAGATCTTTTGCATTGATTTTTTGTACCGGATTTTTAACATTGCAGTTTTCCCCCATTGAAAAACCGCAATGTTAAAAATCCGGTACAAAAACTAATGCAAAAGATCCGACACTACTGAAACCGAAAAAGAACCGAAATACACAAGGACTGATAACGAAATTAACCGAAACTGAAATTTTGCCCAGAATTCCATCCCTATCAACCACTGTTCTCTGTCCCTAGGATCTATGGTCTTGGGCTTTCTAGGCACCTTGAAGAATAAACATCTCATTGGGTTTAAACAGACGAGCGGCCATGGAGGCTCCTGTCGCCCTTGGTTGACCAGTTCATCTAAAGGGCACCTGCTAGATCAGGGGTGGGGAACCTCAGGCCCGGGGACCAAATGCAGCCCTTGGCAATTTTTTATACGGCCCCTTTCCAGTGCCTGGATCTGGCTCCTGGATGCAGTCTCTACTCTCTTCTCAAGCACTGAAAAATTGAACTCAGGATAAGGGAGCAGAGAGGAGGGCATGTACACAACGGTAGGGAACAGATCCTTGGCACAGATCCATGATCTGGACCCTCCTTTTCTTGAATACACCCATTAAACACCCTCGTCCCAACCTCTATGTGGCCCTTGGAGCTTGTACTAATTTTCAATGTAGCCCCCAGGACAGAAAAGGTTCCCCATCCCGGTGCTAGTTGTTCAACCCAGAGCAAGCTGCAGCTGCTGCAGGGCAGCCCCACTGGTGGGACAGCAGAAGATCCATGAGCAGACCATGTGGAATGGGCCGACCAATACTGGGTCAACAGACGAATGTGGCACTGCTGCCCATCTGTTGGCCGGACCCACGGTGCAACTCCACTCCTGTCCATCCATCTGTTGCCCTATTCAGCACCTGTCTCTTATACACATCTAGATGTGTATAAGAGACAGATTCAGCACCTTGGAGTTGTGGGCACCAGTCTAGAGTGTTGGGTGAGCATCCACAACTCAGTGTGTGTGTGTGTGTGTGTGTGTGTTTACAGGTGGATCATGGCCTAGGGACACCACCAGTCTGTCTGTCTGTAGACCCAGGTGCAGCTGCTTATGGGCTGCTATAGGGGTGGGCCCTCGGAGCAGGTCTGGGCTCCAGCAGGCTCCTTATCTGTCTAAAAACACACACTGTTCCAGCTCCTAGTACGTCAAGTCTCAGCCTTTCTAAGCACCTTGTAAAAACAGCTCATTGGGCGGAATATTGCTTCCTTTCTAACACTGCTTCCAAATATAAATGAATATAATGGAAGTACTTTTTTACTCTACAGGTAGCTTGTGGAACTTGTTGCTAGAGGATGTTAAGGTCAATATCAATAGCATAGCTAGGCTTAAACAGGTTTTGGATAAATTCTTGGAAGATAGGTCCATATATGGTTATTTGTCCAGTTGGTAAGAGAATGCAACCTCTGGCTGCTCAGAGTTCGGAGTAAAAAGGTAATGGATCATTTCGTTATGATCTGTTGTGTACTTCTGTGAAGTGAATGAAGGTTATCACTATCAGAGACAGGAGGCTGGGCTCTCTAGAGCATTGGTCTGCCCCCCAACACAGTACTACTTATGTTCCTATGTAACTCAAACACCCATAATTTAGCTTGAAAATTTTCTAATGTTGATAGGCCTGTTTGACTGCTGAACCCATGTGTACCCATTTATGTATTCCTCCCACTCCCTTTCACGTGGGGCCTGAGAAAACACTATGGTTTTTAAAGTCAAATACTCCATTTTACAACAAAAGCCATGGGAATTCCCGAAGTAACAAAGACAAGGATTTGGACATTTTAAAGCATTTTTGTGTGTATATCTTTAACCAGCAAAATAAAATAGCATTGTGTTATGCAGTTATGTAGGTTTATTTCTGGAATGAGTTGACATGCATCATCAGTTACATTTTCCGTGCATGTTCCATTGTGCTGCTTTGTTCCATGGTCTGGCCATGACAAAATTGAGAGATAAAGCATGAGTCAGTGCTGTCTGTCAGAGTAGGAGGAAGTCACAAAGCTCTCTGGCACATGGAGTGTTTCGGATCTCCCACCCTTTCAGGGTTTTTTTAACAAGCTGGGGAATTTGGATAGAAAACAGATAAAACCCTAAGTAGATGTTCACCTATGCCATTTAAAAACTGCTGTATAAAATAGGGGTGAAATGAATTTGATATTCATGAATATTATTCACATATATGGATAGCCCTCTGATTATCCTAACAATAGTCACAGCTGGAACAGATATTTGTATACTGGAATATTCAAACATTTGATTGCTTCATTTATTTTGGCATTTTGGGTATTGCATGTGCTCAATAGTGCTGAAACAAGGTAACCAAAATATCAAATGATCAAACCAAAATGAATGGAAAACCCAACCAGCATAATTGAAATGAATATTCAACAAAGCAGGAGCAAATAGTGGTTTGTATTTGCTTCAGTGGGCCTGAAGCAAAACAGGTAAAATTGTCAAATATGATATTGGCTGCAAATATTTGACCCATTTTACAGACTCAGGCGGTGCCGCGGTGTGGGGGGATGGGTGGAGGCTGCAGTGGGTGGGCAGGCAGTTACATAGATTTCCACCCACTTCCACCCATCTTCATGCAAAGAGGCACCTCTGTTTCCCCCAATGCCTCCTTGCATAAGGAATCAGTGGAGGTGGGGGGTAGCACGGGAGCTTGCATGCACCTCCATCCATCTCCACCAGTGGTCAGATGGATGCCCCCCAGCCCACGCTGTCACACATGTGGGCAGGGGTGGCTGGTACATATGGGAGCTGGGGTAGTGACCCTCTTGTTTCCATGGCACCTCCCAGCCTGCACCCACATCCCCCAAACCTCTTATATCGCCTCTGGCACTGCTGCACCTGTGTGTGGCCTGCTCCCCTGAAGACACTCCCCGGCTGGCAGGGCACTCTCTGTCTGGAGTGAACACCCAGAGCATCACAGACAGAACATGTGACCAGCAGCAGACAATGGGTTCCAACTGGAATCCAGCAGCCATTAGAATTATGCCTCCCAGGTGGTCCTGTTCCTGGCTCCTTCCCCTCCCTTCTGGCCCTGGCTGGCCTGGTCAGGCTGGCTGTGGTGTGAGGTGGGTCACTCTCCAGAGTGAACACCCAAAGCATCATACCCAGGAGGTGTGGCCAGTAGCAGACAATGGGTTCCAATGGAAGCCCAGCAGCCATTAGAATCAATTGCCTGGCAGGGCACTTTGTAAAAACGCCTCCCAGGGCAGGCCCTCTGGCTTCTCCTCCCCCGCTTCCTTCAGTGGGCAGAGCAAGACTGTAGTTTCAGTGGAGCCAGTTTCTACACATGGCAATGGCTGCAGCTGCCTGCTCCTGTCTGGTAAGTTTCAGGGCCCTTGGGCTCCACTTAAATTAAATATTTGTTTTTCTTCCGCTGAGCAGATTGGAAGCCTGGGGTGGGGAGGGCAGATTGGGGGGAGTTGTGTGCTTTAAGATTAAATTGTGTCCCCTGCTTGCCCCTGTGTGTACTGTGGGGGCTTGCTTCTAACGTGCTGCTTCTTAAGTGAATAAAGAGAGGGTTGTTGTTTTTTGCCTTGCTTGCATTTCCCCTGGGCAGATTGGGGGTTAGGGGAGGGTTAGTATTTGTGACCCCATGTGCACTATGGGGGACATGGTTCTAACTTGCTGCTTCTAAAAGTGATTTTTTTAAAAAGAGAGAGAGAGAGTGAGAGAGAGAAGATTTGCCTTTTGTGTTTCCCCTGGGCAGATGGGAATGAAGGGAGCTTTTTGCCTCCTGCCCCAATGTGCTCTGGACTTGGTTCTGGTTGGTTACCTGTTTTCCCCCTGAGCAGAATGGGGGGGGGGTCGCGGGGGTGACTTTGCCATGGATCTACCACCCTCTATCATTGTGTGTGCCCTCATCTCTGCTCCCTTATCCTGAGTTCAGTCTTTTAGTATTTGGGAGTAGGAAGTGGATCCAGGGGGCAGATACAGGAGCTGGAAAAGAGCATAAAACCTCACTATTGGCCACATTTGGCCCCTGAGCCTGAGGTTACTGAATAGATTTGAGGGGGTGAGATTTGTTTTTGGTGGCTCCATCATGGGCTGGACTTTTGTGGTTGGTTGATTGCTCTAAAACTACAGGTTTTGAAGGTGGTGGTGGTGGTGTGTTTTTTAAAGAGATTGCCTGTTTCAGTGTTGCCACCTCCTGTTTGTAAGTGTTACAGATTTAGGGTACCCTTGGGAATGTAACTCCCTTTTGGGATTAATTTCCCCTGGAATGCAAGTCAGTGTATAGGGCTGTCAGCCACACCTAAGGTTCTTTGCTAGCCCCATGTCTTATAACAATGGTTTTGGAAGGGTGATACCGAGTAGAGTGGGACAGCTTTCTGAGTAGAGAGCTGCAGTCTGGTTGGTGATTGTATGCTGGACTTTGGGGGAAGAAGGCTACAGAGATAGCCTTTTGGGGAGCCCTTGTGGTGGAGCCTCCTGTCGAAGGGACACTGACCCAGCAAGGCTGCCCCTGGAACTTCCCACCACCCATGGAAGTGGGGTGAGCAACATAAGGGTTTTGAAAATCCATAAGTGATGAGAATTGTGACACGCCTGTGATTTTTGGCTTTCACTAAGGTTACGTTTACATGGACGCCACCCACCCACAAACACCCGGAAACACCCATTGGATGGGTGGGAGAGCATCCGTGTAAATGTCCACAGGTGGGTGGGGGCGCATACATGATTCACCTGCCAACACCCCCCAACACCCCTGGAGCAGCCAGGAGGGAGCCAGAACCCTCCGTGGATGGGTGGAGATGGGTGTTCAACACCCGAGCGTCCATGTAAAAGCCAAAACACCCACACCCACGTGGAACGGACCAGCAGAGCCCCACTGCACCGGTTCCACAGGGGACACATGCACTGCCTTGCAGACACGCCCACAGGGTGGGGGGATGCCAGACGTCCAGCAGAGAGCCCGTAAACAAGGGCGGAAACATGGCACATGCGCGTGGGTTCCCACGATGGCGAACAGGAAGGCCTATGAGAAGGCAACGGGAGCTGATGCCGCCCCATGTGGGGGAAGGGGCCGGGTGAGCCCAAGGACCCTGGGGCACCCGGGGAGGGGAGAAGCCCCAGTAAGGCGGTGCAGGGGGGATGCACCCCAGGCGGAAGGCACAAGGGGGGAATGGACCACTGGCAGGGGGGGCGCAGGGGGGGAATGGGTGGGGAAAAGTGACAGGAAGTAACACAGCACACATGTCCCAGCACAGGGCAGAGGGGCCACACTTATGCCCCCCTCAGTTGATGACCCCCACCCCAGCACCTCCCAAGGGCATGGCCTAAGGATCAACAGCAAGAGCGAGGTGAGCGCGAGGGAAACACCCCCCCCTTGTGCTGTGGGGAGCGGAGGGCCACACCCCAGGCCCGATCACTGGGCCCACACAGGGCAGCAGCAGCATAACTCAGTCCCCTGTCCCCCGAAGGACAGCTACCAGACAATGGAGCACTGCACCATCGGGAGGACGGCCGAGGAGGGCCTCCCGAGTCCCAGACAGCCAGGTGAGCAAAAGGGAACCCCAGGGGGGAGAGAGGGGGCAGGACCCATGGGTGGGTGCGGGGGGCAGCAGGAACTGCAGTAACCCCTATCACACTACCCCCAACAGGACATGGCCACCACCACAGTGACCACATCCACAGGGTGGGCCCCATGCCACCAAACTTTCGGCCCCCCGCACATGGGTCCCAAAAGGGGGAGCCCCTGGTCCAGGTAGGAGGTCAGGGACTTCATCCGGGTATGGGGGTCCAAAAGGGTCCAACATGACCTGGTGTGAAGCTACAAGACCAGACAGGTCTATGAAGCCGTTGCCTGGGAGATGCAGTGGCAGGGGTACAAATGGGATGCAACTTAGTGCATGCAGCAGGCAAAGGACTTGAGGTTTGGGTATAAAAATATCAGGGACAATAATCTCAAGTCCGACCAGACCATGCGCACAGCAGAGTTCCAAGAGGAGCTGGACAAGTTCCTCTGTATGGACGGGGACATCGTGGCCTCCCGCACACACACAGCGCCTTCACCAGGGGCAGGGGCAGGGCCACCACTCAACCCCACCTGACAGACCTCACAGAGCAAGGGGGGGAGGGTGCCCCTGGCAAGGCCAGTCACGAAGTGGTAGTGGACATCCCCATCCCACAGGGGGAGGAGGTGCCCCAGGGATCCAAGTGCCTGACCACCACACTCCGCGTGCACCCAAAAGACCCACAGGCCATCCGTCTACAGGGGCAGGGGGCATGCGCTGAACACACAGAGACCCAGTATGACCCCCAGGAGGCATAGGAACAGGATCCAGGTATGATCGCCACAGCAGGGTCGGTGGGGTTTGGGGGTGGAACCGGCCCAGACAGAGCTGCTGCGGCCAGGGGCGGGCAAACAGTAATGGAACACCCTCCCATTGCAGCTCAAGCCAGCCTGGAGGTGCATGAAAGGTGGAGGTCACGGAGGAGGAGGAGGACAAGGGATCCAGGCAGTGCCCCCACCACCAGGTGGACCACTCCAGGGCAGGGCTCACAGGGCATGGAGGGCCCGGGTGTGGAGGAGGATGGAGGTACAGGGGGAGGCCACCGGGGGCAAGCAACCACAAGCATAAGGGCTCAATAGGGGTGGGGTGGTGGGGGCAGGTGGGAGAGCTTGGTGGACCCACAGTAGCCCCCATGGAACACAAGACTGACCTGGGCCCCACCTGCCAGCGATCTGCGGCTGGAGGGCAATCCCACAAGAGGGCAGATCAGGGGGGTCTCAAAGGGGAGGGCAGAGGAGGTAAGCCACAGTATGGGGGCCGCCCCACCGGGCACCGCAGGACATGTGGTAGCAGGCAGAAGAGCACACTGGTCAGGTGCATTAATGTTCTGTCCAACCTCCTGTTCACAGATCAGGCACCTGCTCACATGAAGGGAGCAGCGTCCAGCAGCGTGGAGCAGAACTGGGAGATGCAGGCCAGAAACCGGTGCCGCAGAGAGGACCTCGGCAGGGAACTGCTGGCAGAATCACAATGGTTAGCCGAGGTGCACTCCTGTGATCTCTCGCTCACCAGGGAGCTCATCAGAGGGGAGGGAGACAAGGACCGGGAGATCCTGGCTGCCATGATGGCATGGTCCCACACCGAGCACCTCTGGGACAGGCGCCAGGCTGCCGCCCTCCAAGGCGAGCAGCGGCTGGAGGGTCAGACCGCACAGGTCATGGACCTCATGGGGAAGGCCATGGAGGCCCTGCAGCATGACCCCCAGCGTGACAGGCCATGCCATTCTGCGGAAGGAGAGCCGGAAGCTGACCAACACCATGGCGGCTTCCCACTGGTGCCGGTGCCCCCCCTGCACCTCAGCCACCCATGGTTCCCCCAGCATTAACCCCACATGGGGCAACCCACATGGGGCAACCAGACCCACTTGAAGGGCCACCTGTCCAGCCTGCATCCCCTGTGGTTCCGCCCCCGCTGCCACCCTGACCCCTCCACCAGGAGGCGATGCCCCCACCCCAAGACCATGCACCCCAGGTTGAGCAACCACCCATGGAGGCCGCTCCACCCCCACAGGTAAGGCCTCAGCATCCCGGGCCCCCGGGGGTTGTGGGGTGCAACACCGGGGGGGGCGATGGGAAACCAGGGAACTGCGCGAGGTGGGACCCTGGTAGGCAACACATTGTGGACCCCCACTGCGAACACACAGTACATGGGATGGAGAGCGACATCCACTGCCAGGGGCATGTGTGCCTGCACCGTGCCTAAGACCGTGACTGGGCATGTGCCATGATACCATGGATGCACTGTCCCGGGGGGGTACCTTCAGAGAGTGCCATACGGCACATGCCTTGCTCACATGGGGAGGAGGGGGATCCCCGGACTCCTATGGGGCACCCAGGTGCCAATGCACCAACAAGCGACCGAGGTGATTGCACACAATTATCCCTTAACCCATTCTTGCTCCTCCAAGCAGGGACCAACAGCGGAGGCCAGTGTGGCGTGGCCAGTGGATGACAGGGAGGCAGGACCATCAGCCTGGAGAGCCCTGCGGTCAGCTGAGGCTAAGGCATGCCGACCAGCGAGCCCTGATGGTGCATCCAAGAGGGGTAGAGGCCACCCCATATGTTGAGCACAGCCCCCTTCCATTGTACATATCCCCCCAATAAAGGTGTTGTAGCTAAACCTTCCTGTCGCTTCATTTGTCTGGGAACATGGGGGGTGGGGGGGTTTGTTGTGTGGCTTACAGGGGGGCACTGGAAGGTCGGGGGCTCTGTGAACTCCATGGCCGGCTGGCGAGGCTGGAGGCTACAACAGCGATGCCTCATGCAGTTGAGGTGGCAGGAACAGGTGTGCACTGGACCTGCTCACGCGACCCGACTTGTGTTGGCTGGTGGGCATGTGCGGGGCCAGTGCAACCAACGGCCAACAATGAGGGGAGGACGCTCACCACTGGGCACCCAAGCCTAGTGACATGGGTGTGGGTCCAGCGCTGGCTGGCAGTCGGCTGCCTGGGCAGCAATACAGTGGCAGATGCCATCCCTGTTCCCCTCAGAGCTGCGTGGGGCTGCCCCTCCCTGGGCACGTTGAAATGGGGGCACTGGCCCAGACCAGGGCACCAGTGCAGGGACGCCGTGGGGCCCAGCAGGGTGCGGTGTCTGAAAGACGCCCACCTCGCCCATCACACGAGTGCTGCCCTCCTGAGGTTTGCTGCCCTATGCTGCCGTGCCCCCAGGAGGGCGGACAACTGACTCTGGAGGCAGAGCAGGGTAATCTGCTGGAGCAGCATGCGCAGCAGCAGGAGGCCCATGCCCAGGAGGTGCAGCAGCATGGCCCTGGGCAGTGGGTCCTCATCCCCTGACAGCATGGTGCTGCTGATTCCCACTCCCTGCCACACACCCCTGGCATGTGCAGTGAGCGTGGTGCATTCCGCTGTCAGGTCTGTGCCCACAGCCCACTCTCCCCTGGTGTTGTGGGAGCTCCTGTGTGTCCCCAGTCTGGGATTGCCATTATCTGTGTGCTGTATGGTCCCATGCTATAGTCCCTCCGCCCCACGCCCGACCGGCCGCAGCGTGTCCCTTATGTACTTGGTAGGCCGGTGGGTGCTGCGCAGGGTGTGTGCTGGGGCAGCAAGCGTGTGCTGGATCTGGCTAAGCATGCCCACGAGTGGGCCAACCGCATACTAACCGGGGAGGATGGGACAACACACACCCCTGGGTACCTCTGCCTCCGCAACCATACTGAAGTCTCCCCAGCCTGGGTCCAACTTTGCAAGCTGCAGCAGTGCCCACTGTGGATGCAGTGTCTGGCTCGACTCCATGCCCTGATGCAGTGCCTGGCCATGTCCCCCTTTCTTATCTTGGCAGCTGTACAGGATCCCTGCTGTCATGTGTGTGGGTTGTGGCACCCTGTCCACAGCGGGCCTGCCTATCTCTGGCATGCAAGGCCGTATGTGGGCGAGGGTATCCGCTCGGTGTGTGCTTGTCCCATTTGCGGTATCCCTCCATCTCCTGCCTGTTGCTTCCCCGGAGTGAGTCTCACTGCTGCCATGGCTGGCCCTTCTGCAGGGCCCTCAGCCGGGGATGTCGAGTAGGGGTGGTCTCCCTGTGTGGATATACTGTTGCTGCCACCCTGGTGCCCAGGATGGTGCATAGCCCTCTCCCCGTGCCTCCAAGTGGGCTGTGTGCTGCCTTCTGCTTCACTGCTGGCTGCCGCCTGGAGTCCCTGGACCCCATTGCCCCCCTCTGTGTGACCACTGCCACTTCCCGCTGGGGCTGCCCAGGTGCCCTCACCCACCCTGTGTGGGCACTCCTGTGCCCTCCTGTTGTGCCTCTCATGCCCGGCCGTGGGTGCCCCAGGGCCCCCTTGCTCTGCCTTTCTGTGCTTGCGGGCCTGATTTCCCCAGCACCAATAAAGGAATGCTGTTCTGTGATGATGTCCATGAGTGTGCTGCCACTTTGCTGGGCCCTGGGCCTCTGTCCGTCTGGCAGGTGTTCTGTTCCTGGGTGCCCATGGCCCACTCTGATGGCTGTCTCCTCTCCCTCTGTCCCCTTCAGTGCAGGTCATGATCGCGGACCAGACCCAGGAGCAGGGGGAGTTGGTGGAGTTCCTCCTGCTCATCCTAGAGCGGCTGCACCGGATGGACCGCGCGCAGGCCGAGCACTGGCACCGGGCATGGGGTCACTGTCTGTATTGACCTGGGTTCTGCCCTGGGCCTGCCTCTGCTGGTGCTGTTCCCCCTCCTTCTGTTGCCCCGTCCCCCTTCCTGCCCTATTGTTTGTTGTTGCCTGCTGTTTCTGGTTCCCCGTCCTTTACTAAAGGCTTGTGTGTTCCTTTCCTGGTGTGTCGGTGTTGTGCTTTGCTCTTACCTCTCTCCTTGTGTGGGTGCCTCTGGATGTGTGTGTGTGGTTGTGTTGCCTGAGTTGTGTGGGTCCCTTCCCCCCCTTCCTTTGCCCCCCATGGGCCCTTCCCTGTGTGCTTCTGCTGCTTGCTGTGTGTGTGCGGCTCTGTTGTGGGTGTGTGTTGGGGAGGGAAGAGCTGTCACCGGGTGGTCTGGCCTCTCTGCCGGGGCTGTGTGGAGCTAGCTCCTTTGTAGCAGCTGTCATTCTCCCCTCTCCCTCCCACCCCGCCTGTGCGGGTCCTGGTGACTGGAGGGGTGGGGCCATGTTGCGCGGCTTCATTTGCCCTCAGTCAGCCATGTTGTGCCATTGCTGTGCCGGCCGGGGCTTCCCCGCTGTTCCCGGTCCCGTTCGTCCGTGTACTTGCATGGGTGTTTGCCGGGTGTTTCCTGGGATGGGTGTTTGGGTGCTGGGTGTTTGCGGGCCCCTCCCCTTTCCTTCCTACAACCCTCCTTACATGGCGTTGTCGATGTAAATGTCTTTCTGCTCGGCACTGCCTTGTGTTCACTGGGTGTGCTCACCCACCCAGCCATACCCATCTCCACCCATCGGCGCTGCTGCGCTGTCCATGTAAAAAAGGCCTAAGTAAGGAAGTTTCCCTATAGTTGTGGAGAGAAGCTTTAAAACATGACTGCAGTGTTTGACTGAGAAACTGAATGCAAATGGAAAGAACCCCAGGTTAATTATTGCTTTAAGCCCCTAGTCTGACCTGTTAGTTGGTTTGGGCTAGCTGTTATGGTACTCCTGCCATTGAACACATTGCCTGCTGGTGGATATTGGAGACAGGTATCTGCCAGTGGGCTTACAATCTAAGAAGGGCATAGGTGAGGAGAACACAGGGACAGACAGGCAGACACATCCCCATTTTTTTACAAATTGGGAAACTGAGGCTGTAAAATTCCATGGTAATTTCAAAATTCTGCTTGACCCCACCTACCATTGTCTCCACCCCACCATTGGTTCCCCACACACACTACTGGCCCCACCCACTGACCCACAAGCCTTAGAACCCATCAACTGCCACTGCATGTGGGCAGAGGTGGGGAGTGGGGTCCGTGTAAAAAGGGCCTTTGTTTCAGCTCTAGTGTACATTGAGATAGTACAGAGTCATACTACCTAGACAAGATGTAGGTAAACAAAATGCTTCTGGTGTATGGATACAACACACAAATAGCTAGTAGGGATGGGTGAACGCGGTTCGGAAGTTCAGAGTTCGGCCTGAACTCGGCCTGTTTGGACGACTGAACCCGAACCCGAATCCCAACCCGAACTGACTGAACTGAACTAGATTCTGAACGTCAAAACAACCGAGCAGTTCGGTCACTTCGGATCGCGTTCGGGTGAGTTTGGGTGGCAAAAATGTGTCACTGGAAGGCAAAACATGACAGGGAGGGGGAGTCAGCTGAGGAGCAGACTTCCAGGCACCAGGAGTGGAGAGGCTTGGAGTAGCAGCCAGCCTGCCAAATCACCATCCCTTTTCGCCTCAGACCACTGGCTTCGCAGTCTGTAATTGGCCACGGGCTAGGCTGCGCGGAGCCAATGGGGCTTGCGGTGAGGCGGGCGCAGCAAGAAACAAAACTGATTGCCTCCCCCCTTCCCAACACTTTCTGAGCTAATTACTGTTCCTGAACAGCAGGCGTTTCAGAAGGCTCCTTCACCCGGCATTTTTCCTTTCCCTCAATCAATTGCCATCCTCCTCCTATTTCAACCATCCAACCCATTTACCCTCATATTATCATTTATTTAGATTATATTAGATAGATTTAGCTGTTATTTTTATTTTTTACCCATCCCTGTGTTCTCTCTCTCCCTACCCTTCATTGAATCCATTCCTTTCCCTCTCCCTCCATATTCCATCCCTCATTCCCTTCCCCTGTTTTTTGATTTATTAGTGTAGGATTAGATTGATTTAGGTTTTATTTCAGTTTTTGTTTTTACCCCTCCCTGTGTTGTTTTGAGCTGTCTGTGTCCCCCCACCCCCAACCCTGTGTAATATTTTATATTTATATAGAGAGAGAGATTATAGTAGTTAGGTAGGAGTTAGGTATTAGTACAGTTAAGTTAGCTTAGTTATAGTTTATAGAGATAAGTGATTCAGTTTTAGTGTGTTTGTAGGACTAGGTGTTAGATATTCCATTATTTAGTTCCATTGGTTTTATAATAGTTAGATAGTTAATAGCAGTTAGATTTAGTGTAATATAGATATTTATATTAGATAACAAAAAATTAAATTAAAAATTATTTTTATAAAATATTTGTGCATTTTTTTGGTGGAAGAAATGGAGAAGGGAGGTAGGAGAGGGCAAGGCTGGTCTGCTGCCCGCAAGCCAGGCAATGAGACACATGGCAGAGCTGGCAGGGGCTGTGCCAGCAGTAGGCAGAAGCAGCAGCCCATCACCACGCCCAAGCTGCGCAGGCCTGATTGTGGGTCTTCCTCTCCCAGCACTAATGGCACTACTTCTCCCAGTGGCACTAGGGGCCAGGGGGTTAGGCGTCACCTCCTGGCAGTGTTCTCCACTGCCACGCAGGGCACTGTAATGTCTGCATTGCAGGTGGTTGAGGCTGTCTCCTCTGCGACTGCAGATGCAGGCGACTCAGTGCCTGAAGCTCCTCAGGGGTAACCATTGCCCCCAACTCCCCCATAATTATAGAGGCAATCCCCCAAAGCAATCCAGGGCTGATGGATCTTACCCCGGCTGCTAGAGGCAGGGCCCTATCCCCGGGCAATGGAAGAAGGGAGCATAGCAGCAACAGCAGCTATAGGGGACAGGGGGAGAGTGCTGCTCAGAGTGGGAGCAGCATGGGGAGTCCAGCAGCCTCCGTCACTCTGTTTGAGGATGGGGACAGCGATGCAGAGTTTTCTGTAGAGGAGGTCTCTGTATCTGGTGCTGCTGAGGTGATGGCTGTCCCTCAAAGAGCTGTGTTGCCAGTGCCACCATGTCCTACCCCTCCCAGGAGTGCATCACCCGGTGCGGGCCAGAAGGCAGGAGGGGCGTAAAAATAATGGGTCTGGGAGCATTTTAAGGTGCAGTCAGATGATCCGCAGGAGGTACAGTGCACTTTCTGCAATAAGATGGTGAAGCGTGGGCAGGTGCTCCCCAACATGGGGACAACCGCCATGTCGAGGCACCTGAAATCATACTACAGTGCTGCAATGCTAAGCGGGGAGGCAGAGTCAGAGGATCATAGTGTGTTCCTGACCCAAGCGGCTAGTCCTCCACCTCCTTCATTTGGCAACTGTCCTGCTCCAGTGGCTGCATCTAGCAGCAGGAGCAGTATTGCTGCTCAGGGGACACAGCAGCCTCGCCAGCAGCATCAGCCCACAATGGAGGAGCTGGGATGGGGGCAGCTGCCAAGGCCATTGGCAGCTGGAGGGCAGTGTGGCTTTCAAGAGAAAGGGTAAGATGCTGGGTAAGATGATCGCTGTCGATGGCCAGCCCTTCTCCATTGTCGGGTACACCGGGTTTAAGTGGCTGATGGGGTTCCTGGACCCACAGTTTAAGCCACCGTCCCGCACCACACTGAGTCATACAGTGGTGCAAGCCCTGTACGGGACTTTGAAGGAGCAGGTGAAGGAGCAGCTGGCAGGGGCTAGGAGTGCCACTGTTCATTTCAACACTGACCTGTGGTCCAGCCAGAATGTCTAGCATGCGTACCTGGCAGTGACAGCACACTGGTAGCAGGACCCAGAGTTGGCATTTGACAGTCGCATGAGGGGTCCTGAAGCAGGGTATAGGTGGGCCCTGCTTCAGGCGGAATTCATGGACTGCCCTCACACTGCCAGGAACATAGCGGCAGCCCTGAACACTGTGGTGGGGGAGTGGGTAATGCCAGGTGCACTGTAGACCCCGAGGAGTGTGGTGACTGATAATGCGGCCAATATACTCAAGGCAGTCTGCGATGGGGGATTCACAAGCATCCCTTGTGCCCCACACACCCTCCACCTGTTGGTCAAGGATGCTCTGGGCTTGGGGGATAAGAGGATTGGGGAAGGCACCCTTAGATCCCTGATCCAACGGGGGAGGGAGCTGGCTGGGTTCTTTAATCGCAGCGTGAAAGGCAGGGAACTCCTCAGGGCCAAGCAGGCAGAGCAAGGCTGCCCAGTGCACCAGCTGTTGCAGGATGTCTCCACCAGGTGGAATTCCACCTTCCTGATGCTTGAGCAGCTTGTGGAGCAGAAAGCCACCTTGCATCAGGTGCAATTGGACACAGACAGCGGGGCTCCTCCAGGCTTCAATGGGGCAGAATGAGAGAT
>QEPC01002219.1:603244-667372 GCA_003113815.1 Sphenodon punctatus | reverse complement strand
ATGGAACATCCTGACATAGATGTGGGAGGAGTGCAGGATCCAAGCATCATGGCTCCTCCCTGAGTGGCCTGTGTACACACTGATGAACAGGCATATGTGGTCAATGACTGCCTGCAGGTGCATGGAGAACGCTTGCTTCCTGTTCAGGTAATTGGTCTTGGCGGGGGAGATGGGGATGTGTGTGCTATCGATAGCACTGATGCAATGAGGGAGGCCCATTGCCTCAAAGCCTCGGATCACCAACTCCAGGTCTCAGAACTGGATGATCTACTCCAGGAGCACTTCGACTTCTGTGACACTTCGATGTCACAGACATCATGTAGTGCCCAGCTCACCATTGCTGCCCCACAGTGAATTGCTCTCCAATGCTCCGGCAGGATCGGGGGTTGCTAGGCTCCACACTGCCATCACCACCCACATCCCTGGACACAAGGCATGTTGGCAAAGTATCTTTGGAGGTGGGGGCTGAGGATCTCACCAATCTGGGTCAGCAGGGAGTGGGTCATCTGGAACTGATTGGTCCACTCCACGTCAGTCCAGTTCACCAGTATGTTCTCCCACCAGTCATTGCCGTCACGTGGGTAGGGTCACCCGACGGCCATACACGTTGAGGGGCAACCTGGAGAGGATGAAGCGATGCTGCCATCCCCGCCATCGCTTGGCACCTAGCATAGGCAACTGGTGACTGATGAACCTGGAGGGGGGGGCACACTTAATTTGCATAGGCCCACCCCTAATTTGCAATACAGCGATAACAACTTTAAAATATTTACAAAAAGCCCAAACTTACCTGTGCTTGTCTTTTCATTTTTGGCATTGTAAAAACATGATAAGCACTTCGGGAATAACACCAAAGCCAACCTCAGAAACCTTTGAACTACATTGCACATAAGAACATTGGGGGTAATACACCCAGGTCACCCTGTAAACCCTTTGAACAAGTTTGCACATAGTATTGTGGATAACACACCCACATCATTCTGAGAAGCCTTTGAACAACAGTGCTCATAAGAACACTGGGGATAACACACCCACGTCATCCTTAGAAACCTTTGAACAGTGAACAGTGAACATAAGAACATTGGGGATAACACACTCAAATTACCCTGAAAAACCTTTGAACAAGTTTGCTCATAAAAAACACTTGTTCATCAGGTGGCCGGTCATCAGGAGTTTGGTCTGGGCCTCCAGGCTTCTGGGCCATATGTAGCAAGCTGCTATGCATGTGTCCTCCTGCATGCCTGTGGCTTCGCATGCCTTTGAGCTGCTTGCCAGGACTGCCTTGGGGAGTTTGGCTTGCTTCCACCTGATGTCGGTGGGCCCTTCCTGACCGGGTTGTTGATGATGGCCTCAGTCTTCCCTAAAATGGGTACAACCCCGCCCCCCTCGCTGTATAATCAAGGGCCAGTAAACTTTGACCAGGAGGGCTTAGAGGCCTCACTGGTGACCAAGGGCAGGCAAACGCGGAAAAGGGGAGCTAGAAAGGATAGCCCCCATAGCAAAGAGGGGCTTTTAAAAAACAATCGGTCCCAACCACCATGGAACCCAGCAGAAAGTAGGTCGCTCATGTGAAATACCAGCCTAAACCTGGGGAAAGAGAGAAAAAAGGAAAACACCCAGAGTAAGGTATGGGGCCATTAAGAGGCATTCTTCCTACTCAGTAGAGCACCGATGACTGGAACTTGGAGCAGCAACACCCCCCCACCCCACGAAATTCAGGTATTCTCTCTCGCAGCTTTTGTATTCCAGGGAGTCGGTCGTTAAAACCTAGTCTCATCCTTAACTACCTTCCAGCCACTGTTGTTTACTCTTTCCCCCTGTGTCAAAAGTATCTTATGCATCTTCAATAGCCCTTTTTGTGATGGAAGTAGAAGTTTTGGTTCTTCCCCATCTCTTTTCTATCTCTGTTCCCTCTTGCGCCTTCTCCTTTCCTCTTTGGACCTCTGGATTTAAGAGTCTGGGGAGTGGGTTGTTGGGAAAATATTGTGGGAGTGGGGTTTTTGTGATCTTGGGACTGTATAGAGCAGTCCAGGGATTGTTAGAGATTTGGATTTTGGGAGTACTAGAGGCAGTCCAGGGATCTATGGAATTGTTGGTCCTGAACTTGTAGAGACAGTTTTGGGCATTTAAGACTTGGGATTTCTAAGGCCATCCAGGAGTCTGTGAAATTGTTGGTCTTGAACCTGTAGTGTCAGGTTTGAGGCATTTAGAGAGTTTGGTCTTGGGGTTTGCATTGGCAGCTCTGAAATTTGGAAGCCTTGAACCTGTAGTGTCAGGTTTGGGTCATTTAGAAAAGTTTAATCTTGGGATTGTATTGGCAGCCCTGGGGTTTTTGATCTTGGAACCATAGTGTTGTTTTGGGGATTTTTAGAGAGTTTTGTCTTGGGGACTGCATCGGCAGCCCTGGGAGGGTTGGTCCTGAAAATGTAAGCATCAGTTTTGGGACTTGAGAGGAATTTGATCTTGAAACTGTAAGGAAAAGATAGCTTGGGGATATTAAGAATAATTGGGTCTCAGGGCTGTAAGAGAAAGACAGCTCCGGGATTGTAGTAGAGGGTTTTTGAAGTAATACAGGGAATTACAAGGTTAGCTTTCAGAATGGCAGCTAATGGGAGTGAGGTAGACACCATGCTCAGAAAGGGGAAGGGAAAGTCAAAATTAGAAAAGTGGCAAGCATAAAAGGGAAATTGCCCATGGGAACCGGGATGCTTTAAGAGCGAGGACCCAGTAGCCTCGGTGTGTGAGGCATATGTGAAATATTGTCAGAAATTCAAGCCAAGGAGTGATAAGAAGGATGCGTGTGCAGCTTGGGCTCTATGGGTGCTGGGACTTGCAGGAAATGTTAAAAGATTGCAGGGAGCAACATACTAAGGAGCTAAAAGAGAAGGACGTTCTAGTGAATGAAATAAGGCAGCAATATGAGAAGGAGAGGGAGAAGGTTGAGAGATTAGAGGTGAAGTGTGCAGAGCTGGACAGGGACAAATGTGCCTCAGTAGCAGAGAAATTGAATCTAACAGCTTTCATGGGAAAGTCTCAGGAGCAGGGTAAAGAGGCCCAGGTCAGGGCTGCACAGGTTGAGAAGCAGTTAGAGGGTTTGCGGGAGCAGCTAGAAGAGGCCCGGACAGCGGCACACTTTCTGGTGGATCAGAACTGGACTGCTAAGGTCGCAGGTAGCCACGAAGCCTGCAAGGCAACTATTCAAATGCTCAGGGGGGAGCTTAAACTGCACAGGGGTTTAGTGGCCGCTGTGTGGGTTGAGGATTTCCCCGAGGTGGAGCTCGATCCCTTCCCCGCATGGAAGCCTAAATTGCCCTCAGATGCCACCCCAGGGACCCCTTACAATCCCGCATAGCAAATGCCTGATCCCTTGGACCCAATAGTGAGCTGGGATGTTGAGCATACAGAGGGACGAGGGGGTGTGACTCACGAGGAAGTGAGGGAAATGGTTCAGTGGTCCCCCACCCAGGCAAAAGCATTAGCAGAGCAGTTGGGTCCACTGAAGCATGATACAGTGGTGTCATTGATGGCCAGGATTTGGCAAATTTATCCCATGGCTGATGGGGTAGATTTGACACAGCTAGCACATCCCTTGTGGATGCGTTAGTTTTAGAAGCTGGGCTCAGCATGGCTGATCTCCATGGCGCCAACTGTAGCGAATGGATGAAAGCAGTATTGAGGGTTATGCTTCCAGGGCAAAACCCCCACAGATTGTTCCATTAGAAACTCAAGCCCTTGGGGAACAGCTTGAGTCCTACATGGTAAGGAAAAAACTTTTTGGAGCCTTAGCAGAGGTTGTGGTACCTGTACAAAGGAATGGGAGGCCGGTGGTGCAGTATGATAACCGGGAGTTCATAGAGGAGGTACATGCCGGGCTGGCCTGCCCAACTAGGATGGCATTAGGGAGGATAGATCTGGCACAGATCACCTGGTATGAGCTGTGTACAGGCATCCAACAAGTGGCTGGTTTTATGAGGCAGATGGGGGAAGGTAAGTGGCCCACTCAAAAGCAACAGATAGAGCCAGTAGAGTCAGTACACGCTGTTACTTTCATGGATAACAGCCCCCACTCCTCGGTTCCCTCAGGGCATGCCATGAACCCCACACCTAGAAACAACCCCTGGAATGTCCAGGGTCCTGTAGGGTTCCCCAGGAGCCCTCCTCCATGGCCAGGTCTCCAGGACAGGGCTTGGAGTGAGATGATGACATTCACCAACCTGTTTTGGAGAATTTACTTCACTCACCTCTCCATGTGGCTCCCACACTATGCCCTAACCAGCAGCAGTGTTGCCTGGCCCCGGCAAGCATAATGTAGCCTGAGGTACCTCCCCCACAACCCCCATTTCATGTGCTTGTTTGGTTTGTTGATGGTTTTTGAATGCTAGAGATCATGTGAGTGATGCTATGTGGGCCAACTTGATTTGTGTATGCTTGATTGTGGGATGTACGAGTGTAAACTGTGTGAGCGCAAGTGCAGGTATGATGGATGTTTTGTATGAGGCGTGTGTGTGTATAGGTTCCCATGCACACACGTGGAGGGGTTCCCTGTGGGTGTGCCTGTGGGACTGCAGAGGTAGGTGTGTGTGTGCTTGAGCTTGAGGAGGAATGGGCAGAATTGCTGATTCCTTGATGGTATGTATGGGATGGCAGCTTGATATTGGTTGACATAAGCTTCCAATTTTTAAATGGTTGCTTGTGTGTCCATTGAGAAGCTGCAGCCATTTGGGACACGACGGGGCAGGAGGTGGGGAGACAAACTCCCCTCACCCTTTCCTCTTTCAGGTATTTCCCTTCCCTTAAATCACCCCAGAGTCCATACTCCACCCTAGCTCCATAGGGCAGTGAAGCAACCACTATTCTTTGGGGAAAGGGGCCTCCTTGCCCCACCCCCTGTTTTGCTTCTACCCTAGTTCTGTAACCCTCCCCTCCAGGCGAGCCCCCCCCCTCGAGTTTCTCTTTGTCTCAACAGAAAGCCAAAATGCAAGCAGCTGTACCAAATGGTAGGTGATCGGAGCAATGAGTGAAACCTGTGGATCTCCCAGCGAGCCAGTCCCCAAAACCGGCTAGCTCTTCCAACCCCTCTCAGTAGATGGACTCTTGGCCTCAGAGAATTACTGGTATCCCAAATTTGCACGGCAGCCATGAATAGGAGGGGAAGATCCAGAGGAACAAGAGAGCAAAAGTACCCCCACTTGACTCAACAGCCGGTTCTCTTTCCGAAGGACAAAAACTTCCCCTTGCCTTCTGTTTTGAAGCAGCCCTTCACCAGAAGTGTCAACACAAAAACCTTGGGAGCTAGTGACTTTGTGAAAGCGACCCGCCGCCTGGAACTTTGTACAGAGCGGTGAAAAAGTGACAAGCTTTTGCACTCCCAGCCAAAGGAACTCTTCGTCTTAAGTTGTTTCAGGCCTCATTAACAGCTGAAACCTGTGGATTATTTTGCTGAATAGGATACACCTGAGTGGAATTGTCCCACTGAATGGAGCTCCTTGTTACAGATACAAACTGGTAATTTGGCTCCGCCCTTATGGCCACGGGGTATCAACGGGGTGTGTGTGTGTGTGAATTATAATTTGGAAATTGGGACCTAAAACTAGAGAGATATCCACCCTTTCAAGCATGCAGAATCTCTCAAGGAAATTCAAAGCAGGGCCATAGGCTCGCATGTACTTATACTAGTTCAACCTGTGGCAATACTTTTTATACCTTCAGGTCTTCTTGAAGGATGCCCAGGTGAATCTAGCCAGACTGTGTGTGTGTGTGTGTGTGCGTGTGTGTGTATATATATATATATATATGGGTTATTGAAATATTGGGTTTTTATTGAATAAGTATATTTTATTTTTGTTGATTTTAATTGTTTAGTTTGGCATTTATATTGATTCTATGGAAAAGGTTTATTGTGTATAGTGATTTTTCCCCTAGGCACCTTTCCCTCATGTAAATTAATTTCTCCCCTAGATGTTTTCCCTTTGTGTAGATTGTTTTAGTATTTGTGTGTATTTTGAAGTAGCCCCAGTCTGGACTATATATCTCCTTATTCCTGTTTCTTACCTCTCCTCCCCATTGGTTGTATAGTAGTTTTCCCCTTTTGTTGTTTAATTGCAAAACACCACTTTCATCCAATCAGTAGGGGGCTCTTGCTCAACTGAGATCATGGTTTACCGGTGTCTTAGTAGCAGGCTCCACCCGACCGTATTGGTCACAGTATTTCGGGAACAGGCTGGTGTGTCGCATGTTGCGAGCGAATGTATTGGACTGGGTAGCCAGGGTTCAGATGTGGCACCTCCTAGAGTGCTCCCTATAATTATGTGTGGGCCATTTTAATGGATTAAAAAGCCCACAATGGGGGGAGTTGTTGATGATGGACTCAGTCTTCCCTAAAATGGGTACAACCCCCCCCCTCACTGTATAATCAAGGGCCAGTAAACTTGGACCAGGAGGGCTTAGAGGGATGGGCCTCACTGGTTACCAAGGGCCAGCAAATGCGGAAAAGGGGAGCTTGAAAGGATAGCCCCCATAGCAAAGAGGGGCTTTTAAAAAAGGATCAGGCCCAACCACCATGGAACCCAGCAGAAAGTAGGTCACTCATGTGAAAAACCAGCCTGAACCTGGGGGAAGAGAGGAAAAAGAAAAATGCCTAGAGTAAAGTATGGGGCCATTAAGAGGCATTCTTCCTATTCAGTAGAGCACCGATGACTGGAACTTGGAGCAGCAACCCCCCGCCCCCCAAGAAATCCAGGTGTTCTCTCTCGCACCTTTTATGTCCCAGGGAGTCGATCGTTAAACCCTCATCTCATCCTTAATTACCTTCCAGCCACCGTTGTTTACTCTTTTCCCCTGTGTCAAAAGTATCTTATGCATCTTCAATAGCCCTTTTTGTGATGGAAGTAGAAGTGATGGAAGTAGAAGCCCATTGTACACCCCATATGGCACAGCTTAGTCTCTCAAATCCTTTGTCCAGTACCCTATGACTGCTCCTGATTTTCCCCTAAACCTCTGAGAAATCTCGGAATGCAGTTAGCTCTGCATGTGTCTGTGCTAAAGGGTCTCCCAGACTTTGGTCTGCCCCTCTTTTTTTCTCCCCCCCCCCCNTCTTTTTCTTCCACCCCCGCCCAAACTGCGCTGGATCCTGGGATGCTGATCCCTTGTGCAATCAGCTAGGAGAGGTAAACTACTGGTCCAGACTTTCTCTCTCTCTCTCTCCCTTGCTGTGCCTTCACCGGACACCCCCGCCCCTCATTTTACTTTCACTTTCCCCGCAGCCGCTTATGTTTTCCCTTTTTGTATCCCGCCAGCCAGACCGGGGCTCTATTTCAGCATTAGCTTGTGTGTAACTTATTTTTGCCTTTGTACCTCTGTTTTTATACAACGATAAACCTGTTTCAGTTTTATTGAACATTTCTCTCTCTCTCTCTCTCCTTACAATTTGGGGAGGGCAACATAAAGTGACTGTAGCATGTATCATTCCTCAGATTGATCCCTGGGTGACGTGGGGACCTCTAATTTGACTAATTTGGCTTATTCCCATAAATTAAAGAAACGAGTGGATATTGGGGTACCGACCCCCCCAATAATCACACATGGACTAAGATCTCCCGTTAACAGGGTGGTCCACAGTGCTAGAAAGGGCTGCCCTGAGATCTGCACTGAGCTGTTCAAATGTCAGAGCAGCTGCTGCCACAGGCACCCCTTCCTGTCCCGCTTCATGATGGATGACCATATGCATGCCCGTGGATACAGCCGGAGCCTCTTCGCCTTGGATGGTCTTGTCCAGGGGGACATGTTCCCTGAGTGCCCAGTGCCAGCATTGTGAACCCACCATTTCTGCAACCTCCAATGTGGACCACCTCTCCCTGTGATGGACCAGCGCTATTGCTCCCCCTTGGCCATGCTGCTTGCTTCCATTTACCTGCGTAACCCATTTGCCTCCCCATCTGTCTACTGCGGAGTGTTCTGTGGGTTTACCTATTGACTCTTTCCTGTCAGGTCTTCCTGCCAACCCCTCAGACCACATGAATTGGTAGTACTGCTCCTTCTGTGAACCATGGGGTGCTACTCCCCTGTCCCTGGCATCTTCTCTCCCTAGCATCTTGCAGGTCCCTGTGCCAATAAATGTTGGCCTTGTTTAGCTGCCTCTGTTCTTCTGATGTGTATGTTGGTCCAATCTATTGACTGCTGTAGGTGCTGGTGCTGGAGTCATGGGTGTGGTTTGTGGGGGTTGGGTCTTGGGGGGGATCAGAGAGCTGTTAGGGTGGAATGGTTGCTCCAACAGGGGTAACTTGCCCTCAGCATGCTAGGCATGCTGCTGTTATGGCCATGCATATCGGGGGAGGGGGGGCTAACTCTGTGCTCCAGTGATGTGCGGTGCCAGTGCACCTTGCAGGCTTTTGCAGCTTATGGTTCATATTATTTGGGTGTTACTGTGCTTTAGGGCCCTGCCTTTCACTCTCTGCAACTCACCTGGGGGTTCAGGGTCCACGGATAGTGGGGCTATGATGGGTGTGGATGGGCACTGTGCTGTTCTGTCAGGGTGACCCGTGCACCCTTGTGTATACATATGGGGGTGCTTCTTAGCTCTTCCAGGTGGGATGTTACATGGTATGGGCTCTTGGCTCTCTAGTGGGTGCTCCTTCTGCTGTCTGTCATTTCCCGTCCTGTTGTTGCTCTCCCTAGCTGTGTTCCCCTGGCTCTTTGAGCCCCAAGGCATTTTCAGGACTTTTTTGTCCCCCACAGCAGCTTTGAGAGTGGCCAGCCATGCACTGGGGCAGTTGTACATGGCTCCGGGTGCCCACTGTTATCTGCCTCCATGCCACATGTTATTGTGCTCAGTCCCTGGCTGCCTCTGACCCACCCCATCTGGGGTGGTTTTGCTTGCTGTATGGGACATGGTCCTTCTTTCACTCCATGCACTACTGTCCATTCCTCTTGACTTGGCCTCACTCTGGTTCCGATCCCATGGTGCACGGTGTCTACCGCCCCCTATCGGTCCCCCTTTCCTACTCTTGAAGCCATGGAGGGGTGCCATAATCAGAGGGCTCCTGACTGTGAGTCTGGGCAGTCTTCTGGGTGTGATCCACTTCCCTGTGTGATCTCTTGGGCTCAACCACTGGGTCAGTGGCTGGAAGGGTCCAGTGTGAACGGTTGGGCTGTTGTGAACTTTTGAGTGGTGACCAATGTGCTCTCCCCTGTTGTTGCTGGCCGTCCACATCTCTCACTTTCCCTTCCCTTCTAGCTGCTGTGATTCTGTTCTTTATGGTGTTGTGGATAGGGGAGATGGCTGGTCAGGTCCAGTGGATGACTGCTGAGCTTCGTGCTGGGGCCCGGGTCTACCAGGAGATCCGTAAGTTACCCCTGTGTGTGTGTCTGTTCCCCCAAACATATGTGTGAGCTCCCTGAATGTTGCAGCCTATGGGCTGTCCTACTGGTGTGCTCCCTCTCCTTCTCTTCCTTAGTGCAGGCGATGATTAATGAGAGGACCAGGGAGCAGCTGGTCCTGCATGTGCTGCTGTGGGTACCACCTTTTGGACTTTGCCCAAGCAGATCGCTGGGCCTGGGTCTGTGGTTGCAAGACCTACTGAGGGCTTGGCTCTGCCCCACCACCCCACCTTGTAGCTGCTCAGTGTTGGTGTTTGTTGTTTGACATGAGCCTGTTGCTCTAGCTGGTTTGCTTGGTCCCCCCTGGTGCCTGTGTTCTCCTTCCCTCTGTTGTACCCCTATGTGGGGGCCATTTCAGCTTGGTGTGGTGTGGTTGTCTGTCAGGGTCCATTACTGTGTGTCCCCCCCCCCCCTCATGGTTGTGCTTTTTATCAGAGAATCCTCTTTGGCCTGGCCCCTTGGTACCCTGTCATCTGGGTCATACTACCTCTGCTTTTTGCATGGGTTCCCGTGTCTCCCCCGCTGTCCCTGCCATGGTGTGTGGCTCATCCTGTGCATCCCTGCCCCATGCTTACAGGCCAGCTGCTGCATTGCAGCCGGTTTGTGTCTGTTGGTAAGTGCCTCTCTTCCCTGTGCCCTGTGATCCTAGCTCTACTATACGCTTTAGTTTAGTGCCTGGCACCATCACCTCATCTGTACTGTTTTGAGTTTTGGGGGGTTCTGTAGGTGGTGGTCCTTGCCAGGGAGGGTTGGTCCCCACCCATTTCAGAGCTCACCTCTTCCTGGTGACTGTGCTTGCTCCTGGCCCTGCTCCCCTGATTGGGGTCCCCTTTCTCCCTCATCCTCCTGGGTTTCCCTGTGTCCTTGTGTGCACTGTGGTCTGTGGGTGTAGTCTGGGTTATGAGGTGTCCGTGGTTCCCGACTGTCTGGTCTGTGTCTCGGGGCTTGCTAGGGGCTGCTTATTTATGTCTCTTGACATTCCAGCTCCCTCCTCCCCTGCCTGCTCAGAGTCTGGCAGTGTAGGGTCGGGGCCATGTGCCATGGTTTCATTTGCCCTCACTTGGCTATGTTGTAGCACCACTGTGCTGGGCGTGATTTTCCCTCTGTTTGGTGTATGGGCAGTTCGTATAAACATTACGGGTGTTTCCTCAGTGTTGACCTGGGTGGGTGTGTTCCCAATGGGTGTGTGCCAGCCCCTTCCCTTCTTTCCCATAACCCCCTCCGGCAGTGTCTGTGTAAACATTTCCCTGCTCAGCGCTACCTACCTCCACCCACCGGGTCCATGATTGTGTCTGTGTAAAAAAGGCCCAAGTCACTCAATTCTGACAAAGCTCCTGGATGGGGTTGCTTCCCAGCACAGTTTTATAAAATCTTCAGCAATCACCTGGCAGCTATTTTGTCAGATGTCTTCAGTGAAATATACTAGAAAGAGATAATGCCACAAGACATGAGGACAGCAATAATCATGCTAATATTAAAAAAGAACAAGGAGGGCCTTCATTGTGGTGATTACCATCCCATCTTTCTTTTGAATACAGGTTATAAAATCTTGACAAAAATTCTTGCTTTACATTTTGCCAATTATTCCAGAAGACCAGGCAGGCTTTATTTGTGGTAGATTGGCAGCAGATGACACAAGGAAAATATTTAATCTGATCCACCACGTGCAAACAACAGATTCTCCAGATGCTATCTTATTGCTAGATGTGAGAAGGCCATTGACCAGGTGGAATAGCCATACTTACAAGCAGTATTGAGGAGTTGGGATTTGAATCCAAATTTTAAAGATAGATTAACATTTTCATATAAATCACCACTTGCCTCTCTTAATACTATTTGTTATATCTCTTACACTTTTCAGTTAAGTAAAAAACATAAGCAGTGCCCTTTTTCGTCTCTCTTATTTGACATAGCTATGGGATCACTAACAGCATATATCAGGCAGATGTTCTCCATCTAACACAAAAAGTACAACATTAGTTTATATGTGGATATTATTCTGCTTATTGTCAAAATCCTTTCCACTTCAATCCCCCGATTTTTATTTGTAGTAAACTATTTAATTGGGAGTAGCAAAGTATGTAGTAGCACCAGTCAAAGAGATTCAGGCAAACATAACTAAAAAGTATATCCCTCTAAATGGTCACTAAAAGGTACCAGCACAACTGGGAAAAGGGATAGCATATAACACCAATCCAGTTCAAGCTCCAAAGAGATTTATGTGTACTTGAGGCCTCTACTGGCAGTCTGAAGGGAGAAAACAAAGAGGAAGGATCCCTGGAACTGGGATCGCTAGTGAGAGCACACTCACAGGGTACACAGTTTTTTTGGGACTTGCAGATGGGGACTTTTCTTAGAACACTCCTAATGGGACTTTTCTATAATTGTACCAGGAACTGGGTGGAAAGCCCCTACACTTCACAGCATGCTCCCAGAAAAAATATGGCAGAGTTTGTAGGCGGGGAGATTGTCTGCCATCTTTTATCTGGGAGTATGCTGGGAAAGGTAGTCCAGCATGATCCTAGAGAGCATTAGAATAGTTGTCGATGCTGGCTCTCTGGGAGCATGCTGGACTACATTTCCTAATAAATCACCAGGGTATACACTTTGAAGCAGGGAAAATCTACATAAAACACAAATTGACTTGCTTCAACTTTCCGGTCCAAAATTTTATATAAAGCAATAATAATAAGTATATAGGTCAGGGTTGCTAGATAACAGGAAAACCTTATAGCAAAAAATGCATTCTAACGTATGCGATATAAGTCCTCTGATATGTTAGCAATAGCTCTGGATGGTTTAGAAATAGACGAAAAAGTCTATACAATAAGTGCCCCTGACATAAGCAACAGTCCATGCATAGTGTTCATAAATGGTTCCGACGTCCATTTTGCTGGAATATCCAGCTTCTTCGAGGGGAAATTTCGTAGTTTGCTTGTCCTTTGGGGAGACTACATGAACAGCTTATCCTTTTTCAAAATATAGCTCTGAAAAATTACAGCAAAATTATCATAAATTTAAATATAATTATTTTCTCTACCTTTTTGAACATGAGGCTATAACCCCACATTGTGTCAGTGGGGAAAGCAGCATCTAAAGACCCAAACAAGGTAAGAATAAGGGGGCATTATCAGGGCTACCTGCTTTCATTCGGGTGCCCTACGTACTTCAGAAGCGTGAAAAGAGGCATTTGGTCATCCCAGCTGAAAGGTAGTGCAGAGTACTCTCAAACAGCACAGACCGTGTCTGAAATCTTGCAGGGTCTGAGCTTAGGGAAAGAGGGCGCACCTGGCGCCCATTCTGGTCTTTAGCTTAATCTGTCCCAGCTGGCTTCCATATATCCACATTTTAAAGAGGCACCATAAGTTTAAAAGGTGCAGTCAAGGATGTCATTAAGGCCCCGCGGTTGTATTGTATCGAGAGTAATTATCCAAAAGACCTCCCGCTTTGCCAAAGTCACTGGATCAGAGGGGGCAACCTGTTCTATTCCCCAAAAACAGAAATGATTCTGTCCCGGGTGTGTTAAATTATAGTGTTCAATCATTGGGGCCATAGCAGGATGGTTCTTCAATCTGCTTCTATGCTCTATCATTCTCACCCTCAAACTTCTATTGATTTTCCCTATATTTAACTTGTAGCAGGGGCAAGAGATTGCATAGATCACTCCTGTCGAGTCACAGTCAATATGTTGCTTGATAAAATAGTGTCTGCCTTGATAGTCATTAGAGGATTGTATCTTAAGTCTTTGAGCACAATTAATGCATCTGCCACAGGGAGAATTCCCTATGGGGAGAGGGTCAACCAGGCCCCCTTGGATAGGGGTCAGTAATTTAGCCCTGACCAAATAGTTCCCAAGGTTGCTGCCCCTCTTATATGCAAAGAATGGAGGGGCAGAGCAGCTCTCTATATGGTTAATGATATTCCAGTATTTTAATATACTCCTCCTAATCTTAAATGAATGGGTGTTATAAGTTGTAACACAAATCTCCCTGGAAAAATCCTGATATTTGTTCCTTGGTTGATCCACTAAGAGTCTCGCGTGGAATTTGCGCTAATTTATTATAGCCCTCTTTTGCTATAAGGTTTTTTGCTATAAGGTTTTCATGTTATCTAGCAACCCTGGCCTATATACTTATCATTATTGCTTTATATAAAATTTCGAACCAGAAAGTTGAACCAAGTCAATTTGTGTTTAATGTGGACTACATTTCCCAGCATGGTCCCAGAGAAAAGATCGTGGCTGATCTAGCATGCGTCCAGGACACCTGCAGTACTGGGGGACCTCATCAGGGTTGCAGTGCTGGGGGACCTCAGCAGCAGTGGTGGTGGTGGGCGGCAAGCCAGCTCTACTTCAACTCCATAGGTCACATCCAGTCCATGTCTCATGAGTTTGCTGCCACCTGTCCCCCTTCCTTCCCACTGCACAAGAAATTTCCCTGCTCCCTCCCTTCCTGCCCACCGTGTCACATTAGGTGTATTGAGTGTTACTGAGTATTCACAGGTATTGCTGAGTAGCTCCCAGAAACTCAGGCCAATACCTCGACTACTCGGAAATACTCAATAATAATTACTGTCCCCATTTCATCCCGAATTGGAACTACATTACCCAGTAGGCATGCAGAGTGAACAGCAACAGCACTGTGACCTGTAGTTCCCAGCAGTCCTAGAACCACCAGAGCATGCTCATTGTAGAAACAGAAACAAGTGTATGCTACTGTAAACCAAGGGAGAGGAAGTCAGCCTGGAACTACAAGTTCAAGCAGCACCCCAAGAAATTGCACATGCCCCGAACATTCAAAGAAATGGTGAGGAAGAAACAGACAATGGCCACAATCCCAAACCCTTCCACGTGAAATCTGCATGGGTCTCATGTGGATTCCACATGGCACAATGCATTCCCAGTGGACATGTGTGTGGGTTGTACGCATGTGCACACACGTGGGTTGCATGCGGTACCCGCACAGCATAGAATTGGCCCCACTGAAAATTCGGGGGGAGGGAGCACATCTGCTATGCTCCCCAGAGGGACCCAGAGGGGTGATTCTATGGTATTCTGCACTAGAGCTGAAAAAGAATAGATTTTATTCTTGTGAAAATCCTGTTAGAATTGTGAATCAGGGTTGAGATTTTGCAGACATCTCTACCGTGATTCAGATTCTTGTGAGATTTCTTGCTCCCCAACCCCCCAAGCTGGTCTCCCAACCCAAAGAAATTTTAAGACAGTAGGGAGGGAAAAGCCATGCTGTTCCCTACCCAGCTTTCTTATTTTGTCTGAGGCTGACAGCTGTCTTGGTAGGGAGAGCTTTCTGATCACAAATGTTCAGACAAGGTAAGAAAGAAGGTAAGAACAGGGTAGTTTCCTCCTCCCTCTCCCCATCAGCACTGGGCATTCTGTTGGTGTGTTTTTGTTGTTGTTTTTAGATTCCTGTTTTTCTTGGCAAGAATCCAGCTGATTCTCCTCTCGTTTTTGTTTTCAAGAGCCAGATGAGAATTGTGATTCTCGTTAAGAAACATGAGAAACCAAGAATCGAGTTTCAACCCTATTCTGAATGCAGGAAGTGGGGAGAGACCCTGATTGAGATGGGTGACAGTGGCAGGGGAGAATCAGCTGCAGGAGTTCAGGACTCAGAGCAGCCATGTGAGTCAGACAGCCTCTCAGAGGCAGAGAACAGAGGAACTTGCTTTAAAAACAAACAACAAAAAAAACAACCACCCACCTTTCTCCTTGAGAACTCACACAGAACATGAGGACTCATCAAAATCTCTCTTCCCAGTTCTTTTTCTTGAGAGACAATCTCATGAGAGAGAAAATTCTAATTTCAACCCTATATCCACATTCTGGAGGGAAATGCATGCTACCCTTTCTAAAGCAACTGGAACAGAAAAGCCAGAATAGCAAGCCTCTGTATTTTGGTTGTATTAGATAATTTATCTTTTCCAAGCAATGCAAGGAAATCGATTGCAGCAGCACTTATGGTGTCCAAAAGGGTTATTTAAGAAAATGGGAATCTACTATGCCCCTAACATTTTTAGACTGACTAGCTAAGCTAATCCATCCTGCCGTCATTTGCTACCTGTGGATAATATCTGAATTTTTAGTACTGTGTTGGGTACTCAACATGCTACTCAGTTACTGGTTGTGTACCCAACTACCTGAAAAATCGGTAAATTTCAGTCCCAAGTTTCTAATTTTCTGATTACTAGTTGGTAAATCAGGACAGAAAACAAAAAAAATGGAACTGGAAGTCAACGTTCTGGGTCATTCCAAAATATTCCGGGACACTGGGCACTTGAATTGACATGAGTGGGGAATCCTTGCCAGGGATCACAGCATTCGCCATTGCTCTATATTTCAAACCAGGTCCAGGCTTGAGATAGACCAGCCAGGGGACCCTGGCATTGCTCCTCATCCTCTCTGAGGTCCTCTCCAACAGCTGATGGGTGAGCGGTCTGGGGCACGTATCCCTCCGCCACTTCAACAGATGACTGGAAGTGGTGGTGGAAGCTTCCTCCAGGGATCCAATCCTCCTACCGCAGGCCCAGAGTTATGGGGTTCTATCTGTATGGCGGTCTTCCCAGGGCAGAACTGGGGCAGGGGAACAGGTGTCAGCGGTTTCCCAACCTGTGGGACCTACTTGAGGGTCTAATTGTTTGAAGTGATCCTGCCACTGGCCATGGGAGTTGCAGACCAGTGGCATGGCCTGCCATGGATTCACCATGCTTTCTGGCTGCCCCCCCTCCTCATTTGAAAATGTCCTCTGTCTCTGCTTATGGAAGGTATTCCATACCCATGATCTTTTTGTTGGCTTTCTCTGTACTTGTTCCAGTTCTCCCATATTTTTGTCAAGATGAGGTAACTAGAACTGTCCACAGTATTCAAGCTGTGGGCCCATCAAGTCTCCGCCAGGCAGAACAGAATACCTTACATGATATGGGCTGCTTCAAACCATCCACTTACGTTGCTATGGCTTATAACCCAGGAGTGTAAAAACAAGTCTACTGTTGTGTTCTTTCTTTAACATCTTGAGCTCAGTGTTCTTTTCAGATATAGAAAAGTTTACATTTGTAAGCCGAATGCACATTTCAAGCTACACCAGTCCCCCAGGGTTGTTCTGAACAGAGTCAGAGATGTTCCCTTTGCTTCTTTTTTATAATGGAAAATCAATATAAAGAAAATTAAAATCAAGTTTTCAGACACCTTTGCAGCAAGCCTTTGACTCAGTTCCTAGCTGCAGTTTAATTTTATGAACACTATCTCTCATCTGAACTTTTACAGCGATTTCACGGGGGGAGGTGGGCGACTACTTTCTGAGGTTTATGGAGGGGTGAAACTGAACCTCTTCATACCATCCTTCCTGCTTTACCTTGGGGAAGAAATTGGATTCACCTTAGAAACTTAGGTCACTTGCAGATGAGCACGAGGGGGGGTGGAGGAACTTCCAGGAGTGGAGATCACATTAAGAACGATCCCAGGAATCTCCATTCGTGTGCAGGGGACAGAGGGGGATAGCCCATTTTCAGCATGATTTCCATCATGCATTGCAGGGCTGGATTTTTGAGCTCTGCAATGCATGATGGAAATCATGCTAGAAATGGTCTATACTCCCCCCCAACACAAACGGAACTTCCTGGAATCGCTCCTAACATGATCTCTGCTCCCAGACATTCCTCTGCCCCTTGCACTCATCCACAAGTGACCTTATATGTTTCTTGACCATCCACTGAGTGCACTGGAGTAGGGCTGACTGACTATGACATTTTATCTTAACAGAGATATATTTCTCCTCTCGTTAACCTGGGAGCTCCCTCTTGCATGTTCCATCAGCGCACCATGTCTGTACACAGGTGCATGCAGAGAGGTGTTTTCATTGACTTTAGGGAATGCAATGGAATGATGGGGTGAAGATGAACCTTTCAGTTTGTCTTTGTATTTGTCCCTGCAATAGTCCTCAACCTGCAGCTTGCAAGCAACACTTTTCTCACAATACTCCTTAATCTCGATTGCAGCACCTCAGTAAACAAAATCAGTGGGTGCACAGTGCACCACCGTCCCCATAGCACGGGTGCATGCGGGTTGTGTGCACAGTGTGGGTTGTGCATGCAACTTGCTCACACCCTGCTGTGGGACTGTGGCACAATGTGTGCCAATTGATTTTCCAGCCAGAAGCCCTGGATTGCTGCACTGAGAGAGACCTCCTCACTCCCCTGGCTCTGGAAAGCAGAGCAGGGAAAACCTGACTCAGCTGAGCATTGTCTTGGAGGAGCAGCAGCTAAGCAGAGCAGCCGGGCAAGTAAGTCAGCCCAGTGAGTGTGCAGGTGCGGGTAGCCCATCTGGTCACATTTGGTGATCTGGTTGAGTTGAGAACCCCAGATTCAAAATGGTGCGCAATTTTGCAGGTGCCTATTTTCACCTCAAGTTGGGAGGGACCCTTGCTTTGAAGCTCCTCAAGGAGCCTGCTTAGTTTTGTTTATCCTCAAAGCATAGGATTTTTTGCAATATTCCTGCTGTTAAATAGTTAATGCTACCTTTGAATGAGCTGGAAATCCATGTATCCCTGCCATATTTATTTATTTATTTATTTGTAAAAACTTGATACCCCGCCCCTCCTGACAAAGCAGCTCAGGGTGGATTACAATAACATTACAATATTAAAACATATAAAACCATTAATTGCAAGGAGGATAAAAAGAAAAAAAGAAAAATCCCTCTCCCCCCGCCCTTCACCCATCTTCCCCGCCAAACACCAGGTGAAACAGCCAGGTCTTACAACTATGTCAAAAAGAGGGGAAATCCAGGGCTAATCGGGCCTCCACCGGAATGAAGTTCCACAGCTGCGGAGTGACCACTGAGAATGCTCTCTCCATTGTGGCTCCCAAAAGACTTGGGGGTCTTTGAGGAGGGCTCCCCCAGATTACCACAGGAGTCGATCTAGAATCTGTGTGTGTGTGGGGTTTGTGTCTCACAGATAGGTAGGGTCTAGACCATTTAGGGCTTTATAGGCAAACACCAACACCTTGAATCAGGCCCAGAAGACTACAGGCAGCCAGTGCAGAGATTGGAGAACCAGTGTAATATACTCCCGGCAGTCCAATCCCACCAGGCGGTGGGCCGCTGCATTCTGCACTAGGTGCAGTCTCTGAACCTTCTCCCATGAAGAACGTGTTACAATAGTTCAGCTTAGGGGTGATGAAATTATGGATGATAGTGGCCAGGTCAGAGTCTGAAACATATGGCCGAAGCCAGGGCCGGCCCAAGGTTTTCAGGGGCCATGTGCCAAGCCTTGCTGTGGGGCCCCAAAGGCCGGCCGGCACTTGCTAGAATTGTGGGTTGGGGTGGGTGGGGGATTTTCAAGGGATGGGCGGCTGGTTACTTACCTGCAACTTGACTGTGTCAGCTCAGTTCCGCAGCGTATAACTGGCCAGGGATTCCCAGGGAGTTTACGTCCCCCCCTCCCATGACCACTGACTTGGAGACTCCCGGTGGGGAAAAAAACAAAAAACGGCATCGTCTGTCAGTCTCTAGCCTGCGGTGGTGCTGGGCCCCTCCCCACCACGGGGCCATGTGCCTGGGCACTGGTGGCACATGCCTCGGGCCAGCCCTGGCCGAAGCCATCACACCAGGTGTAATTGGTGGAAAGCACTTCTTGCCACAGCCTCCACCTGAGAACATCCAAGCAGAGCTGCAAATCATGGAGCACCCCAAGACTCCATACCTGGGAGGCCATTGAAGGACAGACCCCATCAATGATAGGAGCCATCATTTTCATCGCCTTATCCACCAGCATCACCTCCGTCTTGTCAGGATTCACCCTCAATCGGTTCACCCTCATCCAGTCCCCCACAGCTGCTAAACCACCTGGTAAGAACTGAGACTGCCGGGCCTGGGTCTGATGAAAAGGAAAGGTAAAGCTGGGTGTCATCAGCATACTGGTGACACTGCATGTCAAATCTCCTGAGCACGTTGCGAACCGGCTGCATGCACACATTGAACAGAGACGGGACAGAACAGAACCCTGCGGAACTCCACATGAGAGGTCTCGGTATGATGAAAAATAATCTCCATGAACTCACTGAGTTCTTCTAGCCAGGAAGGAATGGAACCATTCAAGAACAATCCTGTCCACCCTGGCACAGTCCCGCAGGCACGTCATCAACATCTCATGGTCAATGATATCAAATGCCCCTAACAGATCTAATACAATCAGCAGGATCAAACGACCTCGATCTAATTCCCAGCATAGGTCACAGACTAATGCCACAAGTGCAATCTCAGTGCCATAACCCAGATGGAATACAGATCCCAGCGGGATCAAGAAAACCAATATGATCCAGATGCTCTCATAGCTGTCGGGCCACTACCCCTTCAATAACCTTCCCTAAAAAGGGAAGGTTAGAGACAGGCTGATATCTGGCAAGGGAGTCAATCTCAAGCGATGGTTTATTGAGCAGGGGCCATACCACCACCTCTTTAAGACAGCCTGGCACTCTACCCTCCCAAAGGGAGGCAATGACCACCCCAGCCAGCAGTGTCCCGAATGTCTCCCTGCAGGCCTTGACCAACCAGGATGGGCATGGATCTAATTAACAAGAGGTGGCCCTAACAGCTTCAAGAACATCCCCCACCTCGGCGTGTGTCACCGACTGAAATTGACCACACAAACATGGACAAGATGGGGCTTTGATAACTTCTGGCTTACCTAATGTAATAAGGGTTGTGTCAAAGTTGTGGTGAATGCAAGTGATTTTATCCACAAAATAATCCGCAGACATGTCACAGCGGGCACTAGATGACTCCACTCTTAGGTGGAGGGAGGTCAGACTGAGGAGTCCCTGCACCGCCAGGAAAAGCTCTGCTGGACAGGATTTAGCAGATGCTATGAGGGTAGCAAACACCTCTTTTTTTGATGCCCACATAGCCATGGCATAGGCTGGTAAACTAGCTCTATGATGCAATATGTCAGCTTCAGTACGCAAACAATGCCACCATTTCTCCAAACGCCACCCCTCCTGCTTCATCACCCGCAGCTCCCCAGAGAACCAAGGAGACCTTTGGTGCTGCCACCTGGGAAGCAGACACCTATGAGTCGTCTGATCAATGGCCTCCAACAACAGTGTATTCCATAATACGAGGTCATAAATGAGACGGTCATCAAGGTCAGAGGGTATCTCACCTAGAGCATTCCGGAACCTCTCCGGTTCCATCATTTTCCAGAGCGAACCATTTGAATTGGTTCTGCACCCTTCCGGCGGAAGACATGCACCGTAGAGAGGCCTGCTGGACTGATACATCCATGACAAGGGCACAGCTGATATCTCCCCCAATAATGGAACCCCTGCCTCAAGGCTGGCACAAAACACAAGGTCTAAGGTATTTTCCCCCTGATGCATCGGGCCGATGACCATCTGGGACAAGCCCATGGTGGCCATGAACTCATGCTCCCCTCCCCCAAGGTCAGCATCAGCGTGGATATAGAAGTGCACCAAGACTATTGAGCTCATGAGGACCAGAGTTTCCCTAGCACCTGCTTTTTTCTTCCTAATAGAGCTTTGGAGCTTCATAGGTTCTCTGGTTTTCCTTCCCTCCTGTTTTTAATCACCCATGTACCTACACCTTGGTGCCTACTGCCTAGTGGTATGTGGCATAAAATTGGCTTTGTCTCCAAGAGATTACACAAGGCAAATCCCTAACTGATCCAAAGTGGATCATCTCCTGCCACAGCACAAAGAGGAAAAACTGACATTAGTGCAGGGTGCAAGCCTAGATGATCCTGGATGTTCCCTCAAGCTCTATAAAGCTATGGCTGCTTTTAGATGTGCGTGCCCCGCTTACGGCGTGAAATCACGCGCCGTGTAAAAATCCAGTGGGTGGGGTTTAGACGTGACATCACGTGCATTATTGCTGATCATGCATTCTTTTAGAACTGCAGACTAAATACCGAGGTATGCATGCCGATAAAGCCTATTCTCTGTTAAATGAGTCCATCATTATTAGCCTTCAGCAAGGAGGGAGTCAATCCATTGTGAAACAAAGATAGGTTTTGTTCACAATTATCCCCAGAAACTGAAGGTGGCTGAAATTTATAACTTACACTCTCTTGTAGAAATCCATAAAATATAAATTTCCTATATATGATCCAAAAAACAGTGCTGGGCTACTTCAATTTTAATGTCCTATGTCATGGCACTTCCAAAACATAAAGCTCAATTCTGAACCCACATCAGTGGTAAAACACCACTGGCTTTGACTGGTGTGAATTGCCTAGAGCTGAAACTAGTATTAGTGGTGAATATATTATTGATGAAATTTGTCCTCTTCAAGCCTTATCTGATTGAATGAATTATTACTAGGGCTCAAACATGGCACTCAGGATTACTCAGGTTTTTTTATCGAGTATCCTGGTTCTCAACTTGGTTTTGCCAAGTACCGAGTAACTAAGTAATTGGTCCTGGCACTTGGCAATTCCTTGATCAAGGAATGAAGCTGTCAGAAGGAGGACAGGAAGGGGGTACAGAGCACAGCAGTGATGAGAATTCTCACAAATTAACCTTTGCAATTTGTAAGCATGGCCTTGCAAGCACACAAACACTTATTTCTTTGGGGGAAGGGAAGGCTCATCCATTGCACTTCAGCTGAGCTAATCATTGCACTTTCCCCAAATGCATGTTTGGTTCCCCAGTCCTCCCAGAGCTCCCTTGCCTCCCAGGCTCTGGAAGCACTGGGGATGATCCTGCATGGGGATCAAGAGCCCCTGGGTCTTCTCCCTCCCTGCTTATTATTTGATAGGCTGGGGAAGGGCAGGAACCCCAGGGGTCTGTCAGATGATAGGTAGGGGAAGTGCGGCATGGGGAGGATGGGGAAGCCAGCCTTTGAAATTTATGAGTGCTGGCTGTTGGCATATATTCATTTCCCCATTTCCATTGTCTGGTGTGTGTATGTGTGTTATGTCAGAAGATCTTGTTGACCTTATACCTACAAGTTTTAAAGGATTCATTTTTTCTTGTGGTCAGCATAAACCTTAGAAAACTCCAGCACATCTAAACAGCAGGGATGGTTTCACTGAGGAACAAATAATAACATCCTTGAAATGGGTCAGACTGTGAAGCATCCCTTCAGCTTGACTGATATTATTGGTGACATGATGTCAGCATGTTAGGTCACTGTCAGCAAGGTTTGCAAAAGGTCAATGCCAGTAACAGCACATAGAGTGAGATCAGAATAAACCTCAGATGGAAATGTTTGTTTCCCACCTGAAGGGAATCAACCTCTCTAGCAAATTGCTCAAGGAGCCACAAAAACTGATAGAAATTGCACATGCAGCGATCATAGAAACCTAGAACTGCACAGTTGCAAGGAACCTGAAGGATCATCTGATCCAAACCATGCCTTGAAACAGGATATCCAAACCTCTGAAATATCCTAAGATGGTGTTAGTAGGAGACCCCCCCGCCCCTTCCATGCATGACTGTTGGGGGGCCGGTATCCCAGTGTCCGCTTAATTCTTAAATTTAGGGGATTTAGCCGAATTAGTTGAACTAGAGGTTCCCACGTGCCACAAGGATCAGTCTGAGGTCCGATACATGCTACAGTCAGGTTTATGTACCCTCTCCAAGAGTAAAGAAAGAGAGGGAGACAAGTGTTCAATAACCAAAAAGGGGATATTTATTTAAAAGGGACACCAAATAAAAACACACAATGGGAAACACACACACACATATACTAAGCAATACAGCCCAGTTTAGCTGGTGGTTTACAGGGGGAACACAAGCGGCAGTGGGGAAAACAAAAGTAACGTGGAGGATGAAAAGGGGGGTACACGGAGGAGACATACAGAGAGAGAGAGTGAGAGAGAAGCACAAGGGGAAGTCAGACCCAATGGTTACCTCTCCTTGCCGTTGAAAGGGGACAGGCAAAGTTCGGGGATGAAGGAAAGGGGCAGACCAAAGTCTGGGAGACAGCTTAAGACACAGATACACACAGAGGGACCCGAATGTTTCTGCATCCAAAACTTTCTTATTTTTGGAGGGGGGTGGTGAGGAGCAGATATAGGGTTCAGGGTAAATAATTTTGGATGGGCTCGGGGTACTATAATAAGCTCATAGGGAGGACAAAATGGATTCCGGGTGGGTGTCCAGGTACAACAAAGGGAAGGTGCATACTGGGACTAAGGGGACAAAGGACACATTTGAGCATGAAAGGAAAAAGGTTTTCAGGTGATGTGGGGAAGGAAGGGAACCATGAAAGGAGCCTTAGGTGAAGGGCAACACCAAGGGGCATACAACAAAGGGAAGATGCATAGGGTAAACAGATTGGGGCTAAGGGGACACATCTGGGCATGAAAGGAGAAAGGTTTTCAAGTGATTTAGGGGATGAAGGGAACCATGAAGGGCCCTAGGCTGAAGGGAGACACCAAGGTGCATTTTCACCAATCGGGAGTGGGGGCGTTGGCTTGTTTGGGGGAAACATAGAGTGTTTCTTGTTTCTATGCCTTTGAGGCCATTGCTAGTCCAGGTTCTATTCTCCGGCCGTTCCTTAAAACAGGGAGGAGACCCTTTCTTAACTGCCCCATACTTACTCAGGGCTTTCTCCCAACTAATCACCTTTTCCAAGGGTGGACTGGTTTTTGCAGGAAGGGGCTTTCCCCCCTAGGATTCATTGTGGCTCGGCCCCGATCCCATGACCCCATTCACTCAAACTCCCCAATGTCCACCGACCTTCGTCCGACATGACCTAGCTGAGCAAGGGAGAGGGCTGTCTTTTGGGGGAGAATTCTGCGTCTCTGGCAACAAAAGTCATACTAGAACAGTCCAGTGCTATGTCTAATCTGATATCCTGTTTCCGACAGTGGCCGAAAAAAGGAAACTAGTTATTTATGAAGTAGCCTGTTCCCTGCTAATTCATGTCTGGTTTCTGGCAGCCATCTATGGACCCATCCTCTATTCCCTTCACCTTGGTTCACATAAAATCACCACTTCCCTACCAATCTCCTCCCACTAATATGTTCTTCACTGTCTCCCACTTCTCCGCACATACAAAAAGAAAAGCACTGAACATTCAGGTAAGGTCATATTCTTCTGAACTTCTGCACCCATGTCTCTCCTTTTAGTAGTTACAACCAAATTCTACGGTATGATCCTATGTGAGGTTGGTGCAGTTGAGAGTCCCATTCACTCAAATGGAACTCACGCCAGTGTTAGAATTGCTAGTGCATGCATTATTTACCTGGAGGATTACACTTCCACCCATAGAGTCAAAGTCAGATCACTAAATCTGACAATCTGGATATGTAACAAATGTTCCTAAGTGCTGGCAGGAGTCAGGCCTAAAGGAGATGCGGAGGTAAGTCTCTACAGGTGTGTAGCTCTTGATGAACAAGGTATATATATGCATAGATAGTGCTTTTCCCTTCAAGACACCTGGTATACAGACAGCTAAGAGTTAATGTGCTGACAGTGAGCAGCTGTTAGTCCAGGTGAGACAGAGCTGTTAGACTCAATTGGTCATGTGACTAGGAATGGGCCTTTTAATGTCTGAGGAACCCACTCCATGGAAGGATTCAGAAAGCAGGAGTTAGGCATGTGATAGATGCAGGGGTGAACAGGTAGCCCTGCATCATCAGGGTTTGTAGGCTGGTGGGATGGCAAACAGATGCTAGGTATGCTGCAAGAACTCCAGAGGGATAATACTAAGGAATCTTTTTTTTCTTCAAAAGTGCAGGCAGTGAGTAAAGAAAGGACTCATCTGCATAAGGTAAAGCAAGAACCTGGGAAATGAGCAAGGGGAATCACCACAACAGATACTTGTCTGGAAGCTTAGCAAGGAGGCTTGCCATAACTGCATGAGCCTGTGTTGTTGTCTTATGTTCGTACTATTATATTACACTGTTAAACTGTCTGCTTGTGTTCATCTGAGGATTAAAGACACACAGGAAGAAAAGAGCCTGAGTTTCAACTGTGATTTGGAGGACCTAATCTTGTAAAAACTTAGGGCAGGCTGACCATTTGTTACATGGGCCATCAAATCCCACCCTACCTCCCCCATACAAAGACACAAAGCCAAATTCAGACAAAAGAAAAACACAGCCCTGAACAACACTGAATTAGGATTATTGTGTGCTACAGGCAGACAGTAGCAGGGATCAAAGTGATCCAATGCCTGAGCCCCCACATCAGCAGCAGGGAATTTATTTGGCAGGATATACTTGGGTGCTGGAGTCTCTGAGCCACAACCAATACTGCCGGGGAAGGCAAAACAAAAGAAAAATCAAGGTCACCAGCCAATCTGACATGGTGCAGAAATTCATTTTGGTCCCTAAAATAACATCAGGATTAGGAAGCTCTATCCTTCAGCATTTTTTGTATGTGCATTACCAGGATGAACATACATATATGTTCTGAAGGCTGAAGGGATAAGCAAGGGCAACCCGACTGGAGTGCCGAGAGGAGACTCCCCGAACTTTGAGTAGCCATCCAGAGGATTGGTGCCTGTTGGAGCTGGGGATAGATTGTGATAGAGTTGCCAGAGGACTGTTTCTAGGCATTACTGAGAGTGTTAAAAGACCTTGCATGGTGGAGATACTACTATGGACTGGAGACTATCTGTATGATGTGAATAAAGACTTGTATGAGCTGATCCCTGTGAAGACTATGACTCTTTGGGCCTGATCCTGTGGGGACTTACCCCGGGGCACTGCCAGTGCCACCCTGTTATGTACGTAGTGGATAATATGGCACCCTGATAGTTGGCCCTAAAGTCATCAGGGTAAAAAGGTGAGCCTGTGCAGGGGTGGCATCTTTGAGTAGTGGATTATGGCCAGAGATTGTATTATTATTATTATTAACAAACATTTATATAGCGCCAGCAGTGTACATGGCACTTTACAAAGTAATAAAATAGGCACGGTCCCTGCCCCTAGGGCTTACAATCTGAGCGACAGGAGTTGGGGGAGAGACACAGGAAGGGGAACAGAGGGAGAGACAAGGGGTCTAACATTCATGAAGATGCGAGGTCTCAAGTGCACGTACTTGGCTTGGTTACGATGAGAATGACAGCAGGCAGGTCCATGTGGCAAGGATAAGGGTAAACAGATCGTAGGTATAGGAATAGTGGCTCAGCAGGATAAAGAGTCAGACAGAGCAGAGCGAAAGAGGTGAGTTTTAAGGAGAGATTTGAAGGTATGAAGGGAGGGGGCAAGGCGGATGTGGACAGGGAGGGAGTTCCAGGCATGGGGGGCAGCAAGTGAGAAGGGACGAAGGCGCTTAGGGGAGCAGGGAAGGCGTGGAAGGGTGAGAGAAGGGACAGAGGAGGAGCGAAGTGCACGGGCTGGAGTATGGAGGGCGATAAGTGCAGAGAGGTAGGGGGGAGCAAGGTTGTGAAGAGCTTTATAGGTGAAGACTAGGAGCTTGTGCAGGATTCGTTCAGGAAGGGGAAGCCAGTGAAGCGAAGAGAGGAGGGGCTGCACATGGTCGAAGCGACTGGCGAGGTAGATGACCCTGGCAGCAGAGTTTTGGACAGAGATGAGGGGAGAAAGGTGAGACCGGGGAAGGCCAGTGAGAAGGAGGTTACAGTAATCGAGGCGAGAGATGACCAGAGCATGAACAAGAGTTTTGGCAGACGAGACAGAGAGAAAAGGGCGAATCTTAGCAATGTTATGGAGGGAGAAGCGACAGGATTTAGCAACAGAGTCAATGTAGGGTTTAAAAGAAAGGGCTGAGTCAAAGATGAAGCCTAGGCTACGGGCTTGGGGGACAGGCAGGATGGTGACTCCATCAATAGTTATTGACAGTGAGGAAGGAGAGGAAGGATGAGGGGGGAAGATAAGGAGTTCAGTTTTAGCCATGTTGAGTTTGAGTTGACGTTGAGACATCCAGGTAGAGATGTCAGAGAGACAGTTGATGAGACGAGCTTGAACAGAGGGAGAGAGAGAGGGAGTAGAGAGATAGAGTTGAGTGTCATCAGCATAGAGGTGGTATTGGAAGCCATGGGAGGCAATGAGTTTGCCTAAGGATGAGGTATAGATCGAGAAGAGGAGAGGGCCAAGAACAGAGCCTTGAGGAACACCAACTGAGAGGGGGAAGGAGGAGGAGGCGGAGTTGGAGAGAGACACATTAAAGGAGCGGTCAGAGAGGTAGGAGGAGAACCAGTTATGGACAGAGCCACAAAAGCCAAGGGAGTGAAGGGAATCCAGCAAGAGTGAGTGGTCAACAGTATCGAAGGCAGCAGAGAGATCAAGGAGGACAAGAATGGAATAGAGACGTTTAGATTTAGCCACCAGAAGATCGTTGGTGATCTTAGCGAGAGCAGTTTCAGTAGAATGAAGGGGGCGGAAGCCAGATTGGAGGGGGTCAAGGGAGGAGTTGGAGGATAGGAAGTCAAGGCAGCGGGAGTAGACAACACGTTCAAGCAGCTTGGAAGCAAAAGGAAGGAGTGAGACAGGACGATAGCTAGAAGGGTCAGAGGGGTCAAGAGTGGACTTTTTGAGAATAGGAGAGACTGTGGCATGTTTGAAGGCAGAAGGGAAAGAGCCAGTAGAGAGGGAGAGGTTGATGATGTGCAGGAAGGAAGGGGCGACAGTGGGAGTAATGGAGGTGAGGAGGCGGGAAGGAATGGGATCAAGGGGGCAAGTGGAAGGGTTGGAGGAGGAGAGCAGAGAGGAGATTTCCTTAAGGGAGGCAGGGGAGAAGGAGGACATGAGAGAAGGAGGGGGAGGAGGGAGAGGGGTGGGAGTGGGAAGAGAGGAGTGGGAAGCGATGTCGAGGCGGATCTTGTCTATCTTGGAGGTGAAGAAGGAGGCAAGATCCTGAGCAGAAAGGGAAGAAGGAGGGGGAGGACAGGGAGGCTTGAGGAGGGAGTCAAAGGTAGAGAACAGGCGGCGAGGGTCCCGAGAACAGGACTCAATGCGGGAGGCATAGTAGTGTTGTCTAGCAAGGGAGATAGCAGAAGTAAGGGTGGAGAGACAGAATTTGAAGTGAAGGAAGTCAGCGTGAGAATGGGATTTGCGCCAGAGTCGTTCAGCAGCACGAGTGCAAGAACGGAGGTGGCGGATACTAGGGGTGAGCCAAGGACGGGGGTTGTGGGAGAAGGCAGGGCGGGAAGAGAGAGGGGCATGGGAGTCAAGTGTGGAGGAGAGAGAGGCGTTGAGAGCAGAGACAGCGGAGTCAGGGGAGGAGGAAGAGAAGACTGTAGGAAGAAGGGGAGAGAGAGAGGAGGCAAAGTCCAGGGGATCAATAGCTTGAAGGTCACGGAAGGGGCGTAGAGAAGGGGAAGAGGAGGGGGGACAGTGGGAAATGTTGAAAGAGGCAAGGAAGTGGTCTGATATAGGATGAGGATCGAAGGAGAGATCAGCGACAGAGCAGTTTCTAGAGAGGACAAGATCAAGAGAATGGCCATTAGTATGGGTGGGGGAGTTGGTCCAAAGGTGGAGGTTGAAGGAGGAGGCTAGGGAGAGGAAGCGAGAGACTGAGGGCTGAGATGGGTCATCAACATGAATGTTGAAGTCACCAAGGATGAGAGTGGGGATATCAACAGAGAGGAAGAAAGTGAGCCAGGACTCAAAGTCAGAAAGAAAGGAAGAGAGAGGACCAGGGGGACGGTAGATGACAGCAACACGTAGATGGAGGGGGGAGTAGAGGCGCACGGAGTGAGCCTCAAAGGTATGGAAGGAGAGAGAGGGGGGAGGAGAAATTGGTTGGAATTTTTGTATTTTGTATTTTCCTCATTGTATTTGTATTTTCCTCATTGGGGCTAGCTTTCCATTTCTTAAAGGATGCCTTTTTGGCTCTAATGGCCTCCTTTGTGTCTCCATTTAGCCACAGTGGTAGACATTTAGTCCTCCTGCTACCTTCTTTAACTTGTGGGATGCATGTAATCTGGGCTTCCAAAATGGTGCTTTTCAACAGCCTCTATGCCTCTTGCAAACATGTAGTCCTTTCAACTGTGCCATTTAGTTTCTTTCTAACTAGCTTCCTCATTTTGGCATAGTCTCCCTTTTTAAAGTTAAAAGCCCGTGCTGTACTTTTAATTAACTTTCTCCCTCCAGCAACTATGTCAAATTTGATTATATTATGATCGCTATTGCCTAGTTCCTCAGCCACAATTACTCCTTGAACTAGTTCCTGTGTACCACTTAGGACTAGATCTAAAGTAGCTCCTCTCCTTTTTGGTTCCAGAACCAATTGCTCTAAAAAGCAGTCATTTATGGCATCCAGAAATTTTACCTCCACATCCCGCCCCGAGGAGGCATTCACCCAGTCAATACTGGGGTAGTTGAAGTCACCAATTATTATTACATTCCCAGTTTTAGTAGCCTGTTTCATCTCTGTTAGCATTACATAATCAGTCGCTGTATTCTGGTCAGGGGAGCGATACTATAGCCCCACTGCTTTACTCTTCTGCTTGATATCTGGAATTTCAATCCATAGGGATTCGAGGGAACAGTTTACATCCTGTAAATTTTTTATTTGACTTGCCTCAATGCTGTCCTTAACATACAGAGTCACCCCCCACTACCAACACCATCTCCTCTGTCCTTTCAATATATCTTGTACCCTGGTATTACAGTGTCCCATTGGTTATCCTCATTCCACCAGGTCTCTGTGATGCCTATAATGTCTAGATCTTCATTTAGCACTATAAACCCTAATTCTCCCATCTTACTTTTTAGACTTCTAGCATTAGTGTATAGACACATAAATGTATTATTTTTATTCTTCTTCTTAATGGGCACATTATAGGAAACTGAAACAGGCACTCTGGAATCATTATCTGTCTGTTTTCCCCCACATTCCACCTGAAATCCCTTGCCATTTATCTTATCTTCAGTCTTAAGATATTCTACTCCCTCTAAAGTAACATCCTTTGGAGAGGCCACAGTCCAAACCGTGCACTCCGAAGTGCCTGTTGACTTTCCCCCAGGTTCTAGTTTAAAGACTGGTCTATCACATTTTTAATTTTTAGCACCAGCAGCTGGGTTCCATTCTGGTTAAGGTGGAGCCCATCCCATTTGTATAGACTCTCCTTTCCACAGAAGGCTCACCAGATCCTAATAAAACTAAAGCCTTCCTCCTTGCACCAATATCTCATCCATGCATTGAGACTCTGGAGCTCAGCCTGCGGGACGCGTGTGGAATGGGGAGCACTTCCAAGAATGCTACCCTGGAGGTTCTGGACTTCAGTCTACTATGTAGCAGCCTAAATTTGGCCTCCAGAACCTCCCTCTTACATCTACCTATGTCACTGGTGCCCACATGGACCACAACAACAGGTTTCTCCCCAGTACTCCATAGAATTCTGTCTATGTGTTGCGTGAGGTCCTCAACCTTTGTACCAGGCAGGCAAGTTACCATGCGATCCTCATGGCCACCAGCAACCCAGCTGTCTACATTCCTAATAATCAAATCCCCAACTACCACAGCTGTCCTATTCCTACACTTCTGGGCACACACCTCTGGGGAAATCTCCTCAGTGCGATAGGATAACACATCACCTGGAGCACAGGTCCCAGCTACAGGATCACTTCCAACCATTCCAGTCTGATGCTCTCCTTCCTGGAGACCTTGCCCCTCCAAAGCAGCACAGGGACTGCCAGAGTGGAGGAGGGACCGTTCTACTATGTCCCTGTAGGATTCCTCAATAAACCTCTTTGTCTGCCTCAGCTCCTCCAGCTCTGCCACTCTAGCCTCCAGAGACTGAACACATTCTCTGAGAGTTAGGAGCTCTTTGCACCGGGTGCATACATATGTCATGACATCTCTCCAACAGGAATATAGTCATACATGTGACACTCAGTGTCTGACTCTGAGCATACCCAGCTTTTTCTTTTTCAGTGAAGCAATATTGCTCTGTGCCATGTTATGAGTCCATTTTCTAAGTATGGACAAATCTTCCAGGACCAGTTTCCTAGTCAATTATTTTCCACCTTTGGAACCAGACTGCCTGAGGCTAAACAGGCGATAGTAGAGTATTAGCTTGCTGTTCTCTCTCAGGGCACCAGCCTCGTGGCTCTAGTAAACAAATAAACTCAATCTGTATTGTTTCTCCATATAACATACTCTCTCCAACTGTAGCTGGTGAAAAAAAAGGCAGCGAGAGGGATAATTTGCCAACCCACATTTCTGACTTTCTACATGTTTAAGGCATAACCCGAGTGCCCTGAAAGCTTGCAGATGCTCACCAACAAAAAATGATCCATCTGAACTATGTTGTCCCCATTTCTTACATTTGGGAGTAACACAGCAACCATGCTTTCTCTCTGGAATGCTGTCATCCAGGGAAAAACTGTACGTATCAATAGAATCTTTTCGCAATCCTTGTCATGCACTTACATTTACTGATCACAAACAACTGAATGGAATTTTTAAAATTCCAATTGTTTGAGGATTATTAAAAATTTCATTCTTTACTCCAAAGTACTGCTGTTAATAATGGAGACTCCCCTCTAGCACTGACACGGGGGGTGCTTTGGGATTTTGCTGCATATACCTTGAATAAGCAAACAAGAGCAGATATGCTGAGCTTATTCAGAAAGCCCCAACATGCTTCTGTAAGAAGTGTGGGTATACATGGAAAAGGTACCAGAAGAGGTTCAGAGTGTTTCTTAGGTCCATAGTAATTTGGGGCAGGGGCAGGCAATAGAGAAATGGAAGATTTCTTAGTCAAATATATCTATGATAAAGTGGGAAGTGCATTTGATGTTCACAATTATTATTCAACTTTGGGGTAGCCCCTTGAACATTAATCTCTGAACCTGAGCAATATCTGTAACCAAACCAGGGACTCTCATATCTGATTTTGGGGATATTCTGTTTTTGTGTTTCAACTTCTCAGTTTGGACATTTTGGTCATTGTTTGTATTTTGGTTGCATCATTGGGTGTCTTTAGATTAGGACTTAATCAAGTAGTAAAGAAACTACCCATGGATATTTGCCCGAGTTCTAAGGACCGGCCCCAAGTGCTCGGGTTGGTCCAAGGACCCTTGGAGAATACTTGCGAGTAGTTTTTGAGGAGGGGGCCAGAGGAAACCTGGGGAGGGGGAGGGGCCAGGAAAGAGGGTTTGGGGTCCTAGCGTAGCTTCTTCCAGACCAGGTAAGTTTATATAAAAAAAGAAAAAGCTGGGCATGCTCAGAAGGGCTGAATGGCCCCTTCTGAGTATGCTCAAGCCTTTCCAAGATGGCATTCACAGTGTGCTGATGCTGCTAGCGCCATCTTGAAAGGTCTGAGCATGCCCATTTGAGCATGCCCAGCTTTTTTTTTCCTTTTAAACTTAACCAGTCCAGAGGAATCCACGCATCACCGGAGCCTCTCTGGAGGGTGAGTACTCTATCTCCTCAGCCCCCACCCTGTTATCACCCCACCCTGAGTCCCCACTAGGCCCCTACCCACCCTTTCCTGCCCCCCCCCACTGGCCTATTCTTTCAATGACCAGCAGAGGCCAGGGAAGGGAGAGTAGGAGCCTAGCACCGGCCTCCAGCCCCCTTCCCTATACTTGGCCGAGGGTTTTCCGAGTTCTGACGTATCAGGAGCCATTCCTTGAAACTTCAGAACTTGGAAACTCGACTACCTCAATCCTCCGGGTTTTCCGAGGAAAACCAAGGACTGAGTTTCAGCACTACTTTAGATGAACCACCCTGGATCTGCTTTGGCGGTGGCCATCAAACAACTCCTGCATGCAGCCCTGACAGCATGGTGTTTAAATGGACCTGGTGCTGCCACACTCTGCAATCTACCCATGCATCATCCCCTCCCACACACGATAGAGCTGTGGGTGGATGAGCTGCCACTCTAGGCTGCTGCATATTAATTATTATTATTATTATTATTATTATTATTATTATTATTTTATTTATTAAATAAATATATGTGTACCCTGTCCCTCCTGCCTCTGACAGTTCGAGGTTGAAAAAAATAATACAATACAATAAAATATGATAGATAAAAACCATCTAAAATAACATTATCACACTCAGATACAATAAATACCAAAAGGTGTGCACAAAAATTACAAAACTCTTCGATCCCAGGACCCTCCCCCCCACACCCATATAGCTCTATGGCATTGCCAGGGCAACCCACAGTCTGAAACATAGCTGCAGTGGCTGTTCGCCAAATAGGCAGACTGCTGCTCCACCCACAGCCGGTGCTTCGGGTTTGGGTGGCTCAGTCTGCTTGTGGTGCTCCGGGATATTCCGGAACATGGACAGTCTGCCTCACCTCTGCTCTGCTTCACCCTCCCAACAGGGCCAGATTTAAATGGATGCCTGCCCCAGGAGGAGGCGGAGCAGAGGCATGGCACCTGCCCATCTAAAAACACCCATTTTCAGCATTTGTATAATTATAATAGTGAAAATTTGGCCAAAATGATAGAACTGAAATAACACAATGAAAATATTAGAATGTATTAGAAAAACAAACAAAAATAAAAGCCCAAATGAACAGCCAAATAGGAACCCCTCAGTGTGCATGTGGTTATTGGTTATTATGTGAACTGACATTTTTGGTTTCCATGGTGTAGTTGTGACAGGCGTACCCATTTTTTCATGTGCCCGTTTCATCTTTAGTTCATCCGTTTAAAAGGTCTTGCAGTGTGCTTTTCAGTGAATATAGCATGGGTGTGCATTCAGGTGGAGAACAATGCTAGTGGTGATGAGTGGAGAGGTTTATGTCATTTCGACATTATGAGGGGGAAGAAAAGGGTGGAAGGAAGAAGAAAATGGGAGAAAGTTTGGGTCTGTTCCTAATTTAACAAGAATAATGATCCCAGGTGTGCTCAGTTCTGGTGCTTGTTCTTAGACCTCTCTTAGTACTTGTGTTGAAGCGAAAGGCCCTGAGGTTTGTGTTTAAAAATTGATTCTTTTCTTCCTCAGTACTCACAAGTTAAACCTTAATCTTAGTCTGGTGGTGAGAGCAATATGGTTAGAAGACTTTTAGGTGATTAATGCTCATGGTATTTATACTGAAATTGTGGTCCTGTAAATCCAATTAAAATATAAATGGTACTTCCCCTGCACACAACTGCACATCCGTCCTAAATTTATAATCAATCAAGTTGGCACTGGCAGCAACAACTATAATTAGGCTGACCTAACTTGTTTTGTTATGAGGCAGGGGTCCTACAGGGGGAAAAATAGTATGAGAACATATAAACAGTTTTGCAACGTCCCATGCTTTAATTTGAAGACTCTAATAAGTGTGTTATTAGAGTATGCCAGCCACTCTCCACCTTGTTCTCCTCTGTCTCTTCTCCACTACCCATACCCTGGGTTGCCTCCCTCCTATCCTGCCCAGCATCATGCTTGCCCTAATCTCTTGCCTTCCCTCTCCCTCTTTTCCCCTCCCACACCTCTTCCTTCCTCTACTTCACCCCCTCCGCTCCTTCCTCCCCCCCATCACTTCTCTCAAACCTTCTCTCACTTCCTCCTCCCTTGTGGCTGCCTTCCCCCCTGCACCTCCCCCACCCTCCCCATCTCTCGACTGCCCCACCGCCCCCCTTCTCCCAATCTTATTCCCATTCCCTGCCTTCCCCCCAGCTCCCATTCTCCTGCTCCCTTTGGAACTGTCACTCATCTGCCAATAAAACTCATTGCCTCCCATGGCTTCCACTATCACCTCTACGCTGATGACACTCAACTATCTCTCTACTCCCTCTCTCTGTCTCCATCTGTTCAAGCTCGCCTCACCAGCTGTCTCTCTGATATCTCTACCTGGATGTCATGCAAAGTCAACATGGTTAAACTGAACTCCTTATCTTCCCCCCTCATCCTTCCTCTCCTTCTTCCCTATCGATCCTTATCGACCAGGTCACCATCCTTCCCATCCCCCAAGCCCCTAGCTTAGGCTTCATCTTTGACTCATCCGTTTCTTTTAAACCCTACATCAACTCTGTTGCCAAATCCTGTCGCTTCTCCCTGCATAACATTGTTAAGATTCGCGCCTCAGTTTCTGTAACATCCTTCTCACTGGCCTCTCCCCCTTTCCCCTTTCTCCCCTTATCTCCATCCAAAACTCTGCTGCCAGGGTCATCCACTTCGCCAGTCGCATTGACCACATGCAGCCCCTCCTCTCTTCACTGGATCCCCCTTTCTGAACAAATCCTACACACGCTCCTAGTCTTCACCTATAAACCTCTTCACAACCTTGCTCCCCCCCACCTCTCTGTGTTAATTTCCCTCCATACTCCAGTCCATGAGGTCCGCTCCTCCTCTGTCCCCTCTCTCATACTCCCACGCCTCCCCTTATTGCCCTTCTCCCTTCTGCCTAGCTGCCCCACACACCTGCCTGGAACTCTTTCCCTGCCCACATCTGCCTCGCCCCCTCCCTTGGTACCTTCAAATCCCTCCTCAAGACCCACCTCTTGCGCTCTGCCCTCTTTGAATCCTCGCTCCCCTCACCGAACTCCTGCTGATACTCTCCATCCAGTACAATCTGTTACCTGAGGTCTGTGTACTCATATCCTCAGGACACGGACCAGCCAGCTATCATTCTCGATGTAACCAAGCCAAACACGTGCACCTGGGACCTCACATCTTTGTGAATGTTACACTCCTTGTCTCTTCCTCTGTTCCCCTTCCTTCATCTCCTCCCCTCCCCCAGTCTCTCAGATTGTAAGCCCTAGGGCAGGGACCATGTCTATTCCATTACTTTGTAAAGCACCAGGTACATTGCTTGCACTAAATGCTTACTAATTAATAATAATAATAATAATAATAATTAATAATTAATAAATGCTTCATTATAGAGTGTTCTAGAAATACCTCTCTATTTGTGAACAGTATCTAGAGATACTCCTTTCCATACATTAATAAACTTTAGGCACTAACTAGGTAATTTTCAATGTTGTAATAGCATGAAATATTATCACAAGCATAGTGGACGTTTTAGGGGTGCTGTAGTCTGGGAGGTCAGCTAACTGGTTCAAAAGATACAAAATGGAGTAGGAGGGAATCTGTGGAAGGTGGTAGTATAGTCACAGGAGTGAGCTGAGGGGACATATGATAGATTAAGTCAATCAGTTCTGTCACCTCCAGGATGACCTTGATAATCCTTGAAATATTAATGGGTCATAATGTGGTTTCATAGGCCAATTTGCAAGAAATGGTTGCCACATATAGTAATAATAATTATTGCTATTAATAATAATTTCATTTCTATATTCCTCTCCTGCCTTTAAATGGAACGTGGAGTGCTTTACAATAATAAAAATATAAAAACAAAAACAAATCGATTTAGAGGGGGAAGGTAGAGGGAAGACATTAAGGACCTGAAGTGAATTCCAAAAGCACCTAGAGAATAAACAAGTTTTCAGGTGCTTTTTAAAGGTAAGGAGGAAGGAACTAAGATGGACATCCAGAGTGAGTGAGTGCTACACTAACGGATCTGCCCCAGCAAATACTTGATTACCTGCCAAGGTCACAGGATTAGCTGCCTGAATGAGCCAACCTACCCAAATGTGTCCTGCTTTAATGATGTACTTCCACTTGCTCAACACAAGTCCTCTCAACATTCTTGGACACCAACAGTTGTGGTGTGATGCCATATAGCACAGGCATTTGCCAAGACTTCAATTAGTAGGTTAGATATTAGTTTTGTTGATTTTCTGTTTTAAAGCATCCTTAAAGCATTTAACCTGCCTTCCGCAACTGTGATTAATTCCACAAATAAAACTTGTTCAGGCAGGCAGCTTTCAGGCATGCAGATAACATGGCCAGTCCATCTGAGTTGCATATAGTTCAGATGAGAACAAGCAAGAAGCAGTTGGAAGTAATCTTTTCTTTGCAAACGCTTGATAAATGAGTATTATAGTGATTTCATCAGATCACTGAGTATGAAAGATGACAAGCAGAGCTGTGATAGTTGGCCTTCATGTTGATGGGTCTTTAAATGCCTTAAGAGCTCAATCCTGGATCTGCAGTTGTGTCCACAGAGCTGTCATGGAAATGGCATGAGTCCAGTAGTGGTAGGTCACAAAGTCATTGTTTCCTTTGTTGTTTCCATTTTTCTGCCTATTCTGGAGTGGGGTTTGCTCAAAGTCTGAAAGTCCCTGCTTACAGGCACTCCTGCTTCATGTATGGTTGGAGGCCAGTTTTGACCCATGTTTTTTCATGGTATTTATATTGATACCAATGAAGAGAAACACTAGATGCAATTCACCAAATGTGCACAGAAGCTCCCTAATAGTAGCGAATGGGGCTATCTGGAGGTGGGGGGAAGCCCTGTCTCGTTGCAAGTCATCTTTGGTTTCCCTCCTCTCCCCATACTGAACTATCAGTTCTGGAACAGCCTCTGGAGTTAAAGGGTATGTAGTTCACTGAACACCCTTGCAAGCAATACACAAATAACAGCAGTCGCTTGAAGATGGTTCACCATTATTAGAAGTACTACTGGAAGTAACTGCAAGCAATGCCTGAGAGGTTCCCAAAGTGTTGCCTATGTGGCTCCATTTTGAGACTTGAATATAGTCCCTTGACCCCAGACAGAAACAAAAGCATGCAAAGTTGCAAGTACAGAGCTGCAAGGAATCTCAAGGATCGTCTGGTCCAAAACCCTACCTTGAAACATGATAGCCTATACCTCTAAAACATCCCTGACACTGTATCAGTAGAATCATTAATTAATGTGACCCAATCGTTAGTCTCCATCATCACAATTTGGGAGCCTCTGGTGCAGCCATACAAGTTGTTACTGCAGTTTGTGCAGTCTTACCACAAAATCCAGTGCTAGATTTTCACCCCACAACAGGGCAGCGTGGGCAGCTGGCTGCTACGCCCTGCATCCTGAGAAAAAGGCCAGGGATGCAGTGCATAGCAGCTTTATGCAAAGTGGGATAAGACTGTCCAATGTGCAGTAGTGCACCACTGCTTGTGGAACCGGTCTCTGTCTGCCACACCATGTGATGAAGTCTGCCACAGGGCTTTGAGCAGGAGGTGCTGCCTTGATTCTCACATGCCACATCACATCCAGGGGCGGGATATTGGGTGAGCCAGGGGAGGCAGTGGGCAGCGATGGGTGGATGCCCATGTGGCTTGTGCTTTGGCCCACCTTGGGGCATGGTGGGACCTCCAACAGCGGCCTGACCATCCGACTTCATCTATGGGGGAGAGGACAATCTGTCGTCTCTCCACACTGGCCCTGAAGTATGGTGGCAGTGATTGCTCTCCCTGGGCTTCATGTGGATTGGACCTGCCCTGGGCTACATGGGAAATGGGAACACCCAAACTCATGTAGCTGCACCCTCTGATTAAAGGGAAATGGATTAAGAGTGGAAAAATGCTGCTCCTTCAATAGCCAGGCTAGCAACAAGTGCAGCCACTGCTCTGGTGTGCACTAGAGTCACTGCTTCAGTGTGTAGTAAAACCAGCCGTGAAGAATCCATTTTTCCTGAAGGCAACAGAGTGATCTGAGGGCTTCCATCCCATGATTAGGGGAATTAGGTGCTTCCTGGCCAAGTCCTGCTATATAAGGGCTTAGAGCTGAAATTATTTATTGTGGTGAACACAATTTTTGTCAAAAACGGTTAACTCGCTGCTTTCTTTACAATGAGGAAACTTACAGTTTTTCATGACAATTAATTTGGTTTCTTGATCGGAAATACCTTTTGTTCCTTTTGGTACTTCCATAATATTGGTATATTCAGCACATACAGAACTGACAAAAGTGATGAAATTTTGCTGTTGGAAATAATAAACGTAGCAAAACATTTCCCAAATGCAAAAATTCTTGCAAAAATTTGGCAAGGCTACTGGACCTGAAACAATGAAGATTCCCATCCACTGAGGAGCAGACTATTTTTCCACAGCACTACTAGGGATCATTCCAGGTCCTGAACCCAGCGACAATTCAGCCAGGCTCTTCCAATCCCAAGCTCGAAAGATGAGGGTGGTGGGGAGATGACTTGTGCATTCTCTGATGTACCTTGAACTTGGAGAAAATTGAGATGATGACATTAAATTCTGGGGAAACTATTCAGTTAGACTTATGAGCAGCCAGGAAAAGGTTGGTTGGAAAACATTAATTGATAACCCACATATTATGAGAATGAAATCTGGGAACACAATGGGATTTCTTGTTCTTCCAAAAAAATGAATGCTTTGTGGTGGAAAGGTGTTTTTCTTGTTGTGTTTTTTAAGAGAGCTTTTAAACTTTGTAATTTAGCAACTGAACTTGGGGGAAGAAATTATATAGATTAAAAGCACTAAAGGCAAATTGCAACCCATGGAGACAAATGCATCAAGCACTAATAGGGCATCAACACTTTAACAAGACCAAAGAATAACAAATCAAGATAACAGGAAATAAATGAGGAGTCTCTTGCCACAAGCACTCTGTTCAAATATTTAACACTGTCTGTGGATGGCACAGCCTGTCTGACCTGCTTGTAATATACTTTATTCCACCCACTACATACAGGTATTTATGTTCGAGTGAATTATATAGATCTTGAATATGTGCTTGAACAGAAGCACAAGAAATCATCTTCTATTGGACCGGGCACTACATCTGAAAGAGGGTACTGGGAAAAACAGGAACCACATCGAATTTGGGGGTGTACAAATTGACCCAGTCACATTCAGGAACCAATTGGTGCCCAAACATGACCTGATGGGCTACCCACACACTCCCTTGACTGACTCAACTGTCCAGGTGCACTGTTGCTTCTCCAGCCTTGTGTGCACCCCACTGTGGGGGCTGTGGCATGATGCCCAGTTCATCTGAGCAGCAGACTGGACCAAAGAGGAGCAGCAGGAGCAGTGGTCAGAAGAGCAGTGGGAACAGTGGTGTAGTCAGTAGGGATGGGCAAACGCAGTTCGGAAGTTCAGAGTTCGGACTGAACTCGACCGGTTTAGTTGACCGAACCGAACTTCCAAACCGAACTCAATTTTCGAACCGAATAGAACCAAATTTCCGAACTCAGTTCTGTTCGACCATTCCTATAAGATAATATTCCATTTAGTTCAGTGGGGTTTGAATTTCCAAACTCTGTTCGGAAGTTTGGAGTTCAGACCAAACTCGAATAGTTCAGTCAACCAAACCGAACTTCTAAACCGAACTCGATTTTTGAACCGAACCGAATTTCCGAACTCGGTTCTGTTTGTCCATCCCTAGTAGCCAGGTGGGTGAGTCAGACCAGGGAGTATGCAGGGGCAGGAAATTCCTGGGGTGTCCCAGAAAGACCCACATTTTGGGCATCTGGAGTCCTAATGGGGGTTAGGTAAACTCATCGAGTGCCTGAAAATGCCGGTCTTACCTGCAGAGGGTAGTAAATGACAAATGTGCTACTTGCTGCACCCCTGCTGGGCACTTAAATTTTGCATATAACTTACACATTTTTTACCATCTGGTTAATGATCAGTGCCTCCTACCTAATTCCTTTCAGCTGCTGTATTCCTTCTGCTCCCCTAAGCTAAAGGAATCTTCACTAACAACCCACGCACCCACACAGACGCGCGCACACACACACACCCCATAACAGCTATAACTTCCCTCTGTAAATTGAAACTTTTGGGTCCTCTGATAAAAATCTCTTGGCTGCTTTTTGCTGCTACAAATCCTCTTAATGCTCCTGCTCTAACCTGCTTCCTGCTGCCTTTAAACTGTTGTTGCATTCCTCAGGAAACATCTCATTTACTCTTCCTCTGTGAGTATTTTCTTGTCACAACCCTCTCAAAAGAAATAAATGTTATTGCTTCCTGTGGGCTTCCTGAATAAGGTGTCTCCATGTTTTACTGTAGCTGCATTCTGCACAGTATACCTACCCCTTCTGACATAAACAGGCCTCCTCCCCCAGGAGCATCTCTACTGTAATACTGTGTTTTTATTTTTATCATTCTTAAAGCTGTGGTTTTTCTCTCTACCTTTCTGAAAAATTAAGCAACAATGGTTCCTTCTCTTCTCCTTTTTAATGGGTGACTATGGAGTTTTTGTTTAAAGCTTCTGTTTCCTTTTGTGTTGTTTTTAGGAGGATTTCTGTGTGCGTGTGCTTGTGGTGAAAGAACACCAACAGAGCTGTTCTCTGGTAACAATATGTAAATATAATGCCACTGCAAACACTGCAGAACTTGTCTCTGCATCACATAAAGCAGCAAGCACACAGATGTGGGTTCAGACTGGCCACACTCTTTATTGATAACTACAAACATCTAGGGAAAGGGGGCTGCCTGCTCCACCCCCTATTAAACTGGGGTCCAATTCAAATAACTCCACTATCTTAACTCTGCATGAGGTCCTCAAGGTGCAGCTTGGATAGCCACCTCCTTCCTGCAGTGCAACCAATGAATCCCTAGCCCCTTTCCAGAGTTCACCCTGGTCAGGAATGGGGTTCTCCTGCCGAAACCCACTAGATGTTCTTCCATTGACTTCATTGTGTTTTGGGACAAATACAAAAAATAATAACCACTATAGCTCAATTTTGAAGATCAAACCCTCAACATTCTAGGGAAAAATGTAATATTACAAGTATGACCTCTCCCCTAAAAAAAAAAAAAAATCAAATCTTCCTCCCTGATTTTTTTGGGGGGAGGGAGTGGTCATATTTCTTAATATGACTATATTTGCAGTTTTCTGGTTATCCAGTTGGTACCTGGGTAGTTCATTGGGTACCTAATGCGGTACCTGAAAACGATGGTATTACCTGTGGGTACCAATTTAAATACCAGTTTCAGCTCTATATACAACCCTTTGTTTTATTAATTTTTTAGAGGAGACAAAATGTCAAAATAGTCACACTCCATTTTCTGCGTGTATAATTCAAACATTTGTGCAGTGACGGTAACTCAAGGTCAAACAAAATTGCTTCCTGATTTGAGGTAACCCTATTTTCCCTGCAACTTCTACAAATTTTGTTGTTTTCTTTATTAGATGGGGAAGGGAAGAATGAACAAAGAAAGAGTAGTTGGCTTTTTTGAGTCCCTGTAGCATTATTTTATTATTTATGAATGGGGAGCACCAAAGTAAACCTAACCTACATGGAACAAATGGAACTTTAATGAATTTTCTACAAAACTGTGTGCCCACCCCCATAGAAACTTGTTCTCTTCCTACCATTTCAAAACCACTCCATTCAATTTGTCTTTTGCAATTGCTAACTGTCTTCCCTATACAATGAATCAATATATTTTTTTCTTTAGTAATTTTAAACCAGCCAAAAATTGCAGAGTTAAACCCCATAGTTCTGACATCATAAACCCAGACTGTAGCTGAGGTGAATTCTTCAAAATATGTTGTCTACAGTAGGGGTGTCCAGTTCATTTTTGGTTTTTTAATTACTAAAACAAATTAAAACCCATTTGTTTTAGCAATTAACATACAAAGAGAGATTAATTTGTTTTCATTTTAAAAATAAAAATAATTAAAAAAATTAAACACCCTGTACCATTCACAGAATGGCCACTAGACCATTCTGTGCATGCGCCCCTTTCCTAAAATGGTGCCAATCCTGCCAGGGCCATTGTGGGAAAGAGTATGCATATGCAGAATGGCCTCGGCTGCCATTTTTCCACATGTACACTATTTGTTTTATTATATTTATGATTATTTATTTTTAATTTTAAAAACAATAATAATCACTGTGCATGAGCAGAATGGTTTAGTGGCCATTCTGTGCATGCACAGTTTTTTGTTTTTTAAAAAAAAACAATTTTTAATAAAATAATCAGTCCCCTCCCCTCCCCCCCCCAAAACCCCATTAGGATAACTCCCTGAAAACAAAGGGTTTTTTTGTAAATGAAAATGCAAACTAAAACAAAAATGATAGCGATGCCTTCCGCACACCTTTAGTCTGTAGTCAAATTCAGAACTGGATTATTGGCAGGGGGAAAAAAAATCATTCTGTGCCTCGGTGTATCTTTAAAGGGTTAAGCGTCAGTGGTCAGATGGAAAGGCATGTTGTCTTATGTTAGGAAGCTCGTCCCCAGCGATGTAGCTTGAGCAACTCACCTTAGAAATCTCCTTCATAAAGCTACAACATGGATATGGCTGGCAGAACATGAAAGAGAGTTTGAGGATTTCAAGTATGTACCAACATCAGTACCAGTACTGCAGTTCTTTGACCCATTGAAAGAGATCAAGCTCTCCACACGTACTTCAATAGGAGGGCTGGAAGCTATTTTGTTACAAAGCCAGGGGATTGAATGGCTTGCCTGTAACATTTGTTGTGACAGCTATGATAGCAAGAAAGAGAGAAAGAAAAGAAATAGAAAGAAAGCCTGCTCTACCCCAGTCTGGGGATGACTTCTCCGGACCGTGGCAGGACTAACTCCGAGTTGTGAGTTGACAGGGAACCCAGCTCACAACCTGGAATTAATCCTGCCATGGTCCGGGGACCATTTTCTCCCACCCTCAGTTAACATCTGGCAGGCGGGCTCAAACGTGACAACACCATGGGTGGCCACTATGGGGTAAAGAGTGGCCACCCATGGTAACGTCACATTTGAAAATACCCCAAGACTGATCTGCACCCTCTCTCTAAGAAACTAGAAGCTAGGAAAGTATTGCTGAAATGACGATTCTCCATTATTTGAGCAGGCCTCCTATTCCTGAATTAAATGTTGATCATTTTTTATATTACTGCATGAAGACTCCTATTAGGCCATCACTGACTAAGGTGGCTAAAGCACTTGTCCTCTCCACCCTCTTGCAGGGAGTCTGAAAATGTGTTTAGCATTGCAGGGGATGCGTAAAACCACCACCGGTTCAGTCTGAAATCACAAGTATTATTTTATTTTATTTATTTATTAAAATATTTATATCTCACCTCTTCTGCTCCCGGCAGCTTGAGGCAGCTAACAATAAAAACAGAACTACAAAAACGCACAAATAGAAACAACTTAAAACAATACATTAAAATTCAGCTAAAAACGGGGGGGGGGGAATACTTAACCCCCACCAATCAATCACCCATCTCCCTCACCAAATTCCTGGAGGAACAGCCAGATCTTTCATCTTTGTTGAAAGGAAGGGAGATCTGGAGCCAACTGGGTCTTTTCTAGAAGGGAGTTCCACAACCGAGGTGCAGCCACTGAGAACACCCTCTCTAGAATCACCTCCGAGATACCTGGGGGACCAACAAGGCGCCTCCAGCAAACAGCCACAGCCACTCCAGGGCCCCAGGGCATGAGGCGGTCCTGCAGGTAGCCAGGGCCCAAGCCATTTAGGGCTTTATAGGTCAAAACCAACACCTTGAATCAGGTCCAGAAAACTATAGGCAACCAGTGCAGCGAACAGAGTAACGGTGTAATGTGTTCAAGGCGACCCGTCCCCATAAGGAGACTGGCCACTGCATTCTGCACCAGTTGCAGCTTCCAGAACCATCACCATGGGTAGCCACATGTAGAGCATGGCCAGGGAAGGGCTTCCCCTCACTTGGGGAATTATGATCACTGAGCCCCTCTCCCTGACTGTATGGCCTCATATCTTGCCATGTTGATCTCTCCAAAGGCCAAACAGTTGATTTTCCGGGCAAAAATGAATGCATTACCATCTAGGGTTTGGGATGGTCACTTTATGGGGGTTCCCTTTTTGGAGCGACTCTGCCCTTTCGATTCATTGGAGGTGGAGACTGTTGGACATATGTTATTGCGTTGTCATCTATACGATGGACTCAGGGAAGAATTTTTGGGATCACTCTTGGACCAGCTGCTGGGGAGATCAGAGGGAGTGATTTTGGAGTGTTTGCTGGACAATACTAAGTCAAACTATTGCAGAATTTCTTCTCCAGATAGTCTACGTACGGAGGAGATTCCTGGAGCATAGAGTGACTTCAGAGGAACCTTTATAGGTTTGTGTAGGGAACTGTATACCTTGGATGGGATTTCAGGCTGAATTATGTTTTGTTTGTTTTTATTTTTGTTAGATGAGTGGATAAGGGTTTTATCTTTTGTATGTTTTTAGTAGCAGATGGATATCTTTGATATGATGCCCACTATATGCATAAGCTAATCAGGAGGCACCCTCTAATGGGAGACTATACCTACCCCCCCCCTTTTTTTTTTTTGTAAAGTCGTCTTTGGAGGAAGATAGTGAAATTCAGTGTGGTTAAAGCTCTGGGAGCTTGGTACATCAGGGCTTAGGGGATGTGTGTATGTCGATGAGTTGTGTTTATAAATTATTTTATAGTTTATGGGGTTGCTATCCTGGGGATTTAGCTAGAATATTAGATCTAGTGTTTTAGTCCCGTGTTTAATAGTGGGTTATTTATGTATGTATGGTTGTTAATGTCTGTTATTGTTATTTGTTATGCAATGACCTGGTGTCATGCTAAATAAATTCTATTCTATTCTATTCTATTCTATTCTAGAGCATGTTACAATAGTCCAGTCTTGAGGTAATGAAATCATGGATGATAGTAGTCAGGCCGGAGTCTGAGATACATGGTCGAAGCTGCCACACCAGATGTAATTGGTGTAATGTGCTCCTTACCACATCATCCACCTGGACATCCAAGTGGAGCCAGGTATCAAGGAGCACTCCCAGATTGCATACCTGGGGATCCAATGGGGCAAACCCCATCAATAAAGGGAACATCACACACATCGCCTTACCCATTAGCATCACCTCCGTCTTGTTGGGATTCCGCTTCAGTCGGTTTGGCCTCATCCAGTCCCCCACAGCTGCCAAGCATCGGGTAAGCACTGAGACTGTGGGGTCTGGGGCAGATGAAAAGATACAGCTGGATGTCCTCAATATGCTAAGCTTCTCACAACCTCTCCCAGCAGCTGCATGTACATGTTGAACAGAAGAGGGGACAAGATAGAACCTTGCAGGACTCCACACGAGAGGTCCCGGAGAGATGAAGAACAATCTTCAAGCCCCACCCGCTGAGTTCTTCCAGCCAGAAATGAGCGGAACCAATCAAGGACAATTCCAACCACCCGGCCTGGTCCCACAGGCGAGTCACCAACATTTCATGGTCAATGGTAGCCAACAGTTCTAATACAATCGGCAGGGTCGACTGACCCTGATCCAATTCTCAGCAGAGATCATCTATCAAAGCCACAAGTAGGGCTGTAGCGGAATATCGCAGCAGTAGCTATTTCCGGCGGAAACAGTGTTTCCGCAATTAGTGGAACGGCATGGCAGAGGCTTTCATTCCGCGGTTTCATTTCGCGGTTCTGCTTATTTAATTCCACAACTTAGTGGAATCATGGAAACATGACATTTTTGCTATTTCTGCAATTCCGCCAGCGCCACAAAATAGCGGAATAGCGGTTTTCCGCAATTTCCGCAATTTTTCCGCAATTTTTCCACAATTCCGTGATTTGCAGAATTCCAGTGGAATTAGCGGAATATCCGCAGAAAAGTCGCGGTGTGGCGCGGGCAATTCCGAAATGGCGGAACGGAATCGCGGCGCGGTAAAAGCTGCTGCCGCATCAGCCCTAGCCACAAGCGCAGTCTCTGTACCAAAACCCGGATGAAAGCAGACTGCGAGGGATGCAGGAAATTGATGCCAGTCAGATGCTCCTGCAACTGCTGACCCACACCCATTCAATAATTTTCCCTGAAAAAGGTAAGATTAGAGATAGGCCAATAACTGGTGAGGGCGACAATGTCAAGTGATGGTTTCATTAGCAGAGGCCAGAACACTGCCTCCTTGAGGCAACTCGGCCCTCTGCCCTCCCAAAGGGAGGCATTTACTTACTACCTGCACCAGCAATGGACCTAATGTCTCCCAGCTGGTCTTAACCAGTCAGGATGGCCATGGATCCAGTTCTCAAAAGGTGGCTCTGACAGCCCCAAGAACATCTTCATCAGTGGACAACACCCACTGAAACTGATCCCATGAAACCAGACAAGGCTCAGCTTCCACAGCCTCTGGTTCTCCCATTGTGTAAAGCATGGCATCAAAATAGCGGTGAATCAGGGCAATTTTATCTGCAAAATAGTCAACAAACAAGTCACAGTGGGCATCCAATGGTTCAGGTTCCAGGCGGAAGGAGGCCAGACCAACGAGCCCCCTTACCACCTGGAAAAGCTCCACTGGACGAGACTTCGCAGATGCTATAATGGTAGCAAAGAATTCTTTCTTTGCTGCCTGCATAGCCATGGCATAGGCTTGTAAACTAATTCTGTGTCGCAATTGGTCAGCTTCAGTATGAGATTGGTGCCACCATCACTCCAACTGCCACTCCTCCTGCTTCAGGTCCTCAGTAAATCAGGGAAGCCTGCAGTGCTGATGTTGGGGAAGCAGACGCCTGGGAGCCATCCAGTCAATGGCCTCAGGCAACAAGACATTCCAAAAGGTAACGAGGTCATCGGCTGGACGGTCGTCAAGATCAGAAGGCAATTCCCCAAGGGCATTCTGGAACCTCTTGGGTTCCATCAGTGTCTGGGGCGAACCAATAAAACTGGTTCCACACCTTTCCGTGGGCTGACATGTGCTGGGAGACAAGTCTCCAGAAGGTAATGATTTGTCCATGACAAGGGCTCAGCTAACACTTCCCCCACTAATGGATCCCCCGCCTCAAGGGGTGCAAAAAATCAAGTCCAAGATATGTCCCCCATCATGCGTTGGGCTGGTAACTACTTGAGACAGGTACATGGTTGCCATGTCAGCTATGAACTCATACTCCGTCCCTGGCCAAGACTGGTGTCAGCGTGAATATTGAAATCCTCCAACACCAATGTCTTCGGGGATCGCAATACCCAGCACAGATTGCACTGGATACATACTGACAGACCATGACTCCCTAAAAACAATGGCTACACCCCCACCCACCATCCCTCTAGCCATGACTAATGCTGTACAGAGTACCCGTCCAGAAAAAGATCAGCCAATAGAGACCCCGAATCTAGAGAAACTTACTTTCATTAAAACCAATCTACTATTGCTGGATTATGATGTGTGAGCGTTCATCTAAAATACATCTTTTAAAAGTTTTAGTGTACCCTTTGAAATTGTTATCTGACTTAGCAGCAGTTCTAACAGTGTTTATTCTTTCCTTTATGGGCTTGTTAAACTGACAGAGCAACACTGCACTCCTAGGTCAAATGGGACATTTTAGGCACACATGCACACACACACACAACCCCACTCGTTATTCCACGGCTATATGTATCACAGGATGAGAAATATTTAACACTAGGGCTGCAATCCTCAAAATATTTACTCTGGAGTAATCCTATTGAGTGTGGTGTGACTACTTTAAAGTAAGTAAACTGAAGTTGCTGCCAACACATTATTGCTTTCAAAGTAAGTTATGAATGATGAAATTCATACATGTTATTGGCACAATCCAAACATAAAAATGCATGTTAACTGTTTGAAGGCATTTTCATGGAAAGTTCAAAGATTCAAATAACAAAATGATTGCTGGGGGGGGGGGGGATGTAGAGTATTTTGTAATTACTAAATCAAAAGGAATATATGGAGATGGAATATTCTGGCCATAAAGTTCAAGAGATCTTGCAGTCTGTTCCTACTGTAGGGGTGGGACATCAGGGCCAATACCAGGTACCAGTTTTACCGGTTCCCGGATTTTAAAAAAACGGCTTACCGGATTAATACCGGTTTACTGGTACCGGATCTTTTACAATGATTTCAATGGGGAACTGTCCCCATTAAAATCAATGAAAAAAACCAAAAACCTCCCCCCTCCCTGAGTCCAGGCTGTGCGGGTGGAAGAGGGGACACCCCCCACCCAACCTGGATTTAAAGTTAAACAACAACAAAAATTTCCCCTAAGTCCTGCGGGCTCTGGGCCGCCGCAGGCGAGTGCAACCCAGAGCCAGCCAGCACCAGCAGCAGGTAAGTGTACCGGTACTGTACTGATCCCTGGGGTGGGGGGTGGTGGTTTAACACCCCCCCACCCCAGGGATCACCCTACCTCCCCACCCAGGGATCTCCATTGCCTACCTTGAGCTCCGGGCGCCGGCGGCGGTCCGGGAGCTTCAGTGCTGGCTGTGGGGCTGCCGGCTTCAGCACGCTACTAGGCCTTCCAGTGAACTTCCGGGTTTCCCCGGAAGGCCTAGTAGTGTGCTGAATCTGGCAGCCCCACAGCCATCACCACTTCCTGTGGGGCTGCCAGCTTCAGCACGCTATTAGGCCTTCCGGGGAAACCCAGAAGTTCACTGGAAGGCCTAGTAGCGTGCTGAAGCCGGCAGCCCCACAGCCATCACCACTTCCTTTGCTACCTTACTGCCCTTTCTTGTGGCCAGGTGGGTACGGTATCCTGTGCCCCCCCTCCCCATCTGTTCCCCATGCTTATCTGAGGTAAACTGACTGCTGAGTTTTCTTTCCCCTGGAAGGTTTCATGAGTAGTACTGCTGAGCAAAGACACCCCAAGAAAAAGAGAGTGGCTGGCTGTGAGTAGGATTGCCACCTCTGGCCATTTGACCCCAATAGATCAAAATAGGAGTGTCCAGGTCCAGTCATAAGAAGTGTCAACCATAACTACCATAATAACAAAAACACCCAGCTTTTGACCTAGTGCAATCTCTGACTATGGACTCTGGCTGCTGGCTTCCGGTACAACATCCGAAAAGATGGAGTGTCTGCCTGTTTGTTCTGGAACTTCGGGAGAAGGGAAGCTGCCAGGAACAGAAGTAGACGTTGTGGATCCTGATGGAGAGGAGACCCAGAGGCTGCCCTGGAGGAGCTGCATAACATCGGGGGCGGCCACACAGAGATAGGGAGGCAGCCGGTCAGGGCTCCCAGAGGCAGTGGAGCGGCCACATGAGGAACTGAGAACTCCCCCCCCTCCTGATGACACCAGAGGAGACTGGTACTGGGGGCGGGGCACTGAAATCTGGCCAGCCAGAGGCTATGGTACGGCTCTCCCTCCCCTCCCACCTTTGTGGGGGTGAGGTTTGGTGAGGCGTTCTTCTGGACCACTCCCCATAACATTAGGGGTGGCCAGAGGCTGTGCCGGAGGCACGTGTCGGCGGCATGACTCGGTTGGGCCGGGAGGTGGGACCAGAGGGACTGTCAGTGGGATAAGGGAATGTAAATCTCTACTGGTATAGATTGATGAAAGGGTGGTCTTCTCTCCCGGTGAGAGTGGGGTTGAGAAGAAGGATGCCCCCTGGTGGCAGCAGGGGGAGCTGGAAGTGGTTTGTAGGGGATCCCTGGTGAGAGCAGGGTTGAGAATGTTAGCAGTGGGTGGGAGATTGGGTTGAATATGATGTATTATGTGTCACTGTAAAATGGTGGTGTGGGTTTTCTTTCTTTCTATGATGTGGGGTACCCTGCCTTGTGCAGGATTGACCCAAATATTGTTGTTATATTATATTGTTGTTTCTAGGTTTTCTGCTGTGTGGGATAAAAAACCTAGATATTTGTATTTTTTGTGTATGGATGTAAGCCGCCTCGAGTCGACCTTGGTTGAGAGAGTGCGGGGTATAAATTAAAATTGAAAATGAATGGAAAATGTTGGGCAGCCTGCCTGGGTGGTTGGGTTGTTGGGGGTGCTGGGATGTTCTGGGGTGGCTGGGGGCCTGGGAGGACGGTTGTGGAGGGTGCTGGAAGGGAACCGGGAGTGGGGTGGGCTGGCTGGTGGGCCTCCCCTTGGTGTTGCTGGGGGACTATGGGGCCAAGGGGGCCTATATGGCCTTGGGCAGGGTAGGGTTGCTGCTGGGGAACCCAGGATTGGCAGATGAGCTGGGGAGGGGGCACTGGCACCTGTGAGAGGGCGCTGTGGTGTTGATGTGCTGCCAGGTCTCCTCCCATGGCAGGTGGGCACATGTCGTGCTCGGGGAGGCACCGAAAGGTTTCCAGGGTGTCTGCTAATAATTAGTGGGTCCTTGCGGTGGTTCCCTCCAGCGTGACATGGACCCTCTCCCTCTGCTTGCCTGTCGAACCACTACTCACGGAGGAGGGCAATAGCTTGGTGCCTGTCCCACAGGTGCTCTGTGCAGGACCAGGTGAGCATTTCTGCCGTTTGTTCCCAGTCCCTTTCTCCCTCCCCTATCTCTATCTCCCTGTTGAGGGCCTGCTCCTTGCTCTCTGAGCCTGCCAACTGCCTGGTTTCCACCAAAAGTTCCCTCCCAAGGTCCATCCTCCTCCACCGGTTGTGGGCCCCTGGCTCCCGGTTCCTCTCTGCACTCCCGGCGGAGGCACCCCTGGATGGACCAGGTCACTTGTCTGTGAATGTCAAGGGAACCTGTGTTTCGCTTGGGGATGGGGACCAGCTCCTGTTTAAGTGTTCTGGCTCCTGAGGCTGTGCTGGGATCTTTCCTCCTCACCCCCACCCTGTTGGTCCTTCTTTTGCCTTGGCTCTGTTGGCGTTCCTCCCTTCTGCTTCCACGTCTGCATCGGCATGTGGAGGGGGCCCCATCCTTGCTCCCATTATCCCTGCATGTGTGTGTCTTCCAAACCTATCACGGCCTCATCTCCCTGTCCCTCCTTTGTGGCCATGTTCCCCACCCACCCCCTGTGCTATCTCCACCCATGGTCTTGTGGTGTTCCCACCCACCCTCCTTGCTGTCCCCTTGACTGTCCCTTGCTTGTCCTTTGAAGGGGATGGGTCCAGTAGCACTGCTGTGCCCCTGGCCCCTTTGTGTCACCCCACCACCTCCCACCACTGTGCCCTTGTCTGTGTAACCCTATCATTGGTATGCTGGGATGGTCTCTGGTTCCTTCACATCCTCCTCCAAGGCCACCACCTCCTCCTCCTGCACCTCCAGGTACCCTTAAGCTGCATGAGCAATAGAAATCTTTCAGTTTGGCATTGCTGCCCAGATGGGGCCCTGACTGTTGTGGGCTGGGTCCCTCCCCCTCTTCCCTGGGGTCGTTCTCTTCCCTGGGTTGTATTCCTCTGCCTCCTGGGCGGTATCCCTTGTGACAATCCACTCCCCATGAACCCCCTGTCCCTTTGGGTTCTGACCCTGTGGGTTTCGGGGGTGCTCGCGGAGGGTGATGCTGCCCATTTCGGTTGCCAGGGATGCCTCCTCCACCAATAGGATGAGGCTGTTCCCTCCCACTTCCAGGCTGGCCCCGCCAGGGGCAGTGGGCTCCCCCTGCTCCGGGAGTTCAATCAGGGTGTGTGTTGGTATTGCCTTCTTTCTGCCCCTGGCGAAGGAGGTGCCATGGATGCAGGAAGCCAAAATGTCCCCATCCATGAAGAAGAACTGATCCAGCAGGCCATGGAACGCCATTGTGTACATGACATGATCGGTCTTGAGATTGTTGTCCTCGATATGTTTATATCTGGACCTCAAGTCCTTTGCCTGCTGCATGCATTGGGTAACATCCCTATTGTACCCCAATCACTGCATCTCCTGGGTGATGACTTCATAGATCTGTTTGGTCTTGTAGCTGCACACCAGGTTGTACTGGACCTTTTTGGCCCCCCACACGCATATGCAGTCCAGGGTCTCATCTCTGGTCCAGGGGTTCCCCTTTTGGGTTCCACCTGTGGGGGGGGCATCCAGCTTTGTGGCTTGGGGCCCACCCAGTGGCTGTTGTGGAAGTGGAGCAGGTGGTCTCCTGTTGAGAGATTGCATGGGGGTAAGCTGTTGCCCTGATGCACCTGTTGCTTCTGTGGATGTTCCTTGCCCTCCCCACCCCAGGGGTTCCTGCTGTTTTACCTGACTGCCATGGAGGCCCTCCTCAGCTGTCTTCCCAGTGGTGCTGTGTGTCAGGGTTTGAGTGCTCTCCTGTGGAGGGGGACCGGTGGAGCTGTCAGTGGTCTTCCCAGTGTTTCCCCAGAAATTGCTTGGGGGTTTTCTGTGCCCTCCCCTGTGTGGTGGGTTCCCCCGATCTTACCTCACTCTTGGATGTGCTCTCCTCTCTGGGTCCTGTAGATGTGGTTGGGGGTGTGGGTGCTTCCAGAACTGCATTGCGCCCTCTGTCCTGTGTCGGTATGGGAGAGCTGTCAGTTGCTGTCCTGACCCCCCCTCCGGCGTTGGATGCCTGGGCCCCCCTTCCCTGGGTGGCCCAGTGTTTCTCTGCTTACCCTGGCCCTTCCTGCATGTGTCGTGGTGCTGGCTCCCTTCATTTTGTCCTGGGCTTTTCTGCCTGACATGTTGGGAGCCGACGCACCCATGTCCTTGCTCGCGTCTCCTCTAATGGCTCCTGGCTGGGCATGTGGCATCTCTCCTGGTGGGTGTATCTTCTTGTGGGCTCCTGTGGGACCTCTCTTGCCATGTCTCATTGGTTTTGGCAGACCTTTTCCATGGGTGGGCGTGTTTGAACACCCATCTCCACTCACCTCCACCCATAGAGCGTACTAGCTCCTTCCTGGATGCTCTGTGGGTGGAGGTGGATGTTGATGGGTGGGTTGCGGGAGCGCACAAAGCCACCTGATGCTGTTCGCATGGATGCCCTCCCACCCACCCATTCCTGGATGTTGGTGGGTGTGTGTCGTCCATGTAAGAATGGCTTATCTTATTGCTTTATTTGTCCAGCTTCAATGACACCTTACAGCTCTGTAGGTGATCATTTTTATTTTTGGCATTTACTTCTCTTACATTTGAGCCTGGTAATTTTTAGAATTTTATCTTTACAGCCCTCCTCCTTCCCCATCCCTCAACAACAAACAACAAGAAAATCTCTCTGCTTGTTCTCTGTTTTGTTCTGTAAGTCTTATAAAATGATGTATATATTTGCTTTAAAAGAAACACAAACTTTATTGTCCAATTTTTCACATTTCCAATGTGGGCAGTCACTGTTGTCCTAGGATGAAGTTTCATCCTTAGGATGAAACTTAATTATATAAATGTGTGTAATGAATTGACTATCAAGCATAGGCGAAAAAAGAGATGGGAAATATGTATAGAAAAGTAATAATTGTAGAAATGGCACAAATTAGCACCCAGAAGGAATGTATGAATCATTATCTAGGATAACAACCATCAAATATTGCCCAACATGCCAAATTACAGACCCTGTGTCACAATGCCTGCAGGATACAGCCATGACATTATAGTAATTCACAATCAAGGGAATGTTTGGTACCCATGAGCATTAGTTCAACACTCCCCCCCCCTCCATCATTGTTGGAAAGGTCAATATTTGTTTTATAATTTTAATTCTGTTTTTCTTCTCTTGGCTGATGAAATCTCAAGGGAAAAATGCCAGTGGCCATGTAGCTCTCATGGAATTGGTTTTCTCTTTCCTGCTTGGTTTAAAATGTGATGTAGTATATATTTTGATCCGCATAATATATATGGCTATTCTGAGCAGTATAAATTAAATCTTGTGGTCACTTGACCCTCATTTATAACAAGTCTATGTTAATATATCACTTGCTACACCCACATATTCATACCTTATTTAATTGGAATGCCCATAGAACATAGGGAAAAAGCATTGGCACAGAAGCAATAGCCACTGAGTGAAACTGCACTCAATAAGAGCTCTGAAAACCTCACTTCATTCATATGGGGTGTGTGTGTGCCAGGAATAAAGGGAGAGTTTGGCCCAGTAAATTTGAATGTGAAACAATCAAAAGGTTTAATTCCTCTCTTTCCCACTATCCCCAGTAAATAACCCTACGTGCAATTAACTTGCAATGTCTGCTATTTTGCTCCCATATGATATGAATTTCATTTAGGAGAGGTAATTCCTGTGCCAGGAATCAGCAATTTCATTAGGAGAAATTACTAAACATTTCAATCTCTATAATGCAGTGGGTAAGAGATTTAGTTTATTTACCTGGGTTTCTTAGGATCTTCTTCTATGGGAAACCACTTTTGAGCCTTAAAGTAAGTTCATTTCAGTATTCTGGAGCTTGCAATGTTGAGAAGGAGGTCAAGTGTGTGTTTGTGTGGCGGGGTCTTCCTCCTGCTTCCTACTGAGGGGACAGCATGTGTCTGAGAAACCTATTTGTTCCTCCCTCTAAAGGCCACCACCCTGGGCAGGGTGTCCTCTCTACCTAGTTGGCCAGCAGACTGGTCTTGGTAATAAGTTTTATTATGAAAGCTTCCATGAAGTTCTTCCATCAGCGTAAGGAGAATTTTACTCATGCTCTTGCTACATAAGTACTCAGTGCAGAGAAAGTAAGATTGCCATGTTGGTCCAAAATATAACCAAGAGAGACAAAGCAGTATAGTGATAGCTTTTATTGGACCAATCGTAGTTGGTGGAGGTATGCAAGCTTTTGAACCGCACAGGGTCTGTCATCAGGCAGGTCAGGAATTAGAACTGAAGATAGAGCAAACAGTGAAGTATATACAGTGTTTGGAAACAATGGAAAAGGGGAGTGATAAGGGAGGAGAAGGTGAGACTGAGCCCCATGTAGGAGGTACACAATTCAAAAGGATGGAATACTACAGGGTGGGAAGAGTAAGAGCTGCTGATAATAAGTAAACTTAAAGCTTCCTGTAGCTGTAGACAGTAGGGATGGGTGAACAGAATGCGGTTCAGATGTTCGGCCCAAGTTCGGGTTCGATGGTTCAGTTCAGCCGAGTTCAGGTTGGCTGAACTTGGCCGAACAGTCAAAAATAGTGCTATCGAAACCGAAACCGAAACAAAAATGAAACTGAAACCTAATTTTTGACCGTGGAAAGATGTTTTTCCTGCCCCTGAACTCATCTGAACTCATTCGAACACGACCGAACTGTTTGGTCATTCGAGAGCTCGGTTTGGACATTCGGTTCGGACGTCTGAACAGACCGAGTTTGGTCCAAACTCCGAACATCTGAACCGTGTTCACCCATCCCTTGTAGACAGTCATTAGACTTAAAAAAATCTGTAATCGCTTGTGAAACTCATGTCCAGATTAATGGACTCACTCAATTGAGTTCAAACAAAGAACTCAGTTTTGATATGAGTTTCTTAAGCAGGCTGACGTGGCCAGCACCGGGGCAGCCCATCTGTCTAAAAACATCCAATCAGATGCACATTATAAGAACATGGCTAGACAAATTATATTGGTTACCCAATAGGGTGTTAGGATGTGTTCTTACAAACTACTTCAATTTGTGCTACTTATTCCAGAATAACTAAGGTCTTTTTTGCATGAATACGGTAGGTGGGTGGGTGGGGGTCTGGGTGTGTGCCAGTGGTGGGTGGAGGTCGGTGTGCAGCCTTTTCCATGGGTGCACACCCATATCTACCCATATCCACACACGGATCCTCCTCCTCTTTGCCGGATGGCTTTGTGGGTGAGTGATTGGTGGAGATGGATATGCGCTGGGAGCGGACACTCATCTCCACCCACTGCCCGTGGTGTTTCCACAGGCGGACACCCATCCCCCCACCCACAGATGTGGTATACACATATACGCGTGCCCCCACCGCACACCTGCCTTTACACCCAGCAGGGGCGGGGTAGGCATCAATGCAAAAATGGCCTAACATGATTGAATATGCTTCTTTTGAGTAGAAAAAATAACCTTTATAGCAATACCTTAACCATTCTCATCGTGAGAACAACCGAAAGTGTAAAGTGTATTAGGAAATTCTTCTGATGGGACGTTATTTGGAAGATCTGAATATGAGAATGCATCCTAAAAAGACAATTCAAATTAAAAAAAAGAGGGGGTTCTGCACCCTTAAATTTGCTCCTAATGTAGAATTCTTAATAAACACAGATTTGGAGAAAGATACGGGAGAGCAAATCTGTGAAAACCTTTGAAGGTAAGAGCTTGTACTGAGTGTGAACAGGATGAGCGGGAACCAGAGGAGGGAGGCAAGGAGGGGCTGGATTATGATCAGAGAAGTGGGTGACCTTGGAATCTAAATGTTGAACAGAAGTAAAAGGGGAAAGGTGAGAGCTGGGGAGGAGGGTAAGAAGTAGGCTGCAGTAATCGAGGTGAGAGACAACTAGAGCATGGACTAGGTTTTGGCAGTGGAAGCAGTAAGGAAGGGCCAGATTTTAGCAGAGCTATGCAGAGAGAACTGACAGGCATTACCAACAGAATGGATCTGAGGTGCAAAGGAGAGGGAGGAGTCAAAGGTTAATCCCAGGCAATGTGCTTGAGGGACAGGTTGGGTGGTGACCCCATCAATGGAAACTGAAAGGGAAGTGGTGGAAGAAGGATTAGCGGTTGGGGGGGGAAGTGAGATGAGGAGTTAAATCCTGGACATATTAAGTTAGCATTAGAGCTGAAATGACTGCCTATAAAAGCATGTATACTCAATGAATTTCTGGTAACCAAATTGATCTGATAACATCATGTACCGATTGGTACCCAATATCTACCCAATTTCGGTACCCGCTGACTTGGAATGCCAAATTCCAGTCCCAGAATGTTGACTTCCTGTACCAATTTTTTGACTTCTGCACTGATTTTATTTTTTTACTTCAGACACCTTTTAAAATTTATTTTCTGTCCTTGAAAGCAGACTCCTGGTCCCAGAGAGTCAACTTCCAGTGCTGGTTTTGTTTGTTTGTTTGTTTCCCATCCCATTTTTCCCCCCGTTTTCCATCCCAATATACTGATTGATAATCAGAAAATTGAAAAATTGGTAATGGAAGGTCCCAGCTTTCTGGGTACCTGATAGGTACCTGGATAGCCCATCGAGTACTCAATGTGGAACTCAAAAATGCAAGTATTATCCACCTGTACTAAATTAAGAACCCATTTCAGCTCTAGCTAGAAATGATGGTATGACAACCAAGCAGAGCGACCGTTTATTATGTGAGACTGGATAGAATGGGAGACTGGTGGTGGAAGCCATGAGATTTAATGATCTAGGGATAGAGTGTAAAAAGAGAAGAGAGCCACAGACAGTGCCCTGGGGAACTCCAATTGAGAGGGGTCTCTTTAATACTTGAGCTCAGATTTTGATACAAAAAAGGCAGACACTTCTTATAATATTTGTAGTATTTATTTATTTATTTATTTATTTATTTTTTAGAAAAACTATGTTTAAAAATGGCAGTGGCCATCCCTAAGCAGCACACATAGAAAATTCAATGTGCTTTGAAAGTTGAATTTGTTTCAAGGTACCTGCTAGGAAAACCTGAGAAGGTGAGACTGGAAAGGAAAAACAGAATCTTCAAGAAGTAATTACAGAAGTCCCCTTAAATAACAAGATAGAAAAGACCTTTTAAAGGAACTAGAGCTGAAAGGAGTACCCTGAAAAACAGGCATACCCATTGAAACTACGGTACCCAACTCTACTACTAAGCATTTCTGTACCGCTACTAGGCATATGCAGCACTTTAAAGTCACAGATTTTTTGGAGACAGGTCCCTGCCCAGTGGGCTTAAAGTCTAAGGCCCATTTTAAGCAAGCCACAGCTACTGCGGCTGTGGGGTTGCATTCTGTGGCACTACACTGCCAGGGTGGTACAGGGGGTGGGTGCACACGGGAGCACCTGTTATAAAAAGATTGTATTTTACCTGAAGTATTGATTGTAACCCACCTCTGTAGCCCTATGTTTAGTAAAGGTACACGTGAGTACTAATATTAGATCAAATGTAAACTAGTAGTGAAAATATGTATTTGTGCTCGACTGATGATTAAGAGTATGGGTAATGTCAGATGTGATGGGCCTTTCGGCCCGCCACACTGAACCCTGGACCTGGATCCATCTCAGATCCTGGTCCGTGATCAGACCGGCCATCTTTTAGACATGCCAGCCTGATTGCGGAGGGGAATTGGGGAGGGGGTGAGGCTGTGCGGCGCAATGTGCGGCTGCTCAGCCCTACCCCCCCATGCTCCTCCGGCCGCCCACCCTCAGGGAGATGGATGGATGCAGCTGCCAATTAGGCCGCTGCCCCCGATCCCGTACCGCCATCGGAACCATGGTCCAGAACGGGGCGAGGTAACAGACATTATCTTTGCCCTATTCCTGATCGTGGTTCAGCTAACCATGATTCTGGAAGTGAGACCAGCCTCACCTCCAGAATCATGGGCTGATTTCAGACGTTACGGGCGCTGGGTTCACCACAGTGGATTCCTGGTGGGGGTGAACCGAACAACCACCCCCCGTGGTCAATAACAGCCCCAAACAGACGTGACAGTACTGGGACCATGGCAGGGAATAGGGCCGTCAGATCACGGGCCAGGGCAGCACAACAGACATGACGCTGATTCCCGGCCATGGTCAAAACACCCACAAGGCTCTGGGCAGGGGCTGGACACAGACATGGCCACCTGAGGGCAAACGAAGCCAGAAGGCACATAAGGGAACACCCACACAAGGGAAATGGGAAGGGAGGGGAAGAGGGAGAAGAGCCGGCCAGGTACCGCACATGACAGGCACACAGACAATGGGGGCACAGTGGAACACACAGCACAAGCACATGCCTGGGCATGCACACACACACAGAGGTGAATGAAAGGGAAGGGGTTATATGGGTTCCCGGACAACACACAAGGCACACCGGGCACAGGGGGCGTGGGGTGCGGAACAGGGAAGAGGTGGGCAAACAGCACAGGGGCAGGGCAGGACACAGGCAATGGCAAACACAACCCCCAAAGCAGAACCATCCACACGGGCACCCCACAGAAACACAGGCAATCCCAGAATGGGGGTCCCCAGGAGTCCAGGACCAAGGCCCAGCAGGATCACACACAGCACAAGGAGCGGTCTGGGAACAGTCCAGGAGGCAGACTCGGACCCCACACCCTGGAGAGGGGGTGATGGAGGGCAGGCAGGAGAGCCGGCACAGTGCAGAAGTTCCAAAGGCGCTGACACCTCCCCCCCGGAGGACGCCGGGAGGGCCAGTCTGGGGTCCCCAGGACCCCGAGTTCACACAGGCACCCAAGGGGAGGGAACTGAGGCCGCAGGAGGGAGAGCAGGTGGGTCCGCTGGACACAGGCGAGTCAGTGAGGCCATGCATAGAGCCAGACCAGGGCACCGAGGAAGGCAACCATGGAGGGGAACACCGAGGGCAGAGGCAGACGGGGGGGACAGAGGGGGCCGGGAGCCACAGGCAGGGGCAGAGGCACCCTGGGAAGCAGGTACCACAGCAGCATGGCAGAGACATCAGGGAGGAAACTACCAGTGGAATCCGCCTCCTGGGCAAGGGCGGGAGCCCACATGGAGGCAGGCAGCCAGGGGTCCGGGAGGCACTCTGGGACTCACAGCCAGCTGCTGGAGGCCACAACAAGGCATGGAGCCGGGTGCCCCACCCGGTGAACCAGGTGCAGCCAATGGATCATGCCCCGACAGTACCCCAGAAAGGACATGTGGTGGGCGATCAGGTAGTAGGCCTCGAATGGATCCTGCATGGAGAACCCCAACTGCACATCCAAACGGGACCACACACCCGACAGCACCGACAGCTCTGCTGCGGTAGGCTCAGACACACAGCAGTCAGCAACAGGGGGCAATGGAAGCTGACCCAGCTTCAACAGCCGGTGATACACCGCCCAATGAGAGTGCTGGTACCCACAGGTCCTGTCAACACAGTCAAAGTAGGACACGGCCAAGGCAGGGCCCCCCTCCGCAAGGCAGAGTGTGTAGGCGGCCAGACTGCACACAGACAGGGCAGACACGATCTCAGCCATGGACCAGGACACATGAGCGCACCTCATCTCTGGGATGCGCCCATCGAGAAAGGGAACCAGCCCCAGCGTCTCCACATGCAGCTGGCAATCTGAGCGCTTGCCTCATAGCTGAAGTAGCGAAGACCAGAGCTCAGGTTCGCATAAGCACCCGACTGGCTATCCGGGCAGCCCAGGAGCAGCTGAACGGCCGGGGTGTGCCACAGTTCACACAGGACCATGGTCTCGCGGAAGGTCCAGCTATGGGGGGCCCCATGGGGGGTGGGATGCGGGAGCCCGATAGAAGCACAACCAGCCATGGTCCAGATAGACAGGGAGAATAACACCACGGACAGGGGTCACACATGTCCCTCCAGGGCTGGGGGGACGAGGGGTCCCAAGAACAAGCTAGGCGGCCACAGGCCGCAACATTGTATAGCAGCAGCGCGAGGCGTGGGGTGCGGACCTGGCACAGCTGCAGGAAACAAGCGGCCTTACAGGACCGCTAATCTGCCCGGCAAGGACACAGTGTAGCAAACAGGGAGGGGGGGTGCTGTCAGAAGGCATGCAGCTGCTAAAGGAACGCACAGCTGCATGCGCCCGTGCGTGCACCAGGCCCCATGCTAGAACTGCAGGTGCACCCAGCAGCACACCCACGGACACCAGCTCTTCTGTGGGAGGCCCGGTTAGCTGGGGGCGGGGCCCCGGCCCACCCAGGCCATCACCGACCCGGTATATCAATCAATCCGGTTTTATTGTTTAGCCGTTGGCTTTTAACAAAATCTATACACATATAAACATAAATACAAAGCACACACCAGACAAAATACATCTAAATACAGACAAAGTTAAAACAAAAATAAGAGTACATATCCTTTGCCCATACTGGCAATTTCCACATAACTCCTATCTGCTAGTTGAGATAAAGTCTAAATACAAGATATAACAACCCCAAAGAAAAGTGGGGTGTTTCTGGGCCACTGGCTAATGCCAGACCCCGAAGTTCTACTAGTAATCTTCCCTCCCCCTGAAAACCGCTAAAATGTTACCTTCTAACTGGTTTTATTTAAATTAAATAAATTAAAATAATATAACTCCTTGCTGGCAGGCCCTTGCCCGCTTAAGACCATTCCTGGGGGACTGGGGAAACATCCCCTCTATGTTATTCTCGTGGGCAAAACCTTATACACAGGTACATCTGACGCTCTTGATTAATACATCAATGTGTTACGAGAATATAATATAGCCAGTGCCAACCCAGAGACTGCTCTCGTCAAAGTCGAGTCCACTGGACTGAGGAGCTTCCAAAGTTCCCATTTTTTTGTTCCCATCAGATATCGCTTCCTCAGTTCATTGAATTGCGGGCATCGGATCAAAATATGATCGAGCGTATCTACCTCCCCTGAACTACATAGGGGGCACACTCTCTGGCTCCAATCCGTCCCCTTATATCGGCCCTCCACAAGCGCAGATGGAAAATAATTAATCCTAAGCTTGAAAAAGGCATTCAGTTTTTTTACATCTATCCAGCTAAAAAGATAATAGTTGCTTGAGCCCTTTGCACTAATTCGAGGATAAAGGGGTGCCACCTTTTGTTGGGCCAGCAGGGCAGATTCTGATTGCAAGGTTTGGTCAAGAATCCTCCTTTTCGCCAAGCTCTTTGCCATTTGTAAACCGACTACCCCCAAGCTCTCTGCCGAAAACCCTAGCCGAAAAACCTCCTCTTCCACTGCTCTGTGCCCGGCAAGGACGCAGTGTAGCAAACAGGGAGGGGGGGGTGCTGTCAGAAGGCATGCAGCTGCTAAAGGAACGCACAGCCACATGCGCCCGTGCGTGCACCAGGCCCCATGCTAGAACTGCAGGTGCNCGTGCGTGCACCAGGCCCCATGCTAGAACTGCAGGTGCACCCAGCAGCACACCCACGGACACCAGCTCTGCTGTGGGAGGCCCGGTTAGCTGGGGGCGGGGCCCCGGCCCACCCAGGCCATCACCGACCCGGTATAACCCACCCCCCACCCCTGTCGCCCAGTAACGGGGGCAGGAGGCAAGCTTGTGGTTAGAACATTTATTTCACCCCCTGTGTACATGTGCACCTGAACCCTCTCCCTCCACCCTTGCCAGCCCCAGCTCCCTACCATGCCCCTCTCATATCGCCCTCCCCCATCCTTCCTTCCCCCACGTTTCCGGGGACGCCCCCTCGAGAGTCCGGTGGTCGACACTGAGTTCTGTGAGCTCCCCTCCCCCCACTGTCAGTGTCCCCAGCAGTGTCCTGGGATGCCTCCTGGACCGGTGGGCCAGCCGGCGGTTTGGGGGAGGGAAGGCTCGGGAGCCGGGGTGGACCCTGTGAGCGGCAGCACCCTCTGGAGGGCTGGGGGGACCAGGAGGTGGATGCACAGCCCCTGGGGTCCCAGAATGGGACCTGGGCAGGCAGGGTGCCTGGGAGCGGTGGCTGCCATCACATAGGCACACATGGTGCCTGCGTGCAGGAGCAGGGAGGTCCCTATATCTTGGGACCTGTCAAGTTTTGCCGAGTGCTCCTGCACCATCCCTGTGATGGCCCGCTCCAGCCGCCCGAGCGCCTCCACCTGCCTGCTGTGCTCTCAGCACTCCCGCCTCCACTCCAGACGCACCTCTGCCTGGAGCCACATGTCCCACACCTCCGGCAGTTCCAGGGACCGCTCGATGGCCACCTCCATCTGATCCACCGGCGCTATCATCCTCTCCCCCTGTTCAGTTGAGGTGTGACTGATTTCCTCTGCCTGGTCCTCCCTCCAGCAGTGGACCTGTGCCCGGTGGTTCCTCATGCCCTGTGCCTGGGGCACAGGTCCGGGATGCTGTGACTGTTGGGGATGCCCTGTAGGGTACAGGAAAGTGAGTCAGTTGCTGGCCTAGGAGGCTGCCCCCAGCCCTAGGATGGGCCCGGGGCTCCGTGGCCCCCTGGAGGTGTCACCCGGCCCCTTCCCACCCCCCTCCCCAGCCCCTCTCAATGACTTCATGTGTCCTGGGTCCCCCTCCCGGTGCCCCCGTGCCCCCCCCAGACTGCGTGCCTCACCTGGTTCCTCCGCTTGCTGCCTGGGCTCCTTGGTGCTAACCTCCTCAGCTGCCTGGGTCTGGTGCTGGGGTGTTCCGTGCCCTGTGGGCAATGAGGGGGGTTGTTAGTGTAGGGATGTCCGGGAGCCCAGGCGGTGCCCAGGCCCCCTTCCCGCTATGTCTGTGGGGGCTGGGGCTGTCCCTGGCCCCTGCATCCCCCCTTGAACCCTGACCCCGGGGCCCCAGACCCTCTCCGCTCTTGGTCGGTTGCTTACCCTCAAGGTCCATCTCTGATCCTTCCGAGGCTGGCTCCTCGGTGTGGGATGGCTCCCCCAGGGACCACTGGCTGAGGGTGATGAGGGTGCTGGCCTTGGACTACCCCTGTCTGGCCTGGGGTGGGGGCTCTCCGGGCTGCTGTC
>QEPC01002219.1:557630-603144 GCA_003113815.1 Sphenodon punctatus | reverse complement strand
ACCATGGAGCAGGAGAGGACATCCACCTACTGGATGTACCTCACGCTCGCAGTTGAGTGGTACCGCGACTACACCGAGCAGCTGCACCTCCACCTCCAAGTCCCCCACTATGTCCTGGTAGAGATGCTCATTGCGCTGATTGAGCGTGAGCTCCAGCTGGTACTCCAGAGTCCCCCAGATCCATATGAAGTCCTGGGTCTCCTTCAGCCCCCACTGGCCCCCTCTGTGGTAGGGCTTCCTCCCTCATCTCCCCTGTGGGTCCTGCTCCTCCTCCTCCACCGCCTCTTCCAGCGCATCCTCTCCGGGGGCTCGTCCAACCGGACCCGTTTTCATGTCTGAGGGACGCAGGGGAAGGGGCGTTATGGTTGGGTGCGGTTCTGCCCCCTCTTGTGGCCCACCCCCTTTCCCCCCATCCCCGTTGGGTGACCGGGCAGTCCCCCTGCCCCCCTTGATGCCCCTGTGCTGCCTGTTCCCCTCCCCTTGGTTCCCCTTTCCTGTTTCTGGGGTGCCTCCTCACCCGGTCTGGCTGCTGTCCCCAGGGCGACCTGTTCTGGCTGCTGCTGCTGCTGCTGTTGTTGGCCCTCCGCCTCCTCCATCTGCAACACAACCCCTGCCTCCCCCTCCTCTGCCTGTGCTCCCTCCACCACTGCCACTGCCTCCTTCACCTCCTCCCTCGCTCTCTCTCCCACCGCTCTCCTCTATCTCCTTCCTTGTTCCATCCCGCCACACTTCCCCACACTTCAATAACATTCTCCACCCCAGAGGGCTTTAAAACAGAAGCTCAAATCATGGAAAAATATCTCTAGTACTACTGGCCACTAGCTTTGCAGTGAGCTACTGGGCTGTTGCTTATCGTTGCTCTCAAAAGATACGTATACAAGGGGAACCTCTTCTGGGTATGGACCCCCAGACCCCCACCTGTACCAACTTCTCCAAACCAACGCTTGCCACTGTAAACTGCAGGACACATAAGAGACATATATTTTATGTGCTAAGTAGGTCAGGCTACGATCTATCCAAGAACTGTGATACTGTGTTTATTGTCTGTGTGGATAAAGAATAAAATAGTGTTGTACCCAATTAAAATGTTTGATTTGTGGTGTGGGGTGACCAAGATCCTGATTGGGAATTGTGCTTGGGAGGGAGACCATGTAAATTCCTTAGCACACCCTCATCCCTTTCGTATCCCCTCACATGTCCCGACATGGAGCAAACTGTGTTTTCGCCGGTTGTTCTGTGCAGGAATTATGGGTGTAGTTGGGTGGAGGTGCATGTTACTATGCCCACTGATCTACCACCACTTTCAAATGGGACGCACCTACTCATGTTCACTGTGTGGGAATGCGTAAGCATAAGTGGGTGTGTCTCATGTAAAAAGAGCCTCTGATGGACAAGGAAACAAAGACACACACATATTACCAATTTTTTTTACAGATGTAGAACTGAGGCTAAGAGACTGTGACTTGCCCAAGGCCATCCAATGAGTTCATTGGCTGGGATGAGATTCAAATCCTGGTCTTCCAGGTCCAAGGCCAGCACTTCATCTATTATACGACCCTGGTTCTCAATGCTGTAATTATGAGTACCAATTGGTGAGCGATTTGCTGCCCAATGGGCTGCCCGATACTTCAAGTTACTGATTCTGTTACTGGGTTACTGATTCTGTTACCAGGTTACTAATTTTTATTTCCCTTAATGTTCCCATATTTTATTTTATTTTTGTGTCATTCCTGTTTCTGCACATTTTCACTCTGCACTTCCTCATTTTTTTTCTTTTTGTCATTTTCCCCGGGGGTGGGAATGTGGCTAGGGTTGTGTAAGTTTATCTAATTTTCCCATTGCCCAAGATATGCACGAGGCAGTAGGTCACATTGGGAAACAACTTTGCTATTGGCCAAATGTGTAGAGGGACTAGGAATCCTGGTAAGGGTGCAACGACAAGGGAAAACAATACCATTTTCATTCCTTTACTGAAGGTGAAAGGTGCATGTGAGTGGGTAAGCCATATAAGACATTATTCCACATTAGCCCACATTGCCTCATGATGCATCTGACTGTCTGTACAGCGGTCACCAGATGTTCACCCATTTGTGCCAGGGGACATGCTGCCAGCTGCTACGTGACGTGTCAGCTGAAGAAAGCCAGTGATGCATTGCGGACTATTGTTCCTCCGTCTGGGCCAATGTGGGACAACACGGTCACCTCCCGTCTGGTTGGTCCTGTGTAGCGTCACTATGCGGTGAGGTCCGCCATGCGTGAAAGGCCTAGAGTGGCCAGAAGAGTGACCACATCCTGTCCCCAGTTTGCCCAAGGGGCCCCCAGCAACCTTAAAAGGATGTCCTGGGTGGGAAGATTTACCCTTGCTCATTAAATCTTTTTCTCTATGGCATGTATGTGTTCCTAGGAGTTAAACTACATTTTCTTCCCTTCTAAAAAAAAAAATTAATTGCTTTCTATTCTGTCCTCAGATATTAGCTTGTTTGACTTTGATTTAAATTTTGATTTTGAACTTGTATGTGTCTGTCATTCAGCTTTTTCCTTCTTTTTTCTATACTGTGGTTAAATTTGCCTGCAGCTTCCCCATTGTTCCTCCTCTCTCTCTGTAAGCATGGTGGGCAGGTGGCTTGGCAATGTACATGCCTAAGGCCCTTTTCAAACAGACGCCATGTCCCCTTACCCACGTGGGTAGGTGGGTGGGGCATTTGTTTGACCGCCATGGTGGATATGGGGGGGATGGGTGGGCATCCTTCCAAACACTGTGGCCAGTGGGTGGGGGAGCATGTTTGCTTCCATGCTTCACCCACCTCCACCACACAGAGCAACGGTTGCCAATGCCAGATGCTCTGGATGTTGAGGTGGGTGGGGATCCGTAAAAACACATCCTCCCGTGCCATCCCCCCATCCCCCCATGCACCCACACCCATTTGAAAAGGGCCTTAGTTTCCCTGTGTTTTTCATACCCCCTGACCTTCAACAGCTACAGCATGAGTCGCCCAGACCCAGTTCTTCCCTCCCACCCCTCACGTATATTTGACTCAGACTCTTCACTGCATTCTGCAAGTGCGTGGTTACTGGTTAGAGGTGGGGTGTTAGATTCCCTTGCAAAACTTCCTATCTTGGTTTCCCCTCCATTTTTGTTTTTTTACTGTTGCACTGCCATCCTGCTTCTGCATGGCCCATCAGTTCAAGTCCCAGTGATTTCACATTCCCCTCTGCCCCATTTTGCTAGCTTCTCCTCATTCTGCAAGTGGATCAGGGGAGGGGCTTTTGCTTTCCTTCCCAAGCTGCATGCCTCACTTTACCTGGCAGTGTTTTTACTGGGTGTTTTTACACATAAATTTCTCCTGCATGTTTGCTGTTACATCCTGAACTTTCTGTGTGTCTAAATCACTCACCCAGATCTTAAACATCAAGCTCTTTGAACTTCTGCATAGAACTTCTCCAAGAACATTTGTGTGTAAAAAGTTCTCCTGGTTAACTGCTTTGCTCCAGGCAGCTGTGGGCACTTGGTTTCCATGGCATCCCCTCATGTCTACAGCTGCGGCTACTTTAGGTTGTCTCAGGCAGTGTTTGTGTGAAGAATGCATCCAGGAACTACCTCGGGGCAGTGTGTGCGTGTGTGTGTGAAAAATGCATCCGGACTTTACTTGTGGACTTATAAACCCAGAAGATTGAAAAATCTAGGCTTTTAAGGTGTGTGTCAAATGCCCACTGTTGCAACTGCTGTCGCATGGCCCCAGTCCCAATGATTTCCCCTTTCCCCATTTTGTCATTTGCTCCTGTTCCATCCTGCAGGGGGTGTGGGTTTGTGTGTGGGGGGGGGAAGGTTTGCATCGGCCCAGGTTTTATTTTTGCCCTGTGTGGCTGCGCTGCATGTGCAGCACGTGCATGTTCTGGCCCAGCCTGCAGGTGGCGTATGTGGGCTATTGGATTGCACCCTACGTTGCTGAGCATGGAATGGAGCCTGGGCTGGCAGCAGAGATAGGGTTGGTACATGGCTAGGGGAGACAAGGCTGTTGAAGACAGAAAGCTTTGGCATGTTAGTGTTCTTGGACATGTATGTTTTTCCTTCTATTTTTTTTTCCAGTTGCTGCTGTTGGGTGTACATTTATAGTTAAATCATTTGCTTCTGCACTTCCAGTGCAGTGCTGTTATAATCTTCATTCTTTAGCATTTATAATGCTGTTCCTGAAGTGTGATTTCCTTTTCCTTCCCCATTACTACAGCTGTGTTGTACTGATGCAAAAAATATACTTTAACTTTTCTTTATCCAATAATTTTATCCATCCAGGGCCAGGCACAATATAGTTTTGTTCCAAGATTTATTTTCTCTCTCATCCCAAGTAATTGTCTGCTGTGTAGATTGTTCAATTTTCACACACCCACATTTCTATCTCCTATTCTTAAAATGCTTCCTGTGCACATTCCTGGAGGTATGCCTGCCTGCCTGTGCAGTGCATTGACAGCTCCACGCGCTACTGCATTTTCGGAATCACATTTCAGATAAAGGACTCCAAGTTATTTCCAGTTATTTACATCAGATGTGGGGATGGGGAACCTTTTCAGTCTCGGGGGCCAATTTGAAAATTGATAACTATGTACGAGGGCTACATAGAAGCTGTGGGTGTGAGTGCATATGGGTGCACTCAAGAAAAGGAGGGTCCCTCCAAATGATAGCTCTGTCTCCAGTCCTATCCATTTGTACATGCCCTCATCTCGGTTCACTTAGCCTGAGCTAATCCCCCCCTCCCCCCGTGCTTTGGTGTAGGAACTGGATGAAAAGGCACATAAAAACTTGCTGGGGACCCCATTTGGCCTCTGATTTACATACTTAACTATTAATTTACTTCAGAAATTTGCAACCTATAGAGAATTAAGGCATGCCACTGTGCAGCACATGCATACCATGAGTGCTGGGAGGGGACTCAATATCCATTTGTAAGAAATATGAGTGGATTGTAATATATTCTCTGTAATCATGCTGTGAAAGATTTGGCATATTCTCCCACCCTTTCATGTCATTCCTATATTCAAGTAATCAAGTGATCAGGAAAGGAGAGTGCCCTGTGGTCATGCAAGTGACATACCACTTTTCAATGGGTGTTTTTACACACGCATTTCTCCTGCATGTTTGCGGTTACATTCTGATTTTCTCTGTGTGTAAATCACTCACCCAGATCTTAAACATCTGTCTCTTTGAATTTCTGCATAGAACTCCATGGAGCATAGAACTTCTCCCAGTACTTTTGTGTGTAAAATGTTCTCCTGGTAAATTGCTTTGCTCCAGGCAGCTGTGGTCATTTGGTTTCCATGGCAGCCTGTCACGTCTACAGCTGCAGCTACAATAGGCTGCCTCAGGGCAGTGTTTGTGTGAAGAATGCATCCAGAACTTACTTGTGGACTTGTAAACCCAGAAGATTAAAGACGAGCACTTTAAGGTGTGTGTAAAAATGCCCAATATTCCCTACCTCATAGTTTTGTATAATCCTGTTCTTCTGTGAGAGGGGCACTTTCTGGGAGTGGGGGTGCAGCCTGTGCTGTGTTGCGCCCTCTTCCCATTATTGGAATGAGAGAACTGTCAGTAGGCATCTTGCACCCCACCTCCGGAAACCTGGGCCCCCCTCCCCTGGGCGGCCCGGGGTCCTGCAGCTTACCCTGCCCCTTTCTGCGTGTGTCATGATACTGGCTCCCTTGTTTTTGTCTTGGTCTTTTCTGCTTTACATGTTGGGAGCTGGTGCACCCATGTCCTCGTTTGCTTCTCTTTTAAGGTCTCCCAGCAGGGTGTTTGGCGTCTCTCCCAGTGGATGTGTCTTCTTGCGGGCGCCTGCGCAGCCTCTCTAGTCGTGTCTCCCTGGTTTTGGTGGACCCTTTCTGTGGGTGGGTGTACTTTACCATTCACACAGACAACTGGGTGTTGAACACCCATCTCCACCCACCTCCATCCACGGAGTTTGACGGCTCCTTCCCAGATGCTCCATGGGTGGAGATGGGTGGGTGAGTCGTGGGAGTGCACACGCACACCCAGCGCTGTTCACATGGATGGTCTTCCACCCATCCGATGGGTGGAGATGGGTGGGTGGAATCTGTGTAAAAACAGCCAGTGAGTTTTTAGGTTGACAATTTTGTGTTATGCATGGGAAAAGGCTCCCTGAATACTGGTCTTTCTTAACATCATTCCTTAAGATATTTAGTACTTTGAGTCTGTTTTGTGTTCACTACAGTCATTGTAACTACTGGCATAATCAAAAACCCCTCATAGAGGGGGTCCGCCCTCCTGTAGCCCAGCAGGTTCGGAGTCTGGGAGTAATGTTGGATTCAGATCTCCGTCTGGATTGGCAGGTGGAGATGGTGGCCAAAGCTGCCTTCCACCAGCTATATCTGGTGCGGAGGCTGCGTCCATATATTTCCAGACCTGACCTGGCCACACTCATCCTTGCCTTCATCACCTCGAGGCTGGACTACTGCAACGATCTCTACGTGCGGCTTCCCTTAATGCTGATTCAGAGGCTGCAGCTGGTGCAGAATGCAGTGACTCATCTCCTTGCAGGGATGACCCAATGGGAGCATATTACCCCCATGCTCCGCGCGCTGCACTGGCTGCCTATAGCATACCAAGCCAGATTCAAGGTGCTGGTCTTGGCCTATAAAGCCCTACACAGTTTTGGTCCTTTATACCTCAGGGACCACCTCACCCTCCGTGCCCCAGAGTGACCCCTTCGGTCTGCTGGGGGCACCTTCTTGGAGGTCCCCCATGTAAAACGGGGGGCCACAATGGAGAGGACATTCTCGGTGGCCATGCCGCGACTATGGAACTTCCTCCCGGAGGAAGCCTGTCTGGCCCCAAGTTTGTTGGCTTTCCGCCAGGCCTGCAAAACATGGCTGTTCTTCCAGGCCTTCGGAGGAGGGGAGGGTGGGTTGGGATAAAATTTTGGGAAGCGAAATTGAAATTTATTTACGGCCTAAGTCAAATAAAAACAATATTTGTACAAGTCATAAAACCACCTTACTATTTGTGATACAGCACACAGAACAAAACTGAACATAACATATACATGCATTAAATTTAAACAGTTCAAATTTTCCAAAACAGGCCTCTTGACCCGCCCATAACGTACTTGCCAAACAGCTCTTAAAACCTTAGATGTTTCACATATAATTAACTTAAGAATTCCACATATTTCTCAAATTTCTCATAGTTCACATATTTCACATATTTTACATTTTGAAAACCGGCTCCGAGATTTCCACTGCCGAACAAGATCCCCATATCTTAACTAACCCAAGCATATTTGTCCATTTATCTCTCCTGCTACACTAGAGAAGGCGGGGCATTTACAAAAAAATTAATCATCATAGTTTCTATTCAGTTTACTTGCTGAGAGCACCTTTCTTTTCCTCTATCATTTTATTTTCTCTATCATTTTCTTTCTTTTAGTTTGTGCGGCACATAGAAATTTGGCCAAAGCTATAAGTTTCTCCATATTTTGTTCTGACATCATATAAGTTGTTTTCCCCTGATCTGACCCCCCTTCCTTCTCCTTTATCCAAGGAGAGAGCCACCTGCTCCTCTCTTCCATATAAAAAGGACAGTTCCACAAAATATGCACTATGTCTTCTATATTTCCAGAATTGCAAGGACAGAGCCTTAGGTGTATTGGAGTCTTATCCCATCTAACCTCCAATTTTTAGGGAGTGGTTGTTTTTAGAAGGAGTTTTAGATGTTTTAATATTTGTGTTCCATTGTTGTTTTAAATTATTTTTATTTTTTATGTTGTAAGCCACCATGCAATGCCATGGGCATGAGGCGGTGGCTAAGAAATATAAATAAATAAATAAAAATAAAAATCCCACTCTACTATAGTATATGTGTCTGGGCATATCTGTGAAAGCTGATGCTTCTTCAGAGCTACATAGATAAATTATGAAGTGGTTTCAAATTTAAATAGAGCAAGGAAGGACAGAAATCAATACAAATGCTATACAAATCTGGTTGTCAGCTCTTTTGTGTACAAGACTCACCAAAACTCTTTTAAAATTTATTTATTTATTTATTTATTTTAAGAAGAGGAAAAAATCAAGGAGCCAAAGTAATCAAGGAGCCATCTTGAAATCCAGGACCTGAAATAGCTAAATGGCTGCAGCAGTGTGTTTCGGGGAGGGTGGGGGGTTAGTTGGGTGTGTGTGAGGGATCCTGGCAACGGGGAGCCATCATGAGGCAGTTGGAAGCCACAAGTGGCAGGAACCAGAGAGCTAAGGAAGCTGTGAAAAACCAAGCCTCTCCTCTATCCTGCCCCAGCCCTCAGCAACATGGACCACCTGAACAAGCAACAAAAAGGGTGCTGCAGGGAATGCAACACAGCTGTATCTGGGCTTGTGGGGCCCCCTGGCTGTCCCACCATCCTCATATGCCCTTTGTAAACACCTGTCAGGGCCCTCCATTTGAGAAGTTTACTTTTACACTTGTTGGTTGCAATCACTAAGGCCATGTTTACACATACAGCTAAATTGGTTAAGTTAATCCTTAACTTGCTTTTAGTTTGGCATTGTTCACACACCAAGCAGTGGTAGTCAGGAGTGTGAGGTGTATTCCGGGGAAAAAAACAGGAGCAAATTATCCCCTTCACTTTCTCAGTAGAAATACCTTGTAATGTGAACCCTTTCTGTGTTTGAATGGGGAACACTGTACAAAAATTCCCAGGCTGCAGCACAAAGTGTCTCTCCTGCTGAGAAGTCTGTGGAATTAATCCTGGTATGCAAGGCATGAAGGGATAAGTATCAGTGTGTGTACTTTCATAACGTGACTACTTGGGTGCTGATGGCAATGGTACTAAATCAGTTTAGTAATGTAGTGTGACTGACGCTAAAATTACTTATGAAAATCTGATAATCGCTTCAGCTTTGGAAAATTGATTTAGTTTCGTACCTGTTAATGTGGTCTGAGGTGGGAAGACCATTGCTGCCTTCCTGAAGAACAATGCCCATTCTTTCATGGCTTGGGTGAAGAGCATTCCTCCATTTCTCTCACATCTCTTTTTCTTCTGTAGTGAAAAGTTTCCCAATCCTGTTGAAGTCAACACTATTGTCATCAAACATGAAGTTGAATGGAGCATCTCAACTACTAAATGATTGGGGAAACACAAATGTGACCGTAGTGTTCGTTAACCCACGTTAGCCTGGGACTCACCTGCTTGTTTGTTCTGTCACTGCCAGATGTTTGCCCGCATCTGCCTCAGAGTGGGTGGCTTTCTGATATGGGATATGTCAGCTGGAGAAGCTGGGTGACACCGCCTGGACTAAATCCTGCTTGCCCTATCAGGCTAAGCCAGCTAACATGTGCCCACCTGTGTGTTTGGTGTGCACAGCTCTGTTGTGAGGCAAGGTCTGTGAATCAGGCCAGAGGAGCAGGTTCGCTTGCCCTGCCAAAGTGCTGATGGGGAGGTCTGGAGGAGCACCCTCACTCAACCCACTGAGCAGATGATGGGGGCAGGGCTTAGAGGAGCACACTCACCTGGCCCACCAAACAGAGAATGGGGGGTGGGGGGCAGGGAGGCGCATGCTCACTTAACCCACCAAACAGTTGATTGAGGGGACCTGGAGGACGGTGCTCACCCAGTCCTCTGAACAGCTGATTGGGGGGGGAGGCTGGAGGAGCAGGGAGCCCATCAGCTATTCAGCAGGCCAGGCAAGCACGTTCCTCTGACACACACACCCCCATCAACTGATTGGTGCATGCACCTGACCTACCATCAGTTGTTTGGCAGGCCGAATGAGCCTCAACTGTTTGGTGGCAGATCTTCCTGGGGGCCTGATCCTGCTGAGCAGCAGTGGTCTGGGAGTACTGCCCTATGTTGACAGCTCCTCAGGCTGTCCTCCAAATGACATGGAGGGACCTGTTCCGGCAGCTCCCACACCTGGGTTATGGGAGGGAGGGCTGCTGGTGCGAACAGTCTTCCCTGCTGACCTGAGGAGTCGCGGCTTCAGTGACCTGCTCCGGGGCAGGCCAGGGAGATACATCACTGTCATCACATTTGTTTTTGCCTATTGTCTCTGGTTCATAGTGGCCTCCATAGCATTCTCCAATCAATGACACCATGTTTAAATTTAAACTGTTAATCTCCAAGTCAGCATTTGCTCAGAACTCTCTTTTTCCTCTGCCTCTGCTATATCTGATTATAACACATTAGGGGAAATTCAGACCCGAAATAAACTAGTTGTAACTCTCTTGAATTATACAAGAGCTGAAGTTGACTCATTGAAATGTAAGCTTTTCCTTATTTTTTAAAAACTGCTTTCTTAGAAGCATGGGGACCTTAAAAGCAACAGGAGAAAAGGACTCCTGCCTACTCACACTTCTGTCGTTCAATCATTAGATCATAGAGAAATGCCGTGCGCATGGTACATATGTGGAATACTAATAGCATTTCATTTTTCTGCAGCGAGCTGAAGAGTAAATGTCTTGTTAACTTATAGCCCCCACAAAGCACTGCTGCAGCTGTATGTTTTAGGAAGCTACAGTTTAACTTGTTAAGGTTCTCGGAGGAAAACAAGATCAATAACTATCACAGCAAGAGATACTTTATTGTCTGCAGGGTGCTGTAATCTAGCATCATGGATGGAGTGGTGGTGTGGGGGGGGGGGACCAATTCTCAGCTTGTCTTTGTGCAATTGAGCAGGCTGCTATTAAGCAAGTTAAACAACTTTTTTTCAGTAATTTAATGCCCAGATCATTAGGCACGAGTGTCACTTTGGAGCTGCATTTTCATGTTTAAGGCTACTTTTTAAACCTGTTATGTAAAATGTGCTTTTGGCTTTGATTTGTTTAGGGAGGCCTATTGCTTGTTTATACATAGACAATTCCTAAAACAATGACAACCTAAAGAGCTGAAAAAGAAAGGTACTGGTAGTCATGACCATCTAAACCTGTCGTTATTACTGTCTTCTTCTTCTTTTTAAAACCTAATTTAAGGCCATTTTCTACTACCTTTTTATTTTTATTGTTTTCTTTTAGCTTTCATGGTGTGGTTGAATTCTTCTGACGGAATAGAGTCTATAGTGTTACTGCTTATATTAATAACTATTGCAGTATATTGACCTTGCATTTCTATAATTTAATTAAGGGAGTTAGCAAGTAATTGTTTGCTTTTTTTTTCCATTTGGCAATTTATATTCAAATTGTTTGACATGCCATATTTAATAGCCCCTTCTATTTAGATACATTGAAAGCAATTTTCCTCATCCTCTGAATTTCATAACTTGTATCTTGGCATGAGATTGCTTTTATTATCTTATTTCTTTATATGCAGAACATTTGTGTAGCAAGACTGGCAAATAAGGAGTAGCGAATTGATTTATATTAAGTAAATATCCTCTTGTGCATTTGGAAAAAAGGAGAGAGAGAATATAAACAGACTAGCATTTTAAACAAGCTACAAGAAAGACCATAAGTTGACTCCACCAGAATAAGATGACATCCTGGAGAAACATAAATCCTCCACTCTTTGGATATTTTTAAACAAGCGTGGGGAATTCATAGGTTCAAAAAACTCCCTCGACCCCCCCCCCCCGCTGCACGAGGTAGGGGCCATGCTTTAAAACGAGCAGCGTGCTTGCACAACAATAATGGAGGGGAGGGGGGACCAGAGCATTGCACACTTTCCCCAGCTGCCCAGAAAAACAGCTAATGGGGGCAGGGGTCCTGGAGCAGCGTGAACACTCTCCCTGGCTACCCTGACATGTTTGTCATGGTGCAGACAATGCTTAAGTAGAAGAGAAAGAGGGGTATCTCAAAGGATAATACAATGTAAGACAAAGCATTGGTGAGTAACCTATGGGCTTGAGGGGAGCTAGGGAAAACCTTATGAAAGAGGTATGTTTTTCGAAGGGATTTGAAGATCAGGAGCAAGGAAACAGGACATGTGTTGGAGTTCCAGGTGTAGTCAGAAATATGGACAAAAGAGAAAAGATGATTTAGGAAACAGAAAAATCTTGGGCAGTTAAAGGTAAAAGCAGGTGATTCACTGGATGGGAACACAATGAGATATGAAGGCAGAAAGACTGAAAGGAGCGAGACCATGAAAATGAGGACAAGAAGTTTGTGCTGTATGTGAAAGTGGAGGATAAGCCAGTGGAGGGAGGCAAAGAGGGGTTTAACATGATCAAAGAAGCAGTGGGTGGCCTTGGCACTGCAGTGAATACAAGTGAAAGGGTCAAGGTGGGAGTGGGGAAGGACAGTAAAAGGGAGTTTGCAATAGTCAAGACAAGAGTTAGCTAAAGCATGGGCTTTAGTTTGGTAGAACAGGAAGAAAGGGCTGAATTTTAACCATGTTGTGTAGGGAGAGTGAATATGAGGTGCAATGAAGTTGGCGAAGTCAAAGATGAATCCCAGGCATTGTGTCTGGGGGGACAGGCTGGATGGTGACACCATCAACAGTGGAAGAAATTGAGAAGGGAAAAAATGGTTTAATGGGGAAGCTGAGCATCCCAGTCCTTGGCAAATTAAGCACGAGTTGCTGGTGAGATATCCAAGTGGAGATGTCAGGGAGCTAATTAGTGATGCAGCACTGAATGGACAGGGTGGGGATGGAGAGGTGATGTAAGGTGCATCAGCATACAGGTGATAGTGGAAGCTATGAGAGTCTACGTGTTTGCCTCAGGGGTGGAGTTAGAAGGGTCAAGGAAAGAGCCCGGGGAATTCTGACTCTTAGAGGATAGGAGATGGGACATGTACCAGCAAGGGAGACACTGAAGAACAGGTTACAGAGATTGGAGAAGAACTGATGGAGAACTACTCCCAGAAATGGAGGAGTGAAGAGAATCAAGGAGGAGGATGTGGTTGACTATGTCAACTGGGCAGAGTTGACAAGCTGTATGAGGATGGAGTAGAGGACCATTGGCATGGATATGAGGAGGTGGTTGGTGATTTTGGCAAAAGCAGTCTCAAAGCCTGGCCCCAAGCCTTTTGACATTTCGGCGAAACTGTAAGACCTGGCTGTTTGCCCAGGCCTTTGGGAGGGAGGGAGGGGGTGTGTGATTTTTTAATCCCCCACCTTTATATTTACCCATGATTATACGTTGCCCTGTTTTATATGTTTTATATTTGTATTTTATAGATTTTAAATTGTTTTTATTGTTGTAAACCGCCCCGAGCTGCATTGCAGGATGGGGCGGTATAAAAATCTATTAAATAATAAATAATAAATAATAATAACTGAGTGGAGAAGCTACACTGAAGGTGGTGAAGGAAGACAGGAAGTCAAGACAACAGTTGTAGACAGCTTGTTCAAGGAATTTGGAAGTGAAGGGATGAAACTAGGTGATAGAGGGAGATTGGACAGCAGGACTGAGATCTCACCAAAATCTTGGTGTGAGATCTCATGAGATTTCTCACAAAAAATATTGGGGCATCCAGGGATGTCCCGGGACATCCACTGCCTGACTTACCTTACTTCTGGGTTGCTGGTCTCCAATCTGGTGGCTATTCGCTACTCCCTGCTTCTGTACTACACTCCGCAGAAAGCCGAGCTTGCTCTCTGCAGGGGGCAGGGGGCTTAAGGGAAGTAGCGGGCCTTGTAGGGGGTTCATGTTGGATTACTTACCTTAGGGATCCAGTGCCGATGCATGGCCTCTTTCTGAGCATACTCCTTCCTTTCCAAAGATGGTGCCTGCAATCCAAAGCCCCATGTAGGCAGCTCATGGGTGCCTGATTCTTAAATAAGCATATTCCCTTAGTTCAGCAGCTGGCAGAAAGCAAAGCAAGCAGCTCACAGGTACTGCCTCTGCACAACTTCGTATCAGCTCCTTTCTCTGGTAATTCTAGTAAGATCCCTTTCCTCTTCCCCTCCTATACTAGATTATATTACTTAATATAATCCTATTTTATGGGATCAGTTTCAGTGGGTGTTGCCCGCTGATAGGGTAAATGTCCTTCGGGCAGCTAGAGCTACATGTTGTGAACTGGACCCATGCTGGTTCTGGCTGGTTAAGGTCAACCAGGAGACACTGGGGCAGTTGCTGGTGGGGGTGGTCAATGCCTCTCTTGGGGAGGGCAGAGTACTGAGCTGCCTCAAGGAGGCGGTGGTGAACCTCTGCTCAGAAAAACATCATTTGACATTGACTCTCTTGCCAGCTATCGGCCAGTCTCTAACCGTCCCTTTTTAGGGAAGGTTATTGAACGGGTGGTAGCTCAGAGGCTTCAGGGGCATATGGATCATGTCAGCTTTCTGGACCCCTCACAGTCCAGCTTTCATCCAGGTTTTGGCACCGAGACTGTGCTTGTGGCTTTGGTCAACAACATCCACTGCCAGTTGGATCAGGGCAGATCGACCCTTTTGATCCCGTTAGATCTGTCGGCTGCATTTGATACCATGAGATGTTGGTAACTCACTTATGGGACCAAGCCAGGGTTGGTGGAATTGTTCTTGAATAGTTCCATTCTTTTCTGTCCGGGAGAACTCAGCGGTGGGGCTGGGGGATTGCTTGTTTTATCCCCAGGACGTCATGTGTAGAGTCCCTCAAGGTTCTATTCTGTGCCCTCTCCTGTTCAATATGAAGCCTTTGGGCAAGGTCATGAGAGGGATCAAGGTATGATGTCATCAGTATGCTGATGACACCCAACATTACCTCTCATTTTCAGCTGACCCAGGCCCGGCAGTCTCAGTGCTTACACGGTGTTTAGCGGCTGTGGGGGACTGGATGAGGGTGACCCATCTAAAGATGAATCCTGACAATATGGTGGTGATGCCAATGGGAGGGGCTGAGGGAGTGGTGACCCCTACCATTAAATAAAATAAATAAATAAATAAATTTACAGTGATATAATTAAAATTAAAATTTTAAAAATGGAATTAGGTACAATTTATTATTTGCAGTGTCGTGCTCCCCCTCCCCCTCCTGCCACCTTGAAACAGTGTCCTCCCTCACTTGAAACACAGGGTATTTTCAAGCGTAATGCTACCACAGGTGGCCATGCTTACCCCGGCATGACCACCCATGGTGATGTCGTGTTTGTTCCAGCCCACCAGATGTTTGCTGCGGATGGGAACAAACATACCCCGGACTGTGGCAGGATTAACTCCTGGTTGTGCACTGGGCTCCCTGCCAGCGTACATCCTGGAGTTAGTCCTTCTACGATCTGGGGAAGTTATCCCCGGACCATGGTAGACTGGGCTGTCACACCTGATGGCCTACTCTATCTAACTCCGGCCAGTGGCCGAAGTTTTTCCGGGTGGGCACGGTGGCCTCATAGGCGGCCGCACCTGCCCATTAAGAAGGAGCCAGGCCGTGCTGAGCTGTACGGTGTGCAGGGCCATGAGGAACACATCCGCATGGCCCCTGCCCCCTCCCCTCTCATGTTTGTTCAGCGATTGGGACAGATTCTGTCTGTGGTGAGGGCTCTCACCCCAGACAGGATCAATGTGTGGTGCATAGTGCCATCACTTATGAAAATACCAACAGTGTTCTGGGCTTCCTTAAAAATAATATGGTCACTAGGGATGTGCAATACATATAGTTTAAATTAATTATAAAAATGAATGGAGCCCCATTCATTTTAATAATGAAGGTAATGAAAATGAATGAATAAATAAGTGACATTCGTTTGATTTCATTCATTTTTGTTTCTATTTTTTAAATTTAAAATATATATATTTTTATAATCACTGTGCATGCGCAAAATGGCCACCAGTGCCATTCTGCACACATGCACCCTTTTCCAAAAGTGTGTTGGTAGCATCGGCACCATTTTGGGAAAGGGTAACCTATGCGCATAACGGCTGCAATAGCCATTTTGCGCATGCACTATGATTTTTATTATTATTTTTAATAATCATTTTAAAAAATGAAAATGACAGAGTCCTTTACAAACCCCCCCCCCCCAAAGCGAAGAGGTTTTTGTAAAAGTAAACAAAATCAAATGATATGCCTTCTGCACACCCCTAATGGTCCCCCTAAGGTTTAATGAAGAGGGCAGAGAGAGGAAACAACAGTAAGCAGTCTCAGAGTGGGCATCAACATGGACCTTCGAGTCCCCAAAGATAAGGATGTGAATGATGTCCAGGAGGAAGACAGTAAGGCAGGTTTTGCAGTCAGTGAGGAGGGCGGAAGGAATAGTATGAAAGCTTCTATTTTAAACAAAGGAAAGTAAGCATACTGTTTTCTTTGATACTTCCTCAAGACTAGGGCGAACACCCCTCCTTCTATAAGACTTTATTAACTAGAAGGCATGCTGCAGGTCTGTCTGATTTCCCAGACTTTTGCTCTGGAGACAGTTGCAGCAGGGCTATTAGGTGGTCAGATATATGAAGTGGTTATTTTTCTGGCTGTATTTTGTGAGCTGGAATTGACTTGAAAGCAGAAGTTATTGCAAGCCTGCCTTTCAGAACTGTGGGACATCGGTTCTATTGACTTCAAATGGAGCTGTGGGTACTTGGCACGTCTACAACCAATTCGTATTCATTTGGATGTTTACTCTTTGGTGTGTGCAGTAAAAATACTGTAAAGCCATGCAAAAATTGGAACTTACATTTTAAAGTTCATTTGAAGAAACAGATAGTAAGCAAATCCCAGACAAAGCCGATATTAGAAAGGGGATTTCTCAAATCCAACTTACTACAGCAGTATATTGTTTAGTATAAAAATCAACCCATACCTCAGTAGTAATATGGGAATCAATCCTATTATTGTAGCATGCCAAACCTCTAGTTACCATGGACCAAAAGAACTTATTATCCCCCATTCAAATAGCATACTGTAACTTGTCCCAGTGGGAATTAATATATGCTCTCTTTTTCTCTTTAATCAGTTCCTTATATGCCCTCCTGTACTTCCTAATCTCATTTTCAAAATCTTTTCCAGTCCTTTTTAGAGCTTTACATTTCTGGAGTAAATCACGGTTCTGACTCATACGATCATCATCAAACCATGGGGCTCCTTTCTTAGACTCATTATACGAGCAAATTTTGACATCCTTAAAAAAAGAGGATTCAGTACTTCAATAACATGGTCTATTATATTTAGAATATCATCCGTAACTGTCATCTCCATAAACTGTGTTCTAAGAGCTAGCAGTGTTTGTTAATTATGGTGAGAGGGAATTTAGCATCTGACCTAACTAATTCTGATGCAAGTGAGCCATTCATTGGTTCCATTCCTAACTCAAGATGGCAAGGGGCATGGTCTCTTTCAATCTTATTCATGGCCCTGATATTCTTCACAGTATGCCAAAACCGGGGTTCAGTTAGAAAAAAAATCTATCACCCTAACTCCATGGTAAAGTTTGCCATGTGTTTGTGAAAGCACTCAAGTGAAAGACCTATTCCATGATGCCCCGTTGGCAAAGAAACACAGTCTGTTTCACCAAAAGTGAACTGAGTTATGATGGTTTGTGTGTACACTCAACAAAGCAGAAGATAGCGGAGCTTCAAATCCCGCACTTATCTAATTTACAAAATAAAATAAAATTTTAAAATGATAATGTTCTTTGTGACCCAAGTGAGATGGGAGGCAACTCTGCTTCAGAGACTGACATGGCACTCGCATAGTGGCATGACTGATGTTGGAGCTCAACTTTGATGTTGGAGCTCATAGTTCATCACACCTACAAAAGCAGGGCGGCTTGTATCAGAACCCACCAAGCACTTTGGGAATCATTCAGGTTAAAGGAAGCTACACAAATACACAGAACAAAAGCTTTCTTATCCTGATATTTTGGGGAACACTGGTGGCTGTAGAGAGTGGATCTGAAGACCCTGCAGGGCACTTGTTTCTCATTATGCTTTCTCCTCCTGCTTCATCACCTACACTCCCTGGGTCCACTGCTTCTGAAGTAGGGATACAGTAACTCTCCTTTGTTTTTGTTATTTTGTTTTCATTATTAAAATGTCATTCATTTTAGTTATATTTAGTTAGTCTTTGTTTTGCTTTCGTTTTTACTTTCATTTTTAATTTTCATTGGTTTCAATAAAAATAAAAAAAAACCATATTTGGCTGTATCTTTTTTTATTTTCATCCTATTTGGATGAAAGATGGGGTGCAAACAGACATGATGTTAACCACCCTTTAACCACCCTTGGTGGTTATTTATGCATGTTGCAGGGCTGTATTGGTACCCTATGCAGCCCTGCAACATGCATAAATAACCACCAAGGGTGGTTAAAGGGTGGTTAGCATCATGTCTGTTTTCACCCATGGTTAGATAGTATCCCCCATGGNTTAACCACGCTTGGTGGTTATTTATGCATGTTGCAGGGCTTCTCTTCCACCCTATGCAGCCCTGCAACATGCATAAATAACCACCAAGGGTGGTTAAAGGGTGGTTAGCATCATGTCTGTTTTCACCCATGGTTAGATAGTATCCCCCATGGGGATCATTATGTGTGCTAAATTTTGTAATTATTGGATAAATTGATCCAATTTTATAAGCAGTTATGTGTTATTTTATGAAAATCTGTACATATTTCTGGCTGTATCTTCTTTATCTCACATACAATTTGGATTACATTGGGTCAGAGTATTCCCCTCCCCAAGTTTACTATCTCTGTAAAATTTCAGAAGGATTGGATAAAGGGTCCTGATGTTATAAACAATTTACTTTTAAATGTATTTCTGGCTTTAACATCTTTGTATTCTAGTCAATTTACATGGAAGTTGACAGGATTGTATCACAGACCTTCAGAAAAATATCTACCAAATATCCGAAATATTTGATAAATGGTCCCAATGTTATAATCCTGCACACAATCTGCAGGGATGCCTATGTCAGGGATATCCTTATGTTTGTCACTGTGGTACAAGATGTGTTTGTGATGCTAGTTGGCCAACAGAAATGTCACACATATATCATTCTGTTCTGTGACAACCCCAATACCTCTCCCTCACTTGTTACTTGGAAGTTGGAAGCATCTGCTTAGGAAAGAGACAATAAGGGACTCTCTAATGTCCTTTGTCACAGTGCTTCAGGATGTAATTGTGATGATAATTGGCCAGCCTCGATCTGTGAACCGTGTCTCCTGATTTCACGGATGCTGTCCCTCTGCCTTGCTGTCTGAAGTCCCAGTTATGTCCCTTCCATGCCCACCTCAGATATACCCAGGATTGATCTTGGAAATCTGGAAGCATGCACTAAGTGAGACCCATCACATCTCTGTCCCAGCCAGGGTGTCTTTTAAATGTCAAGCCAATTGACCAGAAGAGATATCTCTCTCATCTCTGCTGTTTGGCACAGGCTTGTCTGTGCAGGCACCCTGGGTGTGCGTGGGTGTTCATCAACTTGCAGGGAATGCCCCGGGAGGGGGAAGGAGGATGTGGGGCTCTTGCATGAACTCTAGCGTGCACACATAAAATGCCTGCCAGCAAAGTCTTGTAAAACACTCTGACCAAAGCCAGAGTTTAACAAAGACAAAGAGCAGGCCCAAAGAAAGGCAGCTGATATCTATCTACCCTCTGTGTCCACCTTGAAAACCACCACTGATTGGTCCTGTAAAGGTGGAAGCATGTAATAGCCAGTGAATCTGTCTGTCTGTCTGTTGGGATGCTACCCCTCCCTTCTACACCCCCCTCCTCCCTGACATACTTGTCTCTGAATGGCACTGCATGTGCTATTTACCTGAATAATGAAAGTCTTCAAGAGGAAAACTTCAATTGCTTATACAATTTGGACCTTTTATCAAATCTTCCTAGGATTTGATTCCTAGAGATGATCCTGAAGATATATAAAATGCAACCCTTCCAAATTTCATGTAAAATGGATGGAAAATAAAATGTTACAGCCAGAAACGCATTTACAAGTAAATTGTTTATAACATCAGGATCCTTTATCCAATCTTTATTAAATTTTGCAGACATAGTAACCTTGAGGAGGGGTATAACCTAGCCAATATTTATGCACGTTGGATGGAAGACAAATCTGGAGCCAGGAATGAGTACTTGGCTTTTCTTAAAATCACAAAATGTAGTTGCGTATAAAATTGGTTCCCTTTACCCAATCAATTTGAAATTTAGTACACATAATGACATCTGTGGGGAGTACAATCTCCCCATGTTTTATCAAATTAAAATAAGAAACAAAGAGTTTATATCCAAAAAGGTGTTTTCCTATTAACTCATAATAACAAAATGAAATCTTTTGCTCATTTGTTCTTCTTTTGTTTTCACTATTCAGTATCAGAAATGAATGAGCCCTCTTTAATTTTTGTTATTATAATAATGAAAATGAAATGCACACCCCTAAGCAGTGATTTAGGGAAGGTAGAGATGAGGCAGGAAATGAAGCAGTAGCATTGTTATCCTGTCCTGCTACCCCTGTCCCTACACACACCCTACAACTACCTGAGCTAATTTTTTCACTTCATATTGAAGACACTCAGTTCCTTCTGATGAGAGAGACTTAGACAATGTGTTCTCTGTTGTCTAATATCATTATGCATATATCCAAGTGAGAGTTACAGATATTTCTCTTCTCTTTATTCAATTTGAAATTTCAGAGTAGGGCCATTTAAAATTTAGTTTTGACACATTCACCTCCAAACACTAAAATACTAAAGTTAGGGGATGACAGGTGTCTGTTTATGAATGTGTCTGTAATGAGAAAATGATATGAGTTTGGTTTGGGGAACCAGGATTATGCATGGCTAAATGAGAAGTTAGCATATTCAATAGAAATCACCAATGACCCAAGTACAGTGGCATTGATTCTATTCTATCTAGCTTGTCAGTTTCTACAAAGACTTTGGCAGAACCCCTGATTGCATTTAAGGCTTATTTGTGCTTAGGCAGGTCTTCAGTTGTGTGCTTAACAACCACCTGGATGGTAGATAATTTGTTGGATGACTTCTTGTTGCTTAATAGGAAGCAGAATGGTGAAGCAGCAGAATTTCCTGATAGGAAAAAAGAGATGCACAACGAAAGCCAGTTCCTAAGCTGCTAAAGACAACTGCATATTGGACATCAAGGGGTTTCTTTGGAGGGGGGGGGGGGTGGAGTTTTGCATTTTGGCAAATTAAGAAGGACAGATTAGACAGACTGTCATTTACCTAGGTAAGAGCTTAAACATAGAAGCAATTCTTGGCTCTGGCAAAAAAACCAACAACAATTCTGCAGGGAAATGTCCAGAAGCACTTGAAAATGGTAAGATGTTGCTTTGGGATAAAAGTGATAGACACTGCTTAGCAGAAAATCTTAAAATAAATCAGATGGTTCATGGGAATAACACATTTCTGGCTAATGATGATGCCAAGTAGGCATCATTTTCTTGGCTCATGACTTCTTCCCAATCCTCTCTCAGCTCTGGGATACCAGCCTTGATCTCTTGCATTTTAAAAAATGTATTATCTCACCCAACCCTAGCCCAAAGGCTGAGAGTAGGTTACAATGCAGGAAATCCTAGGTATTAAAGACACATAAACAAATCCAGTTAAAATAACCTCCCAAAACCCTATTCCTGTCTGCCAAATTTCAAGCCAATTTTAAAAAAAAGTTAATTGCCTCCAGGAGATGAGCAGACTCATTCTTCTATGGACCTTAGATGAACCTCCAGAGGGAGGGAGTTCCATAGTTGTGGGGCAATGATTGACAACATCTCTCTGGGTGAAATTGATATGTAGATGGTACATGCAAGAGGGTGCTCTGGGGTGCCCTCAGAGGATGTAAGGGGACATGAGGGAAGAGGCAGTATTTAAGGTATGCACATGACAAGAGTTGAAACAATGGGTACTTTCAGACATGACGCTAACCACCCTTTAACCACTCTTGGTGGTTATTTATGCATGTTGCAGGGCTGCATAGGGAACCAATACAGCCCTGCAACATGCATAATTGACCACCAAGGGTGGTTAAAGGGTGGTTAGCGTCATGTCTGTTTTCACCCAATGATTCACAGAAAATTCCATATCCAATGGATTTATCTGCTTTGACTGGAGTGAGACAACGATGATACAAACCACTAAGTGTGTCTTAAGACATAACACGTTCAGTGTTGTGTAACACAATGTCCTGCCATTACAGTGTTTAGACATGTCCTCAACACAGTGTTCACCCCAAACACTGGAAGTAAACAACTGCCTGGTCTTGAAAGTTTAATCAGTGTTTGGTGTGAACACTGTATTGAACGTATGTCTAAACTCTATAACGGTAGGATACTGTGGGTGTTTTCAGACATGCCAGGGCACCCATTAGCCCCGCAATGGAATCGCATATTGATTCCCCTCTGGAATCAGAATGGCCCATCAACAGATGTGCTGGCTGATTCCGGAGGGGGATCGGGGGAGGGGGCGGGACTGCATGGCACAACGTGTGGCCGCACAGCCCTACCCCCCCCACGCTCCTGAGGCCACCCGCCTTCTCAGAGATGGGCGGGCGCAGCGACCAATGTGGCTGCAGAGCCTGCCCACCCCCCGTGGTATTGTCCACGGCCCGGAATCAGCAGACATGACATTACCACAGTGAACCACAGTGAATCCCACCGTGGTTGATGATGGTGGTGTAACGTCTGATGGGATGAAAAGTGATTCCTGCCGGGTGTTCACCCCCGGCGGGAATCGCTTTGACCATGCTTTCGGAGATCCGGGTGGCCGGACCTCTGAAAGTATGGTAAAAGCGATTCCCGCCAGGGATGAACATCTGGCGGAAATCACTTTTCATCTCAACAGAAGTTACGCCACCACAGTCCCCACAGGGGGATTTGCTGTTGTTCACCGTGGTGGTGTAACATCTGAAATCACCCTGTGTTATAGAACACTGAACAGTGTTATGTCTAAAGACACCCTAATTGTATATTCTGCTATTTACCACAATCCCAGGGAGGGAAGGGTATGACCTGCTTGAGAAGGTTATAGTTATGGGGCGAGGTGGTGAATAGATTTTCATGGGGGAGTGAGGTGGGAATAGAGTGGAGTCAGCCACAATCTCTCTGTGATTCGGGGAATGGATTTGGAAGAAACAGAGAGAGGGGTCAAGAGAATGTCAGGAATTTGGAAACATTGTGAAGAAGATAGGCCAGTGGTTTCCAAGCTCCGGAGCCTTAGCCTGTCATTGAAACCCATCCAGAGGGCTGCAAATGACCCAAGAGATAGTAGGGGAGCCATGTGGGAGCTAAACCAGGGCTTGCCGTGGAGTTGCTGAGGATGAAGAGGTGTGGAGTGGCCATAGCAGCTAGACCAGGACTTCTCACCACTGCCTCAGAGCTGCACTTACACAGAAAACCACCCTGAATGAAGTAAGAGCCTGGATAAATCTGCTTGGACTTTTTTCTTTGTTGGCTGTCGGCTTTTATTTTGTGTATGTTGCTTATATGTGGTTGGGAATTCATTAAAAAAGAGTGAGAGCTCTCAACTTCTATTGTAATGGACAACCTGTGTGTTCTTTTGAGGGCTAGCTCCTGTAGTGACTCATTATGGGGGGAAACAGTACCCATTGCACCCCCATTTGGAGAGGAGACTGATTTTGTGACTCCAGACAGCAACAAAGGCATGCAAAGAACATAAAATACTGTGGGATGATATGATCCCATTTTCAGATGGTGCAATCCCATTCTGGGATCCCATCCAAGGGTTCAGGAACCTCTGAAAGGTGGCAGTTTTAGTGAGTGCAGGAAACTAATAATTCTTTGGTTGCTGAAATGTCTGACAAGGGAAAAGTGTGTTGTGATTTTACAGAGGATTTGTGGGGTGTATTCTCTTTTATTCTTATTGCCAGGAGCAGGCAGGTAGGCAATTAGCAATTATACTGCATGTGGCCTTAGGTGACTATCAGAAAGTTATAAAGGAATTAGAGTCAGGGAGCAGAGGGTCTCTTTGATCAAGCAATGCTCAAACTTACACAGGAAAATCTTAGGGGAATTAAGGCTGATCTATCATTTGCCGTATCCAAAGGGCAAGTCAGTAAATGATTAAATTAATCTGATACACTGCTCAGTTTCTTATGCATCTGATCATCTGATCAAGCTGTCAAGCTTGCTAGGTTGTGTGACAGGGGAGGCCAGTGGCAAAAGAGAGAGCCTCAGAAACTGCCTTTCAGTTCTCACTTCTTTTTGCAGACAGACGGTATTCATTTGTTAGAGGTTAAGTACAGAGGATGTATTCTACTCTTTTTCTTGATTGTTGTTCTCTTTTTATTTTACTGTGAAAACTCAAAATGTATGGATATCTCATTGTACTTAGAAGCTGAAGTTTGCATGCATGGAAGAAAGAATGCTGATGAGTCAAATTCTATCCTTTATGGTAAGCTATTATTTACTTGCAATTGGATACAAAACAAAGTGCTTCAAAGAAGGAAATGTATAGAAGAGACCATAAAGTCCTATCAGTGTTAAGGACATTAGTACTATTAATTTAGACACTAACACCACTTTTACATGAGGCGCTTAGAAGTGCCTCCAGAGCCCCGTATTCAAGAGGAAAACCGTGTGCTACCGGAAGTGACGTGCCACCTGTTCTCTTCAGTGATAGTGACAGTGGCAATGGCTGCAGACCCAGGGCTTTCAAAAACGCGCATTCTATAGGTCTCAATTTTCAGGTCTACAGAACGTGCCTCTTTGAAAGCCCTGCATCTGCAGCCACTGCCGCTGAAGAGAATGGGTGGCACATCACTTCCATTAGTGCAGGGACCATGTAAACGCTCCCCACATGACTTCCTCTTTCATACAGAGCTGCAGAGGCACTTCTAAGTGCCTTGTGTAAAAGTGGCCTGAGTCAGCCAAAGGGAGCGTATATGGAAGTTGAGCTGCAGTGGTGGTTGGTCATTAGGGGAAGGTAGGACTAAGTCCCCGCCAGAAATCAGTAAAAATAAAATAAAATTAAGACTCTATGTATGTATTTTCATGTGGCTGTGCTTAGTAATACGCAAACACATGGGAATAGCAGCAGCAGCAGCAATTTGGTTGAAGTAGCAGCAGGTTTACCTGCTGACATCGTCTAGTAAAACTCCTTGGGTCTATTTGACATTTGCCAGATTGTCAGGCATTTTCATGCTTGGAGAGGAAAGGAGAAGTTCCTTTTTCCAGGCACCTAGGAAGATGAAGAATCTTGGGATGAGCCTCCCACCCCCGCAAGAAGTGGTATCAGAGTACACCAGTAGGTGGCTCTGCTGTTACTTTAGCTATCTGTTGAAGCTACTGCTGCTATCTCCATTTGGGTTCCACACCTGGTGGGATTTCTCTCCTCACTGGGGGTGGATGTCATCTTCTCTTCTTCCATAACAGCTTGTGCTGTTCCTCCCATACACTTGCCAGCCTCAGACTGTGCTCTTGTACTGCCAAGGAGAGGCTTCCTTCCTTTGGAAGCACCAGCTTTAGGCATCCTGGAGAGTAGGGGGGTGCACCAGGAACCCATTTCTGAATTCATAATTTTATATTTTTTTCATAATTATTTCATTTTGGAATTCATAATTTTATTATATAATTTCATTTTCATTTTTGAATTTTGTTTCCTCTCCTCCCCTCCCCCCATTGATTTCTATGCGGAAAACAGATTTCTGGCTTTAACATCTTCATGTTTTATCTAATTTGCTTGACATTTGGACTTATGGTACCCCCACCCTCCCATCCAGGAGATGATCCCTGCTAACTTCCATAAGAAATGGATAAAGGGTTACAATTCTGCAAGAAGTGGCATTTCCTGTTTTTAATCCACACATTTCTAGCTGTAACATCTTTGTTTTCCATACAATTTGGGCGACATTTTAACTCATTATATCCATCCTGAAATGGATCAGCCCTGCCAACTGTCAGGAAGATTGGATAAAAGGTACTTTAACAGAAGTCTGTTGAGGCTCCCACCAAGTACCCCAAATGTGGCACTAAGAAGAGAGACAGGTAGAGTCTCATTGGCGCAACTAATATGGCATGTAGCTTTGAACTATTGGCTCAGACTATCTTTTCTTAATCCAGAAGGTCTTTTGTCATTAATTTTTTTCCTGATAGCACTACAAACAGATGGTTACTCAAAGTACAGGAAAAAGTACAGGATAAGATACATCAAATGGGGTGAGGTGTGCATGTCGTTTTCATTATTACAATAACAATAATGACAATTGTTTTTGTTATCATTATTGCAATAATGAAAATGACAATCGAGAATAACAACAACAAAAATGAAAATGATAGTGTCGTTATCATGGTTGTTATTATTAGTGACACAGTTGCAGTTTTGTTTTGGATGGAAATAAAGAGCGGAGGAGGGAGCAGACATTTCAGAGCCCTAAAGAGGCTTGAACTCTTGAACTGTGCCTGTGTTGGGAGGGGCGATCAGCTCAGCAGTATCTGACGGATGTATCGCTGGCCAATGAGCAGAACAAGCAGGCCCCAGCAGTCTCATGGTACCCTGTGATTGCTCAATGCCTGCTGCCTCCCACAACCAATCAGGGGGGCTCTGGGGGAGGGCACTGCAATCCTTTATAATGGGGGGGGCATTTTTTCCCTCTCTCTTCTGTGAGAGCTCTGCTTGTCAGATTGTGTTTTACACAACTGGTGCTTGCACACAAAAAATCCTCCCTAGCCCTCATTATTTACCAATTCCTTTCCTTCCTCATATATCCTACCTTTGTGTACATATATGGACAGATTAGATATTATACAGGTATTTAGTAGGAGTGGGACACCGGGGAGAATACCGGATACCGGATGTACCAGTATCTGATCTCCCTGGTACCGGAACTACCTGTACCAGCATACCGGATTTTTAACATTGGCCACGGTACCAGATTTTTTACATTGCGGCTATTGACTTCAATGGACACAATGTAAAAAATCTGGTACCGTGGCCAATGTTAAAAATCCGGTATGCCGGAACAGGTAAATATCAGATTTATCGGATTAAGCCGATACACCCAAATACCGGCAATATTGGATCTCGGGAGAACTGCAATTCCCACCCCTAGTGATAGTCTTTTCTATTATATATATTAGGATTATAGGATTGTAGGATAGATTAGGTTTTGGTTAGGTTTTGTGCATATATATTTAAATCATGCAGTACTTCTTTGACTGTGTGTTCAATTGTGTGTACAATGAGAAAGGGAAGGACTACTAGTTCAGCCTCTGGAGCAGGTGGTCTCTTCTCTATTTACACCCAATCGCTAGGCAAACTCATTGCCTCCCATAGTTTCCAATACGACCTATATGCTGATGACACTCAACTCTGTCTTGCCACTCCTTCCCTCTCCCCCTCTGTTCAAGCTCGTCTCACCAAGTGTCTCTCCGATATCTCCACCTGGATGTCTCAACGCCAACTCAAACTAAACATGGTGAAAACTGAACCCTTGATCTTCCCTCCCAATCCTTTCTCTCCCTCTCCCGTCAATTACCAATTACTTCATCCTCCCTGTCCCCCAAGCCCGTAGCTTGGGCTTCATCTTCGACTCGAACCTCACCTTCAAAACCTACATTGACTCTGTTGCTAAATCCTGCCGCTTCTTCCTTCACAACATTGCCAAGGTCCACCCTTTTCTGTCTGTCTCCTCTGCCAAAACTCTAATCCATGCCCTAGGCATATCACACCTCGATTATTGTAACCTCCTCCTTGCTGGCCTTCCCCACTCTCACCTTTCTTCCCTTATCTCTGTTCAAAACTCTACTGCCAGGATCATCCACCTAGCCCATCGCTTTGATCACGTACAGCCTCTCCTCTCCAATCTCCACTGGCTCCCTCTTCCTGAGAGCATTCTGCACAAGCTCCTCATCTTCACCTACAAAGCCCTTCACAACCTCGCTCCCCCCACCTCTCTTCCCTTATCTCCCTCCGAACCCCTGTCCAAGCACTCCTCTTCTATCCCATCCCTCACCCTCCCATGCCTCCCCTGCTCCCCCAACCACCTTCGTCCCTTCTCCCTCGCTGCCCTGCATACCTGGAACTCCATCCCTACCCTCGTCCACCTTGCCCCCACCCTCCACATCTTCAAGTCCCTCCTCAAAACCCACCTCTTCCGCTCCTCCCTCCCTAACTCCTGCTAATCATCCCCACCCAGGATTACCCCCACTTGTTACCTGTAAAATCCCAACTTACTGCAACCAGGCCAAGAGCATGTACCTGAGTTCTTGTATCCTCATGAATGTTGCATCCCTTGTCTGTCCCTCTGTTCCCCCTTCCCTGTCTCCCCTCCTCCTGTCTTTAGATTGTAAGCTCTCAGGCAGGGGCCGTATCTATCTTATTCTTTGTAAAACTCCAGGTACATCACTGGCACTATATAAATGCGTATAATAATAATAATAATTAATTAATTAATAAAATATAATGAATAATAGAGGACGAGACTGTGGAGATGCATGTGGGGGAGTTGACAAGCCTTCTGCCACTGCTGGCAGCCCACCACCCAAGCTGAAGAGACCTGATTTTTTCCCCTGAAGGCAGCAACTCTTATCAGGGGAACAGGCTGCAGCAGAGATTTCCGGAGTGGCATCTAGTGTGGAAGACAGGGAGCCCGAGCCTTCCATTAGTAGCAGTGGCACTAGAGGAGGGAGCCAAGGGCAAGGAGTGTGTGTGGCAAGGGGCACTACACCCCCCTCCTGAAGCACCAGCAGCAGCAGCTGGCACTGCCAGCAATGATTTTTCCCTTGGTGCAGCAGCAGATATTAGTATGGGGCGTTGCAGCAATGATGGTGATGTGGGTGCTGTTGCAGAGAGTGGTGCAGGGGCAGCCACCTCTCCTGGGCAAGCTTCTCCCTCTGGCACACCCTCTCAGGGATTTTGAAGATTTGGGGGAGGATGTATTTGAGAGCATCCTTCCCCACCTTGGCAGCAGCAGCCCAGCTTCATCAAGCAGCAGCAGGGTATCCTCTCCTCCCATGCTGTAAGGTGGAAGCAACAGCAGCTTCAGCTTCAGGTGGTGTCGTGGAGTTGGGCAGCAATGAGGGGAGTGAGGAAGAGGTGTAGGAGACTTCTGTTGATGCTGATTCCCCTGTGGCCACATTGGGAACAAAGGCAGCAGTCCCCATCCTTGAAGTGATCCCAGGTGACAGCAGCCAGGTGTCCTGCCTTCACTGTGGGAAGGTAGTGTGCCATGGGAATAAGAGGGGGAATTTAAGTAATAATGGCATGAATTCCCACATGAGGACCTGACATAGGGCTTTGCTGCTGCAAGAAACATTAGAGAGTGTGGGCAGGAGTGGGTTCGCTGATGCAGCAAGCCCAAGCAGCAGCAGATCTTCCTCCTCTGGTCATGGCAAGGGGAAGGAGGGACAGCAGCAGCAGATCCCATCTTGAACCCTCTGTCAGCAGCAGCAGCAGCAGCAGCAACAGCAGCAGCAGGAGCAGGTCACAATGGAGGATCTCAGGTTTGAGTAGTTGGGGTGTGGTGGAGTGCGTCATCCAGTGGCAATCAAGATCACAAGGTGAGTGGGGGAGATGATTGCCCTGGATGACCAGCCATTTAACATTGGTGAGGACCAGGGATTCTGCTGGTGCTGTTGGCACCCCATTACCAACTTCTCACACACCACATACAGCAGGCAGGTCATGCCCTTCCTGTACCAGGCAGCCATGGAGTGGGTGAGGGAGCAACTGCCCAGGGAAGGTGGGGCTGTTGTGCATTTCACCACAGATATTTGAAGCAGTCAAAATACACAGTATGCCTACCTGGCCCTGACTGATCACTGGTGGCAGCTGCAGGTGGCAGGAGGAGGAGCAGCAGGCAGCAGGGGCGAGGGGGCAGGGTACAGGTGGGCCCTGATTCACACCCACATCTTTGATGAAAGCCACACTGCTATCAACATAAGGGGAGCCTTGGACATCATGGGGGAGGGGTGGCTAAGGGAGGAAGCCCCATTCATCAGGGGGTTCGTGGTAACTGATAATGTTGTGAACATGAAGGACGGTGGGTTTCAGCACATCCCCTGCATTGCCCACACCTTTCACCTGGTGGTGAGGGATGCCCTGGGCCTGGAGGAGTAGGCAGAAGAGTGCAGCAGCATCCCCATTACCCTGTTAATTGAGAAGGGCAGGAAAATTACAGGGTACTTAACAAGAGCGTGAAGGGTGGTCACCTCTTGAGGGAGAAACAGGTGGAGCTGGGGGTGCAGAAGCAGTGTCTCATTCAGGATGTCAGCACCAGGTGGAACTCCACCTATAGCATGATGGAGCGTCTGGTGGAACAGAGGCAGGTCCTGCACGAGGTAGCCTTAGAGGGGGAGGTTGGGGTGGAAAGACCACTTGGGCGGGATGAGTGGACAATGATGGCCCAAGCCATGCTCGTCTTTAAGCCCTTTAAGGATGTGACAGAGAGCCTGAGTGCGATGACAGCCACCCTGAACCACGTAAACTCTCTGGTTTGAAGTCTCATCAGGAGGATGGAAGGCGTCCTGAGGGACCTGGATGGGTGGGGGAGGAGTGGAAGCTTTTACTAGAGGTGGTGGCCCTGGTACAAAAGTTGCAAGCGGGATTGAGCAGGTGTTTTGACCCTCTCATTCACAAGAAGGTATACATACTCTCCATCATTCTGGGCCCCAGGATGAAGGTAAGCATGGCAGCTTGCATGGAAGACTTCACCCTGAGGAAGCATGCTCTAGTAGAGAGGGTTATACAGCGGCAGCAGCAGGGCAGCCAGGAGGGGCAAAGCAGCAGAGTACTCCCAGGGGTAATAGCAGCAGCAGCAGCAGCAACTCCTCAGCTATCAGCTGCACCGAGTGGACCACCCCAGGGCAGACAGCATGGGCACATGCAATTGGGGAGGAGGTTGGCAGTAGCAGGAGGCAGAGGGAGCAGGAGCCTGACACTGCAGAGCGGGCAGTGGCAAAATATCTCAAGGAGCTGGTAGGGGATAACAGCAGTGATCCCCTTCTGTACTGGGCAGAGAAGGGGAAAATATGGCAGGCTCATACCAGGGTGGCACAGGAACTACTGTCCTGCCCACCAACCAGAGTGCCCAGAAAATGGGTATTTTTGGTGGCAGGGGACATCATGAGTCCCCACCATTCGAGGCTGAGTGCTGGGTTGGTGGAGCAGGTCCTGTTTCTGAAGGTCAACCTGCTGCTGCTGGGTTTCCCTGACCTGGCCATGGACCTATAGTGAGGGCAGGAGCACACTTCAGAGAGAGAGAGAGAGAGAGAGAGAGAGAGAGAGAGAGTCTCTCCACTATTAGAACGAGAGACAGAAAGGCTCCCCGCTGCTAAAATGAGAGACAGAGAACCTCCCCACTGCTAGAATGAGAGACAGAGAGGGATTGGGGAGAGAGACAGAAAGAGAGAGAGATGCATCCTGCTAGGGATGGGAGAACAGAATGTGGTTCGTATGTTCAGTTGTTTGGTTCTAAACCCGAGTTTGGGTTTGATGGTTCGGTTCAGCCGAGTTCGGTTTGGCCGAACATACAAAAATAGTGAAACCGAAACCGAAACAAAATTGAAACCAAAACCAAATGTTTGGTCCTGGAAAGACGTTTTTCCCGCCTCCAAACTCATCCGAACATGACAGAACTATTTGGTCATTTGAGAGTTCGGTTCAGACGTTCGGTTCGGATGTCTGAACAGACTGAGTCCGGTCCAAACTCCGAACATCCGAACCGCGTTTGTCCATCCCTACATCCTGCTCAAGCTGCCCCCTGCCAGAACCAGAGAGAGAGCTCATCTCATCTGAGTTCATGCTCAGTGCTCACATCCAACAACAAAGCCACCAGAATAAGGTGGAAACATATGTGCCTGTGTGCCTGCCTCCCTGCACCACCACCTATCGCAATGATTGAATTAAGTGTGCCCAATCACACACTAATTCTCTCTCTCTTTCTCCTATGCCCTGCTCTCCATGGGGAAATCAATCGGGGGCTTCCCAAAGCTCCCCTCTCTGATACTCCACCATTCGGGGGCTTCCAAATGATTACTACCAACAGTAAGTGAAATTAGTATCCAAGTATCATATGTCACCTCAGCTTCTCAAGGCATTCCCCCCCCCCCCATAGGGCAATCTATTTTGACCTGAAGAAGACATCCCGCCACTCAGGGGTTTCCCAAGGATTCCCCCCATGGGACAATCTCTATGCAACCTGATAATGACGCCCTGCTGCTCGCGGGGAGGGGGACTTCTGAATGACTGCCAGTGCTGTCAGAGATCCTCTCTCTCTCTCTCTCTTTGACACCCCCACACAGAAACATGCCCTGATGCTTCTGCTGCCCCTACTCATGCCAAGCTGATACCTGCCCGACTGTCTGCTCCTCCGATGCCACCCACCACCTCCTGCTGCCAGAGAGTCTCTCTCTCTCTCTCTGGCACCCCCACATAGAAAAATGCCTGGTGCTGCCATCCCCGCTCATGCAAAGCTGCCACCAGCCCAACTGCCTTCTCCTCTGATGCCACCTGCTGCCACCACCTACTGCAAGATAATCTCTCTCTCTCTCTCTCTCTCTCTCTCTTTGGCACCCCCAAACAGGAACATGCCTGACCCCTGGCTGCTCCAACTATGGTGCTATCTGCAAACAGATATAAGCTACCATTCTAGTTCCAAGAACCATCATCAAGGTTCTGGGGTAGTTATTCTAGTCACAGGGTGCTGTCATTACACTGCATTCTGAAGCAGCCACTCCAGTCCCAGGAACCGTCATCAACTTCTCAAGCTCCTCTAGTATAGAAGGCACCTCCAGCTGCCAGAGAGCCTCTTTCTCTCTCTGACACCCCCTCGTAGAAACATGCCCTGCTGCTGCTGCTGCTGCTGCTTTCACTGCTGCTTCTACAAAGCTGCCACTTACCTGCCTAGTGCCCACTCCTCCGATGCCACCCACTGCCACCTACTTCCAGAGAGCCTCTCTCTCTCTCTCTGGAACCCCCACACAGTTCCATCTAACTATTTCTAGGACTATGAGACAATTCTATGTGGGGATGGAAGTGCCTGCGCCATGGTGAGAATAACAAGAGCCAGTGCGAAGAACCTTGTTTACAAGGTAGAAACCTGCTGCTTGTGCCTAACTGCCCTGTCCACCATAGCATGCCTGATGGCCTTGAGCTCCGCACTAGGATACAAATCGCCCTTCCCTTCAGAATGATAGTTCCTTCCTACCTTCTCTAGGACTATTAGACAATTCCATGTGGGGATGGAAGTGCGGGAGACGTGGTGAGAATGATTACAACCAGCACGAAGAACCCTATTTATGAGGTAGCAACCTGCTGCTCATGAGAAAGAGAGAGAGGCTCCCAACTGCTAGAATGAGAGAGCTGTGCTCTTGCTCAATGCCCACGTCCATCAGCAAACCCACCAGAATGAGATGGAAATAATACACAACATAGTTATGTGCCTGCCTGTGTGCCTGCCTGCACCTGCTACCACCTATCACAATGATTGGATAAAGTGTGCCTAATCATGCACTAATTCTAGGGACATCGTTCAACTCCCATGGACTGTCATTCAACTGCATCCAGAAGCAGCCACGCCAGTCCCAGGAACCATCATCTGGGTTCTGGGGCCATCATTCATTCACATGCTGAAGCCGACAGGTTGTGGCACAGAGCGAGTTTACAAGCCTATGCCGTTTCTATGCAGAGAGCAAAGAAAGAGTTCTTTGCTGCCCTTATAGCGTCAGCTAAATCCCATCCAGTAGACCTGTTCCTGGTGGTGCGGGGGCTTGGAGTGGAGTCGTCTAGTGCCCGCTGTGACTTGTTTGTGAACTATTTTGCTAATAAAATCACTTGGATTCACCATGGTTTTGATGCTGCATTTTCTGCAGTAGGGCAATTGGAGGTTATGGAGACCCCACCTTGTCCTTGTTTATGGGATCAGTTTCAGTTGGTGGTCCCTGCCGATGCAGGGGATGTTCTTGGGGCTGTCAGGGCCACCTGTTGTGAACTGGACCTTTTCCCATCCTGGCTAGTAAAGGCCTGCCGGGAGACAATGGGACTGTTGCTGGCAGTGGTGGTCAATGCCTCCCTTAGGGAGGGCAGGGTACTGGGATGCCTTAAAGAGGTAATAGTGTGACCCCTGCTCAAGAAACTATCACTTGACATTGACTCCCTTGCCAGTTATCGTCCGGTCTCTAACCTTCCCTTTTTAGGGAAGGTTATTGAGCGGGTGGTGGCCCGGCAGTTTCAGGAGCATCTGGATTATGTCAGTTTTCTTGATTCTTTGTAGTTGTAGTTTCACTCGGGATATGGAACTGAGACTGCGCTTGTGGCATTGGTTGACGATCTTTGCCGAGAATAAGACCATGATCGTTTGGCCCTGTTGATTCTATTAGATCTGCCAGTGCTGGTGTTTGATACCGTTGATCATGAGATGTTGGTGATGTGACTGCAGGACCGTGCAGGGGTGTGCGGTATGGTTCTTTACTGAGTCCACTCCTTCCTGGCTGGAAGAACTCAGCGAGTGGTACTCGGTGATTATTTTTCATCACACTGAGACCTCTTGTGTGGAGTTACGCAGGGTTCTGTTTTGTCCCCTCTCCTGTTCAACATATGCAACCCCTTGGCAAGTTGGTCAGGAGGTTTGGCATGTGGTGTCATCAATATGCTGATGAAACCCAGCTCTACTTCTCTTTTTCATCAGACCCAACAGTCTCTGTCCTTAACTGGTGCCTTGTGGCTGTGGGGGATTGGATGAGGGTAAATCGACTGAAGCTGAATCCTGACAAGACAGAGGTGACGTTGGTGGGTAAGGCAGTGGGGGTAACAGCCCCCATCATTGATGTGGTCTGCCCTCCACTGGTTCCCCAGGTATGGAGTCTGGGGGTGCTCCTTGACTCGCAACTCCGCTTGGATGCTCAAGTGGAGGCTGTGGCAAGGAGTGCCTTCAAACAATTACATCTGGTGCTTTGGTCATCTGTGTTGGACTGTGACCTGGCCACCATCATCCACACCTTCATCACCTCTAGGTTTGACTACTATTAACATGCTCTATGTGGGGCTACCTTTGGTGATAGTACGGAGACTGCAGATGGTTCAGAAAGCAATGGCCCATCTCCTGGTGGGATTTGACCACCGGGAACATATTACACCGGTTCTTCGGTCTCTGCACTTGGCTGCCTGTAGACTTCTGGGCCCGATTCAAGGTGTTGGTGCTCACCTATAAAGCCCTAAACAGCTTCAACCCACATATTTTATTATTATTTATTATTATATTATTTTCTAGATTTCTATACCGCCCCATCCTGCCATGCAGCTCGGGGCGGTTAACAACAATAAAAACAGTATAAAAACATTTAAAAACAAATATAAAATATATCAATAAAACAGGGCGTGGTACAATCATAAATAAATATATAAGGTGGGGGATTAAAAATCACCCCCCCCTCCCTCCCAAAGGCCTGGGCAAACAGCCAGGTCTTACAGTTCCGCCGAAATATCAAAAGGCTTGGGGCCAGGCGAGCTTCCTCCGGAAGGGAGTTCCACAGCCGCGGCCCTACCACCGAGAATGCCCGCTCCATCGTGGCCCCCCGCTTAACACGGGGGACCTCCAGGAGGGCACCCCCGGCAGACCGCAGGAGTCGTTCCGGGGCGCGAAGGGCGAGGCGGTCCCTAAGGTAAGAGGGGCCAAGGCCGTATAGGGCTTTATAGATCATTACTAGGACCTTGAACTTGGCCCGGCACACTATCGGCAGCCAGTGCAGCGCTCGGAGCACCGGTGTAATGTGCTCCCGGCGACCCGTCCCCGTCAGAAGACGGGCCGCCGCATTCTGCACCAGCTGCAGCCTCCGGGCCAAGAACAAGGGAAGCCCCACGTAGAGCGCGTTGCAGTAGTCGAGCCGCGAGGTGACGAAGGCATGGATGGCATTTTCAGGACGACCTCACCCCCCCAGGTTCTGGATCGGCCCCTGCGGTCATCGGGGGGTGCTCTCCTGTAGGTCCCCTGAGTCTGCTGATGGACCACGATGGAGAGGGCCTGCTCGGTGGCCGCCCCACAGCTGTGGAGCTCTGTGTCATTGGAGGCCTGTTTGGTCCCAGATCTCCCCCTCGTTCGACACCGTTGTAAGACATGGCTGTTCCGCCTGCCTTTTGGGGGTGAGGATGGGTAGGGTGCAGGGAATGAGTTAGGGTGGTGGGTGGTTAGGAATTTTTATTCCTCCCTTTGTTGTTTATTTTAAATTTGTTTTAATGATATCCTAATTACTATTAATTTTGATGTTGTGTGTTGCCCGGAGCTGCCTGTGGCAGGATGGGTGGGTTAGAAATGTGTGAAATAAATAAATAAATAAATAAATAAATAAATTCCTCCCTTCCTCCACCCTATGTCTCTCCATGCTCCGGCAAGCACAAGACACATCCCTCCTCACCTCAATGAGGTGAACTGTCTTGATGTAGGCAGTCAGTCCCAATGTGGTCCCCTGCGTCCCCCTCTTAATCTTTTTGTTGAAATCTAAAGAACATAAAATTTATCCTGCCCCAAGCTGCTCTGCGAGCAGGAGGGTTGTGGGATAAAAGAAAACTGAAATAAATAAATAAAATTATTTTTTTTAAAAGATAGGAATGTAAGAAGTGCAATATTGTGTCAGTCCAATGGTCTCTCAAGTCCTGCCTGCATTCTGTCTCCACAAGTGGGTGGCTGGCCAATCTCTCTTTGCGGGGGACTTCCTTACAGGTCATAGGGAAATCCTTTCCCTGTTGTTCCAGCCCCCATATCTTACCTTGCATTGTGCAAATTCACCTTTGGGGATATAGAAATACTTCCATACCATGGACCTTATTGCCCTTTTTTGGCCCTGTGACGTCCGCCTTGATGGGCTTTTGGCACCAACGTCATTGTCATCACCCTCTCTGAAAAAGGAACACAAACACCTACATAATATCATGCTTTCATGGTACTGCCTCTAGTCCTTTCCAGACCAATATCCATTGTCCCACACTAAGTGGATGGATGGTGCTGCTGCCTACTTGCATCTTTCCCTTTCTCTCACGTACACCACCACCACCTGGGGTGCCGTAGTGTCTGCAAATTGAGACTCTGGCTGCTACTGTTGCTGAAAGAGTCCACCCCCCCGGCAGACCATGAAATAAGACACGTGCAAATCCTGCCCTTCCTGGGGTGCTGCTGTCTGCAAGTTGAGAACACTGGCATGTCTCTGGTTGCTCCTGCTTGTGCCTTACTGCCCACTGGCACCCGCCTGCTTGCCAACCTGTCCACCCGCCAGCCTGCTCCTTCTCTGTCACCCACTGATGCCCACTGCTGCTGCTGCTCCTGCTGCTCCTGCTTAAAGAATCACTCTCTCTCTCTCTGGCAGACCATGGAATAAGACACGTGCAAATCCTGCTCCTCCACTGCCACTCGCTGATGCCTGGTCCAATGCTCATGTCTGACTGCCCACCCACGCGCATACCAGCAAGCTTGCCTAAAGGATAGTAATCTTATTGTCCCAAAAGTTATATGGAACAATTAATAAATAAAAACAAATTTTACAAACCTGGCAATAGCACCTCCTCTGCCCTCCTCCTCCTCTGGTGAGGAGCCCACCTCCACCACCACACAAGATGGTCCAGCCTGGGACTCCATGATTTGTTCCTTCTCCACCTCGCCCTTCCTCCTCAGGTTCTTCTTCCTACCAGTGCTGCTTCCTTCACCTTCCACCTTCAGATTCCTCGCACAGACAGACACGACCCCCCCCACACACACAGCTAGCCACAACAGAACAAACACACACAAGTTCACAACCAAGCAGCCACACACAGACACCACAGAACTGATTGAACTACTGTTTCCAGTTTTTGGTCTCATGAGATCATGATACCAAATATCAATATCGATAATGAAAATGTTACCAAAAACCAAATTTTTGTTTGAAACCGGTACTGGTATCAATAATGACAGTAACGAAAATGACATTGTCATTATAACGATAATGATAAAATGACACATTTTAATAACAACAATGATAACGAAAAACGACCTGGTGCACTTCCCTACCACGCAGGGATTTGTACAGGCTAGAGTGGAACTTCTCCAACAACTTGCAGACATTGGGTAGTTTCAGACATGATACTAACCATCCTTTAACCACCCTTAGTGGTTATTTATGCATGTTGCAGGGCTGTATTGGTGCCCTTTGCAGCCCTGCAACATGCATAAATAACCACCAAGGGTGGTTAAAGGGTGGTTAGCGTCATGTCTGAAAGTACCCATTGAGTACCAGGAAGAAATGACTAAGATACATGAGGTGAAATACCTCAGCGATTATTTATCTATAATGCCACTTAGGAACTCCAATGCATTGTATTTGATCAGTCTCTTTTCTCCTACTCAAAGAGCTATGTTCCTTAGGGCAAGGCTAAACATTTTTCCCTCAGCCCTTTTGGAGGGCTGTTATAGGGGAGTTCTGCTCCACTTGAGAACATGTCCTTGTGGATCAGGCAAGGTCGAGACAGTCACCCACTCCCTATTGTTTTGCAGGCTGTATGTGGACATTAGAGACATACTAATTTGCCCACTGATTAAGAAACTTACCAGGGAAATCACTGGAGCCTTATATGTCTTTCTTGCTGGATGACAGAGTTTCTGATATAACATTTTTGTTGCTAATTGTTTTGTATATCACTACTATACAAGAGTGCTATACCTTAAGGCATGGGGCTTGGAATAAGATGAATTATTTTGTTGCTCCCTTTGGGTTGCATGGATTGATCTTCTTTGGAAAACATTTTCTTTTCCTATATTATGTGTAGTATACAAAGCTTTTATGCTTTGCTTACTTTGTATGTCTCTTTACTCATTATTTACCTATTTGTGTAATGCCAAGACCTATGGTCAAGCATTTGAAAATAAACTAAACTGATAAAGGGTACTGATAAAGGGTAGCAATTTAATCATTTCATGGTTTGTACACACCTTTCCTGGTGTAGCACTCTTGTTTTCCATTCAATTTGGATGAACTTGTTGCCCTCACTGAAAGGAGAATCCATGCAAACTTTCATAAGGATTGGATAAAGGGTTCAAATTTTATAAGCAATATCATTCTCATGATTTTAACAGAATTTGTAAATTTCCTTAAATCACTTGCAGATGTTGCTTCTGTTTAAACTATAGATGTTTTACTAGATGCACTCATCTGCTTTTTGGAGCATTTATACAGAGAGTGAAGAAGACAAGAGGAGATGGGAAAAGCAGACGAGGAGCAGATGCCATAGGCACTGGCACTGGCACAGGCTTCAGTCATTGGCACCCCAAAATCTGTGGGGGTACATGAGGGAGAGTAGGTGCAGAGTTCTGATTTTTTTGAGCATTTGCGTGACACTGAGGTCTATAGTAGGGTCAGTAACACACACACAGCACTGAGCCAGCCAACAAGCCACACAAGATCTAGCCATGGTGGAGGCTGTGCAGGTTGGCAGAAGCTTATATTTGCTCCCCAGTGCCCACACCCAAATCTCCCTGATTGCAGTTATTGGGTACTGGCAAGTTAGAAGCATCTCCAGAGAATTAGCCTATACCAGAGATTCTCTTATGTTTGTCACAGTTGTGCCAGATGGGTATGTGATGCCAATTGGCCAGAAGAAATGTCAATCATGCATTTTAATTCTGTGCTGTGCCCATTCCAAGCCCCCCTGCTTCATACTAGGAAGCTGGAAACATCTGCTTAGGAAAGAGCTAATAAGAGATTATCTTGTGTCCTCTTTCCCAGTGCTGCAGGGTGTGTTTGAGATGCCAGTTGGTCAGCCTGAATGTATCAATAATGTCTCTTGATTTCTGGAATGTTTTTCCCTTACCTCTGTCTTGCTGCCTGAAGTCCCTCTTATGTCCTAAAATTTTCGGTTTTGTCCCAAACTATTCTGGACTTGTATTTGCACGACTTCTGTTAAAATCACAAACGTTTAATTGCTTATAAAATTGGGTCCCTTTATCCAATCTTTCTGAAATTTAGCAGGAATAATCCCTTTCATGAGAGGTAAACTGAGTACAAATTCTATCCATATTGGATGGAGAATAAACCTTCTATTTCTGGAAATATGTGTGCAGACTACAAGATAAGAATTGCTTATCATCATCATAAGTTTTTATTAAGCTCAAGCTTTCGTCATGGCCAACAAATAAAATGACATCGTTAACGTGATATCAAAAAAATATCAACAAAATACAACATCTCCCCCCTTTCAATGGGAACATCAACTAACACATCCCCCCTATACCTTCAAGTGTATATAACCATTTTGAATTTGTTGAATTTATGTTCTTACTTATCTACAGACGTATATTCACATTAACCTATGTCAGACCACAAATATTAACAAATACAACAAATAGTTAAATAGTAAAATATAAATTAAAATATAATTTGCTTGCAATCTCCAGTTTTACATTATAATTGCATGGACCTACAGTCTCATTTGTGGCTTATTCTTCTCGGGGATTATGACACCAGCACTCAACCCCCAACAATAAGCTCTATTGGTGTTCGTAAATACATAATATATCATTTAGAGCTATTGGTTGCTTATATTTGTTTACAGGCCTGGGGTCCCATTCAATGGCCCTAGTTCTTTATATTCTATATCGGCTTGCCCTTCACGGGGAATTGCTTATAGAATCTGAACCTATCTAAACTTTCTGAAAATTGGTAAAGATAAGCCCTTATATTAAGAGTATACTATATCAAAACTACATCCAACTTGGATTGGCATAAAGGATGTTACAGCCATAAATGCATTAAACACTCTAATGCTTGTAAAATCTGGACCCCACATCCAATTCTTCTGTATTTGGCAGACCTGTTTCTGGGGGTGAGTGGTACACTGACCAAATTTCATTAAAATTAGACACAAAACAATAACACAATAATTATGAATTCTGAAATTTTGTTTTTATTTCAGAATTATTAAATTCATTTTTGTAATTGTAATTACAATGACAAAATGGCCATTTCCCCCCTGTAATTATAATTATGAAAACAAAATACTCACCTGTACTGGAGAGAGAGAACAGGAGCACAGTCTGGGGCTGGAAGGTGTATGGCGTGGCGTGACAATGGGGGCAAGTTGGGGTTGTGGGGCTGGATTTCTTTCTTTGCTACAGACAAGGGGTGAAAACAGACATGATGCTAACCACCCTTTAACCACACTTGGTTGTCATTTATGCATGTTTCAGGGCTTCATAGGGCACCAATACAGCCCTGCAACATGCATAAATAACCACCAAGGGTGGTTAAAGGGTGGTTAGCGTCATATCTGTTTTCACCCAAGGTTAGGGTGTGGAAATCTTCTTGCTCTGAGGAGTGAGGGTGGGATAAGAGTTCAGTTTACTCCAACTCACTGCCCTCCTAGCTCCAAGCTGGGCCCCTTTTTAAAGGCTAGACTTGATTATTCCCCATATGGGACCTACTGGCTCAATAGCAGGAATGGGGAAACTTCAGGCCTAGGGGCTGAAAGCTGCATGTAACTAGTTTTTATTTTGTCTCTTTTCAGTTCCAGGATCTGACCCCTGTTTCCAGTTCCTACCCAAAAGCATTGAAAGCGTGAGATCAGAGTAAGGGAACAGTAAGTGGCAGATCCATGGCACAGATTCATGATCTAGACCTTCCTCTTCCTGACCAGATCCTCAAAGCCTCCCTACACACAACACCAATGTGGTCCTCAGCTTTTTCTTTACCTGCCCCATGGGTTTCTTGTTACAAATATTTTTCTGGACATAAGATGTTTCCAACACATTTGAACCTCTCCTGTGTTCCCAGGGGCAGGTTATTTAAAGTGAACATAAAAACGAAGTACTCCCCCTTCCAAAGAAGTAGGGTTGTAGTGGGGATAAAGGCTTCCAGTCCAAGGGGATTGCTCCTGTAGACTGAACAGAAGGAGTTACTTTTCTTCCCCACTCCTTTGCTCTCTCGTCAACTCTCAGTACTTCCTTATTTTGTGTTAACCTCGCACAACAACTCTGCCTCAGTGACTACTTCTTCTTCCAGCTCCCTATGCTCACAATTTCCCAAAGCAGGAAATTGTGGAGGGGAAACAACTATTCAACCCTCATTCTCCTTACTTGCAGTAACAAAAGGTGGGAGAGGTAGTTATTCTAGTGTAACTGTTCATGAGGAATGGCTCTAGCCATGCTATAAACCATATATTTTGCATATACAAGGGTGTCAGGGTGCAATAAAAATGGCAGAAGATGCAATGCAGGTTAAACTATCTTGGATTCCTTTGCTCATTCATCACAAAATTTAGGCAAAAGATACTGAAAGGCAAATATGCCACCAAGGAGGTTTACGTTGTTCCTTTTCTACTTTTTTTAAATTGGAGATTAGCTTGAGAAATCATTCTATTCAGTTTCTTATATTTCATTCATCATTATGGGTTATCATCCGAGTACCTTCTGATAATGCAGTGAGCAATGAGGTCAGCATCAACCACATGTAGTTCTTCCATTCTTCATTTTCTCCTTGGAGGAAAAATTTCATGTGTATCTTTTTCTATGAGTAATGAGCTATGTATTTGGTGTCAGTGAAGTTTTAAAGGTGTGGCTTATATTTAGAACAGGAAATGGTGATGTTTGAGTTATTGGCCTCCGTAACCTTTTCTCTTGGGTTGGCTTCAGAAAAGTCTCCCCTCCACAAATGAGCCATATCTTTACTGAAAGACAGAAGTTGTAGAGCAAAGTGTTTGTGCTGAAATTTTTAAATGACCTCTCTGGTCCAAACACTGAGTGAAAAGACAGAGTGCTGGCGGAATCCCCATTCGGCATCCAAGCCTAAACTTATCCAGACATTTTCAAAACTGACTAAATTGTAAGTCATTTTGTGTGTACACCTTTTTGTTGTGTTCATGCAGGAGGCTGTGCGAAGAGGGCATAGTCTATGTTTAGGGCTCTTAGACAATACGGCAATACCTAGAAGAATAAAAAATGAAGAGTTGGTAGGTGGTGGTTGGTTCTAGTTCAGGTCCATATTGATTTTGACTGTTGGCCAAGTTAGAAATGCTATGGAAGTGAGAGCAAGCGATTGCTTGTTTGTTTGTAATATGATATCATTTGAAAATGGCATTCTACCAATGCCAAAATTTCAGGGAATGTTGAATCAATAGGAAGAACTATATTGATTTTGGTTACAATTGGAAAGCCAAAAATGACTCTGCTGGTTATTTGTCTTATTTGTTTACTACAACTAACTCATTACTACAAGCAGAATTGTGGCATGAATTGTTTACTACAACTAACTCATTACAACTAGCTCTAAAGGAAAAGGGAGTGATTATACCAATTACATTGGATGTCAAAATGACACTTCTTAATATACCAGGGCTGTTCACTTCACCCTAGGAGGTTCTGGCAGTTGTGAGGGTGGCCACTAATTTTCATAGGGGTTGAGGGATCATTTGCTTGGCAGCAGGTGACTGTGGTAAGCACTGAGCAGGTAAACTAAGATTGGTATTAAATATATTTATCGATGTATATTTGCTTGGTCTAGGAACCAATGGGCACAACACCGTCTCGACTTAAGTCAATTACAAGACTCCCATTGACTAATGATGTCATGACTACATGCAGTTTCTTTTCCTTTGAGTTTGGCCTCTGCCTGTTCATAATGTGTGAGCTAACCAATATAAGAAACAAAGGGTGAGAACACAAGTGATGGTGGAGTGCCACCATCACATACTGCTCCAGACCAGGAAGGTGCTGACAACTAAGTCAGGAGCAGGTCCAGCTGCAAAGCAAATATTCATGTGACTGGGGTGGTGGTGGTGGTGGGGATATGGAGGTGCATGAATGTGTGGCAGGCTGGCCACTCCCTCCTGATGTGTCAAGCAGTCCTCTTCCCCCACCCCCACCCCACATTGGGCAGCCATGGCAACTGATCATGGTGACCACTCTGGACCCGACTACCATGTGAGATAGCCCACTTTGGCCTAGTTGGGCAGGCTGTTTCCCAGGTATGTTGGCTTCTAGCTTGGGCTAACTGCCAACATGCCCTGGAGAACTACAAGGCAAACATCTGGATTGGCCACAGCAAATGTGAGTGGCCTGCAGGCCAAAGTGGGTTCATGTGGCCCATCACATTTATTAACATCCAGAATTTGCAATCCAGGCATCAACTTCAGGTGATCCAGGACCCCTTCGATCGGCCTCAGTGCTTCAGGCGGGGACCTGTAGGCTACCTCAGCAACATGAGCATTCCTCTTAATTTACTTAATTTATTTATTCAATATTTTTAACTCGCCTCTCCAACATCCAGTAGTTCAAGGTGGCTTACAAATATAAAATATTTTAAAAACATACAAAACTATAAAACAAATAAATAATCAAACAGAGTATCGAACGGGGGTGCCTTTCCTGCTGCACTCAAGGAGCTCTCCAAACGTCTCCTTCCTGGAGTCCTTCCTTAGTGTGCACTCCTGGTCACACTTTCCTCCCTAGTGGCCATCTCTGAGGGGCCACTCCCTCTCCCCCATCGTGACCTACCGGACACTAGCTTGTGATGTACGAGTAGATTTTGATCTACCTCTTGGCCACCCTTGATGGAGTGTAGAGATAGGACTAAAATACTTTAATCCATGTTATCTCCCATTTAAGAACAATGTCAAAGATGCCTTATCATAACTGTATGTATGAAAGGGTTCCAGGTTCCTATCCGGATCAGACCCTAGAATTGAAGTAAGTCTTCAAAAGGATTAAGCCAAAGAGTAAAAACAGATGTGACATGGGCCCACTATGGCCTGCCTGGGCCAGGAAATCAGTGTCACTGAGGAACATAGGGTCACACATGTGTAACACGGACCTACATGTAGACTACAAGTCTGGTAAATATGTAATGCTGAAGGTTCCACATGTAAGTAATGTTACAATACGTGTAGAATACAAGTCTGGTAAATATAATGCAAAATGTTCCACATGTATGTAATGTTACATTGGAGAACTGTAAAATCCACATCAGAGATGTAACATGTGACAAGCTCCAGGAAATGCAAAGAGAGATAAAGATGTGTATTTGAGGAACCCTGGCCCCAGACGGATGGCCAGGGACATTAGCAATGCTAATGCAGGTAGCCATTGACTACGTGCAAGAGACAGAGAAACCTGATAAAAGAATAAAGGAAATTCTAGAAGCCTGGAGTACATACGAGGAGTTTCCTCCTGGAGATATAAGGGGTGGTATCCCAGAGGGGATAGAGATTTTTAGGAGTTCTCTCCCAGAGCCGTCTTGGACATCTGCATACGAAAAGCTGCCAACAGCAGGCTGGAGAAACCATGAGCAGAGAGGCATGATTTTGCTCTCTAACCAACTAAGAATCCAGTGCCCAGTCATTCTACATCTATGACTGAGGAATCAGAACTTATGGACCTTGGTAGGGTAAGATGCTAAATTAGGAACTCAACCATTATAGATCAGGAATGCGTTCTATTTAACTTTGATTTCTAGTAACCACTCTGTATCATCTATTTTGCTTATGTAATCAATAAACTTACTTCTTATCTTTATGAAAAAGTGTCTGTGTCTAACATTGGAACATAAGTGAACAACAAGAGCCCTCAAGCTCTTGCAAACCCAGAGAGTAAAGAGTCTGTAAACGGGAAGGATCAGACCCTTGAGTGACAAAGGAGTTTCCCTGAGGCAGACTTCAATTAGCCAGAGAGAGAAACTAATTCAAGAGGGCTGTGCGCAAGGGAAACTGAGTCACTCAAACCCGGTAAAGCGGGGGTGCGGACCTCCAACCCA